>PVKU01000366.1:0-517294 GCA_004027475.1 Anoura caudifer | reverse complement strand
CACACAGAATTTTCCTGGTTACTCAGCCATCGCTGAAGCCAGAAGGTGCCCCTGTCCTCCTGTCCGCGTGGCAGTGGCGGCTGGTTTCGGTGCCGGGGTGGGGCAGAGAAGGCTCGACACAAACAAATAGGTGTGGATCGCGGTAATACTTCAGCTCTGTTTTCCTATAGCTTTCTCCTGTTTCCTGACTTTTGAGAAGTACTATCTTTTTTGGAAAAGTAACAGTTCTCTGAGCACATGAGTCTGCCCCAGAGTAGAAATTAACTGTTCGTTACTTCAATACTGAAAACATGTATCCATTTTTTAGATGATGCAAATAAAATGTCAGAAGACACTTGAAACCGGTTAAGAACTTCGCTTGTTTCTATTCAGAAGGCAGGCACTGTCCTGTTGAATTGTTTTCTCCTTTTGTAAATAGCTTCAACTTGTAGAGAGTTCGAGTTTGAAGATATGTTGTAGTTTCTTTGACTTAAAAAAAAGGAAGAAAAATCAGGTTCCTTTAGATCACAGAAATCCTGGCCTGCATCTCTACTCAAATCCGTCCCCCAAATCCAGAGATGGTGTGTTTTGGCCACAGATGCCAAGGATCCCAGAGAAACTAATGGGATGCTCGCCTGTGCATCCCTACCCCCTCAGGAGCAGGGAGGACGACGTTATCTAAAACAGGTGCCGTGACAGAAATTTGAGGATGGACAGTTAGGTAAGCTGTACTCACGTGAGTTTAAAATTCTGGATGTCCCACCAGGGATGAAGGAGGAATGCCTACCACCCCCACAGCATGCTTTCTCTCAGAATAGAATGGGTGCGAGGGGTGGAAGCAGGTAAACAAAGAGGGACATGGAAGAGTAGACGCGGTGTGTACATAGATCTCTGCCTCTGTAGGTGTATAAACTGAACCTCAGGTCTTAAGGTGGCACGATTCCTCAGTGACTGAGTTCCCCCATTTCCGTCGTGGGGGCTGTCGTCCGTACTTGTGCCCACTTTCTCCTGGAACTCCTGCCTCTAAGGTGGGTGGGGAGCCTCAGCCGGTGGATGTGGAGTGAGCCCATTCCTGTGGCAAGACAGTGGCTGGGGCTGGGGGTCCTGGCGGCCACCGGCTGTCGCAGAGCCCCGTGGGGGCTGGGGGGCCACCCCACCACACGGCCCATCAGGAAGGGAACACTTCCCTCTCCAAGAACTGGTAGGAGAGAGGTTGACATTGAAATGTGGTGTTTAGGCCACCCTGTTCCTCTCAAAAAAAATTGTTCAGTCTTTGCGGTCACAGATTTCTGTCCTAAAGAACACTGAATAATTTATAAAACCTATTTTGAATTGAATCATTTTGATACTTTATTGTTAACCTGCTAGAAACAAAGCCTTTTCAAACCCATCAACACATTCACAGCTATTTATATAGTTACATATGTATTATAAACGTAAAAATGTCTACTAGGGAAGAACGTTTAAGCAATTCATTGTGAATTGTATTTGTATTGTGAAGTATATATATCTATATCTTGATGAGAGATCATGTAAAAAGGTTTTTCATGTGGAACACATGCTGTGTCTCCTTTGCGGATACCCTCCTTTTTGCTGTTGTTTCTCCCTGTGAAAAATCGGTGTAACCACTTCGCTTTAGAGAGAAGCACCTGTGGAGAGCGCGGGTCACCTGTGACCCTAACGTATTGGTCATCGCGGGTGCTCAGGTGTATTTGCGAATCGTTTCTCTCCTGTGTATTGTGGTCTGTTCATTCCTGGTGACCCCCCCGCCCCGGCCCCCGATGCCCCTCTGACAAGCACTCCATCACAGGCCTTGGATGCAGTCACAGTCCCGTTCAAATCCTGGTTCTTAACGCCACGAACTGTGGGGCCGTGGTTGTGTCTTCACTTCTCCACACCTGGTTTCCTCATCTGTAAAATGCACATAATATTCTCTACTTCAGAGATTATGATGAGAATGAAACGAGATGTTGTATTTAAATGTATTTATTTGGAGTACTTAGTTCATCACTTGGCTTATGGTGGAATGGGGTCACTATCTATCTAAATAAAATTTATTTTCACTTTAGTATAGAATATATTGATTTTACTCCAAAGTGACTGCAAGACATTCTATGGTGCTTGTGGAAATTCAGTTATTATAATTCACTGCCTGGGAATAATGACTGTGAAAGTTTAGTTCAGAGAAACAAATGGTTACCTGTGATAAGGTAGATGCCAGCAGGGTCTTATAATTAATTAACGAATCTGTTGATTGGTTTTCTTTGTTGTGGCTTGTTTTAACCTTTGGAATATTGTTACTAGAAAAGGAATGCTATTTTTTTAATGATGCTAACCTCATCAAAGCTGCCTGTACTGTTCTTATTCTGTGATTATAATAAACATTTTGTGGGATAAAATTTGTATTTTAGTTCTTTCAGGAGAAAAACAAAAGAATTTCCAAGTGAGTTTCTGATTTTTCTTAGTCTGAGTCGCTCAGAAGTTTAAAACCTTAATTTTTGGGCTTAATTCAAAAGCTAAAAGAAAAATCTTTTTAAAATGTCATAATTCTGTCATCAACATAAAAGATCATTTTAAACCTTAGAGTCTATGTTTTGAGGCTTTTGAAAAAACAGACTTTAATGAAAATTGTACATTTTAAAAGATAGTAGACACTTATTGCATGAATATCCAAATAGTATTCAAACACATTTTACTTATGCTATGTGAGATTTATTTTTGGAATGGAAACAGTAAGTCCTCCATTTATATTTACTTTAACTTTTAAAAATATGCCATGTTTAGTGCTTTCACATAAGGGATGAAAATAGCATGTTTCAGTTTTTCCTGGTTAGTTAATACTGTAGGGCCTTTTCCCAAGAAGATTTCAGTCCTAATTTTATTTTTTATATATGACTAGATTTTAAGCTTTATTTGTAAGGTTTCAATTTACTATCTAAATTTACGTACTTGAACTTGACTTCCTTGGTTTTAATGATCAATCAGGTAATGTCCAGTTCATCCATTTAAAGATCACATGAATGTGCAAAAAAGAACACCTGGGTGCTGTGGCCATTCTTTTGCTTTCCTGTCTCTCCGATTGCGAACAATGAAGGGACTTAAAAAACATTGAAACTGGATTAGAGTCCCGTTTTTTATTATTTTGAGGAAAGTTTTTTGGGTTGTGGGAATATGACTACTGTCAGCATAGATGCCCATAAACTTGCATTTGTACACGGATGTCAATTTGCTGGCATAATTTGCAAGAGTACCTGTCTGATGCCGCTCCTTTACATTTAACCAAATGCCAAGGTAACAGAATTAGAACTCTGCCCGAAGCTGGCATTCTCTTCATACTTTGGGATGAGCCTGTACTACTTAGTACGCGGGTAAGGGATTTTCCATGGAACATGTAACTTTCAATTTTGCTTTCTCCTTGGGCTTAGAATCAGTTATCGTCGTATTTGAAATGACCGCTGTGTGATAATGTTGAGGTTTAACCAAGCTTCTTTGCGTGTTAGAAAGTACTTCGTAGGACCAACCCTGTCTCCCCCTTTGGTTTGTTTAGAAGACTTGCACTATCTGCCAGATGCTGCTTCCCAACCAGTGCAGCTATGCCTCCCACCAGAGAATCCATCAGCACAAATCTCCCTACACCTGCCCCGAGTGCGGGGCCATCTGCAGGTCGGTGCACTTCCAGACCCACGTCACCAAGAACTGTCTGCACTACACGCGGAGAGTTGGTTTTCGGTCAGTATATCGTTCGCTTAACGTGCAAATAAAGCTCGTTCACTTAATAACCGCACAGGATTTTGAGTGGTCTGTGCATCTGGTGTTCTGGGTCGTACAGTGATACCTCAATTAACATCGTCTGGGAACTGAGCTCTTTTGTGGTGGAGGTGATCTGTTGGAAGCCTTTCACGTGGTCTTGGCCCTCTGACCCACATGAACCTGAGGGTAAATGGAGCCCCTCTTTCCAGGCAAAAGTGTGCATGTGGCAAGGTTTGGCTTTGGTCGACTGTCGGAGCCTCTTCTTTCCCCACCCTTTCTAGCATGCTTTTATCGTCTTACTCTGCATTTTAACCCCTGCAAGAACACAGTGCATGTCTGTGCCTCTGAATCCTTCTTCTCCCCCAAACCAGAAAGGGTGCAGTGGTTCCTTCCTTTCATTTTGGAGCAATAGCAGATTGAGTGAATGTTCTTTCCTAACACTGCTCTTTGTGGAAGAGCCTTCCACCCCAGGTCTCCTTCCTTGGTTCCTTCTTCTCCATCACCTCTGCCCAGGCTCCTCCCTCTCTTCACACACCTTGACTGCGACCCCTCTCACTATCCCCGAAAGTGCTCAGATGCGTCTTTTACAGCATCTGACGAATCTAATGTTAGTTTAGCTACTAGCGATTGATGATGTGCTTGAACTTGACTCTCCACTCTGTGACCTTCTGAAATGCATTCCTGTGCCTTTTTTTATGTTGACTCAGTGAAGGGCCCACCAAGAAAACCTGTCATCGATACATGGTGTCTTTGTTAATAGAGGTATTACTGTATTGTGTTGATCTTAAGCTTAAGTGTTTGCCCAATATCTTTCATGTTAGACTTAATATGCAGTGATTTTTTTAAAGCTACAATATTCCGTTACAATGTTTTACAAAAGGGAAGCCCAGTTGGTATGATTTGACAGTTTTATTTCAGTTATGTTGAGGTGAATGCATCACCAGCCCCTAGGTGGCTCTGCCCATTGTCTGACATTGAGAGAGACTTTTTTCATATTTTCATCTCATGCCTCCAGGCCAGTGATGCACAGATGTTTAATGTATTGGGATCTATCCTAGTAGAAAACCTTGGGTTTGGAAGTTTAAAAAACCAGAGTTTTGGGTACCCAGTCCTGCTACTAATTTGGTGGCACTTCACGTGTTCTCCCAAGCGCCATGATGCCCTGTCTGTGCATCGGTGGGACGCTTGCCTCCGTCTCTGCTGTGATGTTAGGGATAAAACAGGATCATCAAAACGCATGCCTGCTGGGAGCTTAGCGGGGAAGGTACATGCTGGAGGTGCCTTTGCCTCCACGGAAGCTGTACACAGCGTCGCTGTGGTTCTCATCCCACGTTTAGAAGCTCTCATTACCGGGTTCTTTGTTTAATACGATGCAAAGCAGTCCTATGGCATTTTCTGGGCGCTCTGCTTTTAACAGATGCCAAACGCTCTTCAGATGCTGAGTTTATTTTCCTAATGCATTGAAAGTAAACTTAGTTTGGAACAACTACAGGAAGTAAGGCACCTATAATTTGAGCTATTCCTGGTATCTTTCCTAAATTGAAACAGAGGTTCTGCAGTCCCTTGCTGTTTTTTTTTTTTTCTTTTTCGCCAATTCGAGGAATTGCTTAAATTTGGGGCCTTGAATTTTACCTAAAATTTTTGTGTTTAGTATAGATTTTTTTTCCTAGACACAAGGCTTATCGTAGCTGTAAAAATATTATGTGTTTGTATATTCTGAAGTTAAGTTCACATTTACCTTTCTAGATGATAGAAAATAATTGGACCATAGTTTTTTTTTTTTTTCCCCTGCTGTCTTAAATAATTATCCAGGCTAATATTTGGCTGGGGCTTAGCAGCCCCTTGGTGTTGCGTATTTCCCCCTCCTTTTTGCTCTCTAATTTTTATTTATTTATTTATTTATTTATTTATTTTTTTGAGGCAGAAGAGTCTCTCTAACGGCTTGCATGTTTTACTTTGGCTCTTTTTGATTCAGTGTGCCTCATTTTCTCTCTTCTTGATCTCATTGCATCTCCCACATAGAGAGGAGGGGGGTCACTTCTAGCTTCTGGGTGATTTGGTGAAAGTCAGATATGTCTCTGAATTTTCCTGGTTCTCGATCTGTTGGCTCTGAATCCAGAAAGGGGAATTCCAGGATTCTATACTGTGAAGTTTTTACCCTGAAGAGAAACTTGGTCAGTACCCAGAGCGTAAAGGGTCTCAGGTGTATTGAGTAGGAATGGACGGACCGCTTTTCAGTAGCACTAGGGTTCTTTCTGTGTGACGCCTTCACACTCGGACTGCTCTCTGTCTTACCTGCGTTCACTCTCAGCCTCCTGTTGCCCTTGAAACTTCTTCCCACTTTAAGCAGGTGTGTTACAGCTTTCTCTTTCCTTAGCTCTTTCTAAATTCCCTTCTTTTCCTTACATTAAAGAGGGTTTTCTTTTGGCCTCCATGATGCTTATTGGACCACACGTCAGCTACCTCCTTCATTAGCTGTAGAATCTTTAATGTCCAGCTTATTTTCTTTAGCATTAACTCTTGCTCTCCCTCCAGGCGACTTCAGGGAATGAGCACTTTGTCCCTTTCGGCCCTTCCTTGGTCTTTTGCCCTTTGACCCCTACCCTTCTAGCCTTGATGGGAAAAATCTTTTGTTGATGACTCATGAGGATCCTCCTGTTTCATTAGTAACCCATCTATTTTTGTTTTATGTAATCTTTTTCTTTCATAGGAATCACGGGCTTCCAGGGTTGGGAAGGATTAGCACAAAAAAAATCTCATTTTACACATGAACAACCTGCCCAGAGAGGATCAATAATAACCCGTTCCAGACAGTGTAGGCTCAGGTTAACCCCAAATAATTTCCGTGTGCTTGGGTGGCTTTATTGCCTAAAACAGAAGTAGATAGGATGGGAGGGGAGTTTTTCTTAATTATTCTCCTGTTTTTATTGATTGATCTTAGTGTGTACTCTGCTGAACATGGTGCTTTAAGTCATTTAAAATGCTAATGCATTAATAACAATTTTTATAAAATACTTGCGAAGCTTCACATGGCATGCTTTATAGAACATGTGTCATTCTGAGCATGCCAATCCTCTGAGACTCTGGGAGTGTCTCCATGAATTCAGAAGGGGGATCTAAGAATAGAAGTACCTTTGGTTAATCCAGAAGTCGCTGAGCACTGCCTCCTAGAAGGCAGCCCTGCCTGCAGTTGATGTTCCCGTTCACATGGCCAGGCGTAAACCAAGAAGGACAGCTAGGTCCTCCAAGGGTCACACATACTCCTAAGTGTTGCTGACAGTCCTTGGGTGTTAAAGATGAGGTTGGGGTGAAATGTATCTCCAAATTTTGAAGTTTGTTTCTGTAAGGCTAGATTTGAATGAGGAACGAAGGAGCTTAGGTAGACAGGTGATTCATTTAGAGGTGTTGATTTTTCAGAAGTTTATTCTTCATGACATTTCTTAAACAGATCGGAGTGGACTTCAATTTATATTTTAGGGGACAGACAATCTAGGTGGTTGACCTTGCCTACCTGATGGGCCCCCAGAACCTCTAGATGCATTAACCACACCAGTGTGTGCCAGGAAGCAGTGACCTTGGCTTGAGAGCCAATGCCCACTTGTTCCTCCCTGCCCCTCAGTTGGTGGCGTGAAGGATTTGGTAGCGAAGCTCTTCTATTGGACGTGCTATTTGAGTAGAGGGGTGGGGAGGAAACACAGGGTCCTAGTGTCTGAATTTGGCACATGAGAGAGTCTTCTCCAAAGCCAGGAGTCATCCAGTCTTGCTGTGTCCATGCCCTTGATGATGGCCCCCATGACCCATTGGTCTCGCCACAGTCTGGAGTCTGGACATCCAATCCTAGACACTTTAAAGATGCTCATAAGGCAAGCCATTTGAGGTTTATGTTTCTTTTCTTCATGATCTTCCTTCTTACATATATAAAAAACATTTTGGTCTGCTCTCATTAGAAAAAAATGAAACCTACTTCCAGGAAGCTATTAGCAACCCAGAGGGGCTATTACAATGTGTTCATTTTACCCGGTTTTTACGCAGTTAAGTTACACATGTTGAATGGTCTCGTGCTAACGACTCTGTGTTTATCTTCCTAACAGATGTGTACATTGCAATGTTGTGTACTCTGATGTGGCCGCACTGAAGTCTCACATTCAAGGTTCTCACTGTGAAGTCTTCTACAAGTGTCCTATTTGTCCAATGGCGTTTAAGTCTGCCCCAAGCACACACTCTCATGCCTACACACAACATCCTGGCATCAAGATAGGAGAGCCCAAGTAAGTCGTGCGCCTTTGACCGCTGCCCCGCTGCTGTGTGAGTGCTTCCGAGGAGGTAGGAGTTCGGTGGGATCCAGTGTCAGGCAGGAGCAAGGACGCCGCCAGGCAGATTCTGCTGCTCCATGAGGCACAGCTCATAGCTCCTGAACCCTTTGTCCTCTCCAGGTGTGATGCCTCTGTCCGAAAGCGTCCCTTACTATTTTTATGCTCCTGCCAACCGGTTTTTAGTAAGCTGGTGAATGTTTATTAGTTTTATTCTTTTTCTTAAGATGATTTTCACAAGTTCTAGGAAAACGATAAAAACCTGTCATCCTTCCATTTTTCCATGGTTTCTTACAATATACACTTTTCTTAGTAACATTTGTAAGATGAAGTCAACTTAAGGCGCTGGTTACTGAATGTAATTTCATTGCCAGTATATGTCCTTGATTAGTAAAAGAATTTTATTTTTGCCTTAACCTCACTCTTCATCTTGTCAACTTCTGCTTTTTTTTTTTTGCGTCTTTTTCATAACGAAGTGGGGCTCCAGCCAGCAGTTATGGGCTGCCTGCCCGCAGTAGAAGCAGCTTAGCGCAGAGAAGGGAGTGTGGGCCCCTGAGTCAGAATCCCACCGCCCACCCACCGGCTGTGGACATGGGCTGCCACTCACCCTGTCTCAGTCTCTGTTTCCCCGCCCCCCCGTCAAGTGAAGGCAATGTTTGTGTCCCAGGGTTTGAGTGAGAATAAAACCAGGTGACATGTTTGAAACACCTGCCCTGCACACAGTCCTACGTCCAGAGTGGGAGGGGGCCCTGTAACGGCAGTTCCCTCCCACAGTTCCCTGCCCCCTCGAGGAGATGCAGGCAGGACATGGGTGAGATGCTTGAGGTTATATTCCTTTTTTTCTGTATTATTTATGGCAATGTGGAATTTGATGATTCTGTAAGGCTAGTTTGGCCGCCTCGTATCTGTTGTGCTTTTGCCCATAACTGCACATTTTCGGGAGAAGATAAGCAGAAGCGATTCTGTTTACTAAATACTATGATAGTATGGAATTTTATTCTAATAGGATCTTCACTCTGATTTCTGTAGATGCGCAAATGAGACCAATTACAATGTAGGGGATCCATATACAATTTGGCGTGTTAATTCTGAAGATGGACATTAGTGAATTCTAGTTAATTTTCAGTGTTCGTGTGGTAAGACCTCCGGACACTAATGTAGTCCTTTCCCTCCAGTGAGTAAAGTTTTTGATTTGGCTCTTTATTCAGATGTTAAAAATGTATTCACCGAAATGTCTGTGAAGTCTGGAACACTAGTTATTTGGAAATACAGGGCAGCAAATGATTTTAATACTTTGAGAAATGTGGAGGAGAACACCATTCCAATACTTTTTTTATACCATGTTTTCTTTTCCTACATGGCTCTTTAATAAGTGCCAAGCTTAAAGATGGGCATCGATGACTGTGTTTTAACTCTAAAACTGAAACAGATTTGCAAATGCAGCAAGACTCCCAAACCAGTGAACGTGAAGTTACCAGGGTGATTCGGGCTGATGCCCAGCACCGGGCTGAATGGAGGCCTCACCCGCAGCCGGGCTGGAGCCGCAGGTGCTGCTCCTCGGGCTCTGTCGTTGTCACACCTGCACTGCAGTGTGCTTTCGGGACACTCCTCCCTGACACCCTTCCCCATTCAGGCTCCTGTGCACCCTCCTTCCTGGGCCATGCTGGAGGGCCAGTGGGCCTGCATGTGACCCCAAAGCCTCCTTTTGACGTTGAATCCATCTCTGTTCTATTTATTTTAGCCCAAAACAAATCAGTAGCCCCACTCCAGTGGAACTTCAGGCATTGAAATCTCCTGGCAGCATTTGGTTAACAGGTGGTTTTATGCAAATGAGTCAAAAGTATGCAAATGATTTCCATTGATTTTTAAAGATTACAGAACCCCCATGCCTATTTTCTTTAGAGAACACAGGGCAGCCTGAAAATCTCCCCATAAAGTCCTGCAGCCACCCCCCACCCCCAGTTTGAAAAGCAGGGCAGCAGATTTTTAACAAACATTGATACACTGTCACCAGGTGCCAGGTGTTGTTCAGTGCTTCGTAGCTTATTGTCCAGGGTAAAGTCAGGCTGCTCCCCTGCTGGGGAAAAGGAAACTTTAAATAGCTGTAGTCTTTTCTGGGTGATTTGAGATCATTGTCAAATGACCATTACAGGCTTCCACGGTGATCCAGTTTTGTGTCTGTTCAGCTGTATTTTCCTTGATGTCGGACGAGCAGCAGTTTCTTTTGCTGCTTTGGGCCTTCCTTCCACTTGCCAGCTCTGAGTGTATCTGAGTGGATAAATGAAAACTCCAGAGTCTAGAATCGTATGAGAGAGAGTTTTTAAACAAGGTCCTAAGGAATAAAATGTGTGAAATTACAGTAGCGGCACGGCAGAGGGCTTGGGAGCTGGATTCGAACCATGGCTGTGGGGTTACCAGGGTTTCCACTCCATCAAGCCTGTTCCCTAGTCCGAGTCTCAGTACCTGTCCCTCTGTAAAGTGGTGGCTGAGGCGCGGGAACTGAATGGTGCTCAGGACAGTGCTTTGTAACTAGCTGGGTTCAATTTGTGATGCAGGAGTTTTGTGGCCGTGATTGCAGAGCTAGGGACCCTTTATCCAGTGGCTTTCACATCCGTTTCAGGTGTAGCGCTCTCTTCTGGAGAGTTTTGGTAGCTACAAGTTGGAGCTGAGTGTGGGTGTTTGGTTGTAGTGTTCTCTTTCTTTCTTCCCCTTCCCGCTCACTCCACTTCCTTCCCCCCTTGGTTATGGTCGAGTTGTGCTTGCATTCATTGGGCCCTATCACGTCTAGGACCGAGTCACAGTTTTAGGTTTGCCATCCCCACACCCCCAGGAGCCCAGCACACTGAGTTCCTTACTGTCTTCTCACCACACTGCGCCCCATTAGACTCTGCACACGTGGGTCTCAGTGTCACGCCCCCCCCCCCCCGCTGGACACGCTGCTGTGGTTTTTCCATTGTGTTGGCTGCCTCTTCCTGTTCTGTTCCTACATCTCTGAGGGTCACGGTACCTTTGTTTGGGCTTTGCCTTAACTTCAGCACTAGCTTTTATCGTTTCATCGTTTCTGTCCTTCGGAAACGTGGGAAGAACCCTGTGGAGCACTCTGGGTTCGCCTCGCTCAGACACCCCGGTTGTCAGCAGCTGCCTTTCTCCTAGTGGGAGCCCTGGGGCGCTGAGACGCAACTAGGCCCCGGTTTTCTCCGTGCTCCCGCGAGGAGCTCACCATCCCACTCACGAGTCGGGATTGGTCGTGGTCCCGTCCAGTTGATTCCTAGAGCCCATGGACATTTCTCCGTTGGTTGTCTTTTTAGAAATTTCTGGTCCAAAACTCTATCCGGGAGCCCACTTTACGTTGAATGGTCCTGTCTCACCGGTGCTCTTCCACCAGGAACAGCTGCGCGGTCTCTCCCGCCTCCTGTCTCTGGCCGCCCAGCCGGGGACACCAGCCTTTCATTCGGAGGGCAGCCCTCGAATCTTCTCATGGCGTCCCACTGGGGACGCGCTGTGCCTGTGCCTGCCTGTCCTTGTCACGCTGCCATCACTGACCTCCAGCATCCTGTGCGCTTGGCGCCCCCATTTCCCCTCAACATTTTGAGCCATTTGTTGTCAGAATTCTGATATAACAGCAGCAAGCAACCGGTTCCTCTGGAACATGCCCAAGTAAATACATTCTCTGCTGTTTCATACTTTTCTCTGCTATTAAGGTCTAGAAGGCAGCAGATCAAACCCAACCAAACCCCGCTCCAGAGGAATGCAGTGGGAGGGATAAAGTGAGCCACGCTGCGTTTTTTCATGAAATACTTACTTCTGAAAAAGTGAGAATAGAATCCTGAGAAAGTTCTTAGCCTACCTAGTAAATCTTCTTTTCTTCAGGCTATTTTTTCCCCTTATTGCTCTAGGCTAATTACAGAAAAAAAAGCAGGAAATCCGGACAAGCAGAACAATAAAGGGAATCCGTATATTATCACCCCGTGGAGGTGAGGACAGGTACATGCCGTGTGTATAATTTCTGTGCTCCTCTAAAAAATGTGGCCACCTCATACACACTGTTTCGTTACCTGTCGTTTTAATTTCCATTAAAGCCTTTCCATGTCCTTGGGATGTATCTGCAACGTAATTAAAATTTTCGCGCGGTTGCTGTTGTTTGACTACTTCTGTTGCTGGGCTGTTTAAAAAGTGAAGCTGCTTCACACAGCGAACGTCCTTGTCGCCCCTGGCGAAGCTTGTGAGGACACGGAGTGTGCCAGCTTGGAGCTGTCCCACCAGACGGCGGTGTGACCTGAAACACTGTCCCCACCCCCACCAAGGGTGCTTGTGCTCTGTGCTGAGATAACATGTGGAGACCTTGTAAAAACACGTGTCGCTCAGTCTGATTAAATTGATAAATCTTCTGGGGGAGAAAAGAAGACAGTTACCTTAGTCATTTCTGGGCAGAAAAATACAAAGTGAGGTTTGAAGGTACCTGAGAATTGCCCTCTCGAAAAGACCCCGAGAGGTAAGCGAGCGGCTACGACAGGCTTCCCTTTCCTGAGCTTCGCTGCTGAGATACCAGATGGAACCTCAGCCTTGCCTTTTGCGTCTGACTTTCATCTTCTGTCACTGCTTCTCTGACATTTCCTAAGCGGCTCCCTAGGATGCTTTGTGCCGATTCTCATCACTCTTCAGAGGAGACACAGGTCTTCTAGGGCCTCCCCTAAGGACCAGGACCAGGACGACCTGGGACGGTTGGAGAAGGGCTGACCTGCGGTGGGCAGATGTGTTCTCAAGGGGCCCCTCTGATTCACTGGGGGCGAAGGTTGCCTTGCCGCCAAGGAGTCTAGGAACTTTCGCTGCTCCAGATGGCTCTGGCCTGAGCACCCGCGGGAGGTTGTGGACGGACGGAATGGGTAGTGTTCCGAAGGTTAAATCTGCAGAAGTAACTTAAGAAGGCTGCTTGGTAGGTAGTACATTAGGTATGGAAATGGTTTGTTGTGGACAGTGAGGGTTTTAAACCAGTCAAAGTGCAGTGGGCATTCAGGTGTTGAAGTGTGGATTTTTCTTGTCTCTGGGGCTTTCTGTGTTAAGAACAGAATGTTGACTTTCAAGTGCAAGATTGCTACTAAGTCTGAAAGAAAACTTGTAACAAGTGAGAGCTTGGGCAGTTCTGGGGGTGGAGCAGGCCTGCTTATTAGTTCATTCATCAAAACCTTTTTCAGGTTAGGATACCACCGTGGAGCCGTGTTCCCTGTCCAATCTTAAAAAACAGCAGCAGCAACAACAACAAAAAAAAAAACCCTAAAAAAGAAAGCATCCAGGGTGCTTTGCTGGGTGTTTAAGTAACTAACAAGTAAAGACCTTATAAAAACGTGTCACTTGTTTATCTCTAAGTCATAAAACGGTCCTTAATTTAGACATCTAAGCAAATATGCCTGAATCTTTACCCAAAATGTTAAGATGCATCTGCACTGGAGTGAAGCTTTTAGAAGTTTGTTTCAAAGCTAAACTGTTTTGTTCTCCTTACTGTGTGTGTGTGCGCGCACATGCGTGTTCACTGCTGCCGCCTCCTCAATTCCTGAGCTGAGGTGAAAGTGCCTTTGGCGGGAGCCTCGGGGGCTGACTGACGTGTCCATGCGCTTCTCTGTTTTAGAATAATCTATAAGTGTTCCATGTGCGACACCGTATTTACCCTGCAAACCCTGTTGTATCGCCACTTTGACCAACACATCGAAAACCAGAAGGTGTCTGTTTTCAAGTGCCCAGACTGTTCTCTTTTGTATGCACAGAAGCAACTCATGATGGACCACATCAAGGTGTGTGCGCCTCTCTCTGTCTTTTCTATGAACCCCAGACCCATTCGTTGGTCACAGGTCACGGCCGAGCAGCAGGTTCGATGACGCATGGGGACTGTGGAGGGAGGGGATGGATGCTGGTCGTGGGTAACGAGCAGGTTACAGTTGGGTGCTGTCATCTGCGTGCCTGACTGAGGGATGCCTTATTCCAGAGTCCTGAGCTGCATACTGGGCGTGACCAACACACAGCAACGCACCCATGGGCTGATTTTAAAAACGTAATGAAGGTGTTAGGGTTCTTTTCTTCTGCAGGTGAAAATGATGACTGTGATGTTTACTACTTTTTTTTTTAGTATTTTATTTATTTTTAGAGAGAGAGAGAAGGGAGGGAGAAAAGGAGAGAAACATCGATGTGTGAGAGAAAGATCGATCGATTGCCTTTCACACGCCCCTGACTAGGGACCTGGCCCGCAGCCCAGGCATGTGCCCTGACCGGCATGGAACCAGCGACCTTTCATTTTTCGGGATGGCACTCAATCCTCTGAGCCACACCGGTCTGGGCTGCGGTTGACTTTTTTTTGAAACTTGGGGGTCGTAGTAGAGGGTTTACACATAGATTGTAACAAATTGTCTAATTTGTATACATATTGGAGTACTTAGAAAAACAAAGGTGTTTCCCTTGAGATGGAATAGTTCCGTTTGCACTGTAATTGATGCCCTGGACCTTTCTGTTTTTTTTTTTTTTTCTCTTTAATCAGCCTGCACACCGACTAGGAAAAGTCCAGTATACAGCACAGTGTCTGGCACCTGAGGGTGTTCAGTTAATGAAAGGTGTAAGTGTCCAGTTTGGATGACCGACCCTCCAGCCCCCATAGGGGACACTGAAATCTCTTTCCAGCCTTTTAAACTCACTGAGTGCCGAATTTAGTCCCAGCCTCTTAGCTGTCCACTGCGACAGGTTAAGCAGTTTTATTCCCCGGTGATTAGGATCCGGTAGCTCTCAAGAGATGAAAGTGATTTAACTTTTTTAAGAAGAGAAGCAGCAGATCCAGTATTGTCATGATTTCAATCTCTTTCCTTTAGTTGACCCTCTGTTTTAACGCAGCACACTGAAAGGTCAGTTTAAAGAGCAAACCAAGTCCGAAGTAGCCTGTTCCCATTTTAGTTAAATGAATGGACTGTTAATCCTTGGAATTTCCTGTGTTGGGTGTACATGAGCTCACACAGCAGAATCGCCTGTTGCAAAGGATGTCATGTCTTGGAGGTCTGCATGGGAGAGGCCAGACAGAGGCAGTGGGCATGTGACATTTCTAGCGCCGATCAGGTGCCTGGGCGGTAGGTGCACCGTCCCCACGTTAAGTCCAATGCGGTTCTCTTAAGGTAGCCTAAAGGTTTTTGCCAAAATTATAAAGCTGTCTTGACAACAAATATTTAGTTAATGAATGATCAGGAAACATTAAAAACTGCTAATAAAAATGTAGGGACATTGGAATTAGACCCAAATGTTGTAATATACTTATATGGGACGAAGAAGAATAGTCACTCCTTGAGAGGGTATTAGTAAGGTATTTGCTTTCTGGAACTCCTCTTTCTATCTGGAAGTGGGTTCTCGACCTTGTGGTTAGGGTCTTCCTTGTGTTGATAGTGAATTTGGAGGAATACAAGGTCCCGAGAAAGAGACTGAAGAGGCGTGGTAAAATCTTGTGGCCACGGGGAGGAAAGAATTGTTTTTATTCGTCCGAATTTTTGTGGGTCATAATACGAGACCAGTGAGAAGGCAGGCTCACAGTCTCATTTTAAGTATGTTCTGTGCATTTCAAATACAATCCTGCTGTGTTTGAGATGGGGAAGAATGAAGGTCAAGTGTGAGGGGCATGCTGCTGTTATTTCTGAGGTCCGTGCTTACCTCGTGTATGTCCATCTGCCCAGTGCCTGTGCGGTTCGGTTTGTCAGAGGAAGGGAGGAAGAGGAAGCAGCACAGGAGCGGTGTTCCTCCCCAGACACATTTATTTGAAGGCAGGTCTCTGTTGACCCATCGGACCCAGTCCGTGTCATCACTTAGCTCCAGCAAAGACAGGTTTTCTCACTGCAGGCCCCGCCCTCCGTGCAGGCTTTTCCTGTATAGTAAACGTCCACGTTGCGATCGTTGAAGTTACTGTTACCGAGGCGAAGGAGAATCACCTCTGAGAGGACTAAATTGTGTTTCTGTTATTCAGAAGATTTGTTTTTAAGTGAACAATCTTATTTTTACTTATAATGTGAAAATAAAAAGTGTAAGTTAGAAATTCTCTCTCTCGCACATATTCCGTTGCGCTCTCGTTACCGCAGAATTTTTTCTGCTGCTTTTCTGTAATTTCTATGGCACGATAAGCTATTTATAAAGGAAAACTTTATGCTCTCTTCACCTTTTTAGTTAGTAAAAATGTATTTGCCTAGAAACTTATTGAAAGTCTACTAGAAGATTTTGGGTTTAGGTTTATTTTGGGGGTGGATTTAAATAGTTAACCATGTAAAAATGTGGCTTGTGTTTTGAAAAAAGCCGGAAGCCTCTGCCCTGCGTGGCAGAAAGGAGGCCAAAGCCCAGAGTTTCACTATCAGAAATCTTACCCAATTTCTCTTTGCAAAGGAGCTTTGGACGTGCAGCTCGGAACCTGTTTATAGGCTGGAGCTGTAACCTCTGGTCCTGAGACAATGCGAGAAGCCCTGTTCCCCTTCTGGGGTAAGACAGTATTGGAGAAGCTTGGCTCCTTGGTACCGTTGAAAGAAGACCTTGCCTTGAGAACGTAGGCTGGAGAGTACGTGGAAGGGACAGCCTCTCACTCCAACACTCGGGGGGAGGCAGATGGAGCCGGGTCTTGACCCAGCATGCCTGGCCCCGGCCCCGGCGGCCTGCATGTGCTAATGCAGGAAATGGGCATGATGTCCTGTCTTTCTGCCGGCTCAGGAACTCAGGCTAACGACAGCCTAGTGCTAATAAAAGGAGGCCCTATTCAAAGATAAATTGTATATTGAGACACAGGGCAATTTGCTTCTTTGGTTTTACTCCATGCTTCTAGAACACAAACAAAACAAAAACCAAAGTGAGCCGATCTTTAGAATCAAATGCACTCATTTTACCCCCGTGGAGTTTGAAATCCTGAGATTTCAACTTGGAGGTCACTGCTGAGGTTAATGAGAATAAACAGCTAAGCAGTTTGAAAAGGCTTTCTGAGTCTCTTCTGTGTATGTAGTTCACAGCTGTGGGTGCTGTCTGTCAGAAGGAATGGATTCAGATAGGGTACAGAGAGAGTGCACTTCCCAGCCCCCTCAGCTCCTGCAAAACCTGAGACTGTTTGTTACAGGTCTCCCAAGAGTGTGAAGATTGGGAGAAAGGTTCGCTGTTAGTGTATTGGTACCAGGTATTTGTAAAGTAGCTAAGGGTCTTTCACCACTATGCGGAAGTAAGACGCTTTCCCCAGAGACGGTCTGTTACAGAGAAGGTTACTGTGTTGCACCGGAGTGTCAGGAATAACCTGAATTCAGCACAGAAGTCTTTCTTTCAAGAGTGTTAACATGCCACAAACAAGTTTTCAAAAATAATTTGGAACTAGAAATATTTAGTTGACATACAAAGAATACTTCTTTATCTCTTTTTTAAGCATATATTTTGCTTAGGTTTTCTTCTTCATCGATTAAATACTTCTGAATGAATACGAAATCATGTTTGTCCTGTGCATTAAGAGAGTCCACATGTGCTCTCTTTTCGTAGTGTGATCTGTGATAGATATTTCTTTTGTTTTTGTGACGCAGTCTATGCATGGGACATTGAAGAGTATTGAAGGGCCTCCAAACTTGGGTATAAACTTGCCTTTGAGCATTAAGCCTACAACTCAGAATTCAGCAAATCAAAACAAAGACGACACCAGATCCATGAACGGGAAAGAGAAATTGGAAAAGAAGTCTCCATCCCCCGTGAAGAAATCGATGGAGCCCAAGAAAGTGGCCAGTCCTGGGTGGACGTGTTGGGAGTGTGACCGCCTGTTCACGCAGAGAGACGTTTACATTTCCCACGTGAGGAAGGAGCATGGGAAGGTAAGAGGGAGCGCCCCGCCCCCAGCACCCTGCCCCCCTTGGTGTAAGGAAGTGCACTGGACGGGTCAACCTCTAGGACAGACAGACGTCCAGGATTTGGGTTCTTGGCTTGGCTCTGTCAGCGATTAGTCAGGTGACCTCAACACCCCTCAGTGTCTCTGAGCCTCAGTTTCTTTAGCTACAAAATGGAATTTCCAAGTCCTGCCCATCTTCTTGTGTGATTTTGCTAATCGTTGCCTTCACTTACACAGCGGAGGAGGCTGGCAGTGAGTGATTGACCACATTCGTGTGGAAACTGAACAAAGGTGACCCAAAGTTAAAAAATGTTTGAGCTTGCCGCTTAGTCCTGTGGCAAATGCGGGGGAAAGCAGGAGAGGAAGAAAGTGGCTGTTTGGAAAACTGCTAGTAGCATTTTATGACTTCCGTGATTATTTCCTGAGTTGGGTAATGGGGAGAGGGGGCCTCCTCCTTCAAAGTATCTAGAAGTTCTAGAACTCAAAGTCACTGAGAAAAGCCTGAGTTGCAACATGTATATTCTTTTTTAAATTTCTCATTTTTTTATTCTCACCCGAGGACATTGTTTCATTGCTTTTAGAGGAAGGGAGAGAGGGTGTAGAGAGAGGAGAAGGGCAGGAGAAAAGAGGGAGAGAAACTTGATCAGTTGCCTCTTGTATGTGCCACTGACCGGGACCAAACCCTCAACCTTTTGGTTTGCTAGATGATGCCCAACCAACTGAGCCATACCAGCTGGGGCTGGTCTTTCTCTTTTAAAAATAAGTACACATGTCCAATTAATAAGGAAAAATTTTTAAATGCTCCTTATTAGACTTAATAAACTAGCAAAATAATTTCTTAATATTATTATGATTGTCTCAAAGTTGGTTTGTTCTGGTCAGGATCCAGAGAAGGGTCTACATTACATTTGGGCATATAACTTAAGAATGCTATAGCAGTTTTATTTTATTTTTTAATGTGCTATTAAGTTGTTGGAAAAATTGTGTATATATGTCCCCTGAGTTCCTGGATTTGGGTCATGGCTTCCTTTTGACATTGTTTAACTTGTTTTTCTTTATCCCATAAATCTTAGAAATTTTATTACACTCAGGTTGAATACTTTTAGGTAGGACGACACCATAGGTATGACGTTCTTTCCGTAATGCATCCCAAGGCACATCATGTCAGTGTGTCCCGCTTGCAGTGATTGTAGGACTGATTTGGGGCTTCAGAGACATGACATGTTAAACCATTTTACTGCTTTAACTTAAGCCAGAGAATCCAAATAGTTGACTTTGGAAACCTGTGTAAAGAGTGCATAGGAATTGGTTTGTAGTTATTGATGATAGGATGTACTAGAGTCTTGTTACATTAAGTGCTTAAGCATTGCTTTGTAATCTGATTTGTTGGAATCATTTATTTGAACTAGTCATGAAGCTAAAGTTTTACCTGGCTACCTACCATCCAAATCTTACAAACTTGCTTTAGAACATCAGTCACAGTGATCACAAATTGCAAAAAGATATTTTTATTGGGTTAGGTCTAACTGTATTTAATTCAGCATCTCTTCGTGTAAAAACTAGTGACTTACAGAATATACATGGGTTTAGTAGCTCACTGTTTATTTCATCATCTCCACTTCAGGCTCCCTGAATGGGCCGCAATACGCATCTTGCAATACGCGTTGTTGTTAAGTATCGGGTAGTTCTTGAGGGTCAATACTTGAAAAGCCTTCTGTGTAAATACCAGCAGTTCTTTCAGAGCCTGATGTGTTAATGATTCTAGAAGTATGTTCTTGGCACCCGAACTGGATTTCACAAATATTTAAACACCAGCACACCTTAATTATCTAGCAGTCCAATCCTTTCGTCTCTTGTACATTTGAGACTTCTGTAACAGTCTTAGAACATTTCAGAATTCTTTCTGTTTATTTTTCCCCCTAAACTGTCCTTATCTTGCACATCTGACAATTACTGGATCTAGACTCTAAGATGAAATTTAACACTCATTTAAACTATTTGCTTTGGATGGCGGCATGGAGCCGGCCCGGAACTGGTGTGTGAGCCAGCGTGCTGTGCATGGTGTGCACGCTCACAGTCCATGCAGCCATTCATCACCGAGGAAATGTTAGGCTTAGTAGGATTTTAGGATTAGCTTTGAAGAGGTTGAGACCCTGCCTTTTGGAATGAGCCACATCAGATTAGATTACAGTCTCAATTCAGTTCAGGCAGCCTTCTGTAGGAACTAAGGGGAGGTGGGGGAGGGGAGGGAATGTCTTCATAAACTGGTGAACTGAAACTGAGGTTGGCTGAATGTGAGTCAGAAACCAGCGTGTGAGTTCTGCCGACCGGAACCCTCCACTTCCAAATACCTGCCTGCGGACACACTTGTGTCTCTTCCCAGTCTCTTCTTCCCGATCAGAATTCTCATGTGCTCTCGCCTGCATTTAAACCCCAAACTTCAAATCATCTCCCTTCTGACTTTTCTCTTCCTTTCACACGGCCAGGCACATTTTTATACTCCCAGTTACCCCTCAACTGACCACCTTTGGGTTTTCAGCATCACCTTTGTCAACAGACTCTCTCTACCTGTGACCTCATTGTTGAGTCCAGTGGACATTTCTTTGGACTTGACCTCTATCGGTTCCACTGCAGTATTTCAGCCAACTGACAGCTCTTTCTAAACACATTTTCCATCCTTAGTGTTGAGCACTACCCTCTCTGGGTTTTCTCATGGTGTCTGTCCTGGAAACATCTCACGGACTCTCTCTGGGGAATTTCAGTTGCTCTCATAACGTCACTTCTCACAGAAATGTGCAGATAACTGCCCAGTCTCTGTCTCCACTTGCTGTGGTTTCTTCCCTGCATTCCAGCCTCCGGAATCCAGGCGCTTGTCAAGTGTTCCAGCTTGTTGGATAACTCACAGAAGCTTTAAACCCACCGAACAAAGAACCCGCTCCGCCCACCCCCACCCCCCCTCCCCCTTCTGCTGCCAAAGGTTCGTGGCCAACGTGACCTGGTGTTTCCTTCCTTCTGTGCAGCCCTTTCCCCATCTGTTCACTGAACACCCTTTAGTTCACCCATTTATCTTTGTTCTCGCCCAGATTATTGTCCTCGCTGTGCAGTTCTGACATCGCAAAGTGTTGCGTCCCTCTTGCCCTCAGTCCAGTGGCTTCCTGGGAATCCCTTGGTCCACCCTTTCCCTGGTCATCTCTCTTACCTCGTGGTCACGCTGGCCGGCAGTGCTCTGAACGTTGCTCGTTTGCCTCTGGGGCATTTCGGGTGACAGTCATTCGTTTGAAGGACCGCACCTCTCAGGTGGCTGACTTCTCGTAGTCCTTCAGGTCTCAGCTGAGACGTCAGCTCATCTGGAAAGCTGTCCCCGGCCCCGTCAGACTGAAGCAGGCCCCTTCCTGCATTTGCCGTGTCCTTGCCACTCCCCGAAGGGTGCCTCTCCCATCAGACGCCTCAGGCCTTCGTCCTGTCTCAGTTCCCCTCCACGCAGCCTCTGGGAGCTTCTCTCCGTGGCTCCTAGTGAGCCAGTAAATATTTCTTGAATGACTGGATCAAGAATGGGTGCTGATTTGGAAGACATCAAACCATCTTCGACGGAACTTCCTCTTTGAAACAGGTGTCACACAGGCTTCAGTGACCACGGTGTTGTGCGTTGTAGGCACCTCGATCCAGGGAACCTGTTTGTGAGGTGAGGGGCCGCCTCAAGTCTCTTTGGGTCTCAGATGTTAGACTCGTATAAGGGGTTTGGAAAGTGTACGCGGCTAAACGCCTCGGGAGAGCATAGTTGTCCACGCCACCAGGCGAGAAGTTCCTGGAAAGACCTGGTTTGGCTCTGCGCTCTGACGGTACGTAAGTGTCCTGAACCAGTGGACTGCAGAGGCCCCTGATAGCTGATTTTGGTAACTTGTGCTAACTTGGGCGGTAGAGTGTGGTGATGGCGGCAGGGTGGCTAATGCCGATTGGGGGCTTGCCACGCGCTGGTTAGTATCTCACTTATCCTAAAACAGGCTCATGAGGTAGGTACTGTCGCTGCGCCCATTTCACAGACGAGGAAGGGAGGGAAGTCCGGGAGAGGTTCGGTCGTTCATTGCCCCTGGTTCCGCACCTCGTAAGCAGCAGACGTGGGATTCCGTCCAGGCTCCTCAAATGCTCTGCTGAACGGTCCGCTCTTTGCAGAGCAGAAAAGCTTAGGATTTGAAAAATTGCTTGCTTTTAGCCTCATTGAATCTTTCAACATGGATTAGGAACAGTTAGCAAATATGTGACTTTCCATCCATCGTCGCTTTAATTGGTTCAGGTTGTTTATGGTCAGTGTCGGTAAAGTTGTTTATGCCATCGTTGACTGAATGAGTGTGTGTTTGTAGTTTTGGAAGAATGTTGAGTGTAACAGTCTTACAGTCTTCCCTTGGGACCTACGGCCTTGCAGGAGTGAGTTGCAATTGTAGTAAATAGTTCTGCGATGCCGTTAATTTATCCCATAAATCCTCCTGCCTCCGAGCCATGGATGTCTTAGCCACTGCCTGGAAGGTGTGTGGGGCTGGCTGGGCAGTAGCCGGCGTGGGCTCCCTGGGACATGGAGCCTCTCCCTGCAGAGAGAGCTCAGTCATCTGGAGAAATGCCCAGGAGAGAGGCCCCTGCCTGCCTCTAGGAGTTCTCAGAGGTTCTCCATCGACCCTGCGGAGTGAATTAACCAGAGATGACCCGCTAGGCGCTCTCAGACCTGCGGCGTGGCCAGCTACGCTCGCTCCTCTTTGTGACCAACAGCCGCACCCTCGCTTTGACCAGCCACCAGGCAGGTGGGAGGGAGCCTTTGGCCTGGTGACCGGCCCAAAGGGACTGGGTCCTCACAGACTCTCGAAGGAAGTGTAAGAAAATGACGGAAAGTTGCTGGCGCTACAGATGTACCACGTTGTGTCTTTGCACTCGAAGTCTGAAAAGTCGGCCCTCTACAAGGTGAGCGAGCGGGAGCTGGTTACAGCCGGGGGCTTCCTGCCACCACCGTGACGAAGGTGTTTACAGACATGCCAGCTTCTGCAGTGAGAGCATCGCCCGCCCCAGCTGCTGTTATTTTGGAGATTGACGGAGACACTTCCTCCCTAGGCCCTTCCTGTTTATCTCTCACGGGGAGCTCAGCCTCAGGAGGTAGAGGCTGCCCTGAGGCTGGGCCGGTGCCATCTGTCCCCCGACAGGAGAAATATGAGACTTGGCCCCTGTCTCTGTCTGCTTTGGGTGAATGTACCGGGACGCAGGCTCACTGGCTTGGGAACATTCCTATTAAAAACATCTCCTGCAGCCAGGGACTGACTCCCCTCGCTGTCACAGACAAGCAGTTTTCCTTCTCTCCGCTTCCACTGCCACTTGGCTGCCGTGCGTGGGTCTAGCTCCTGCTCCCTCTCCTCCTCCTTCACCTCCACGTCTTCCTCCTCCTCCTCCTCCTCCTCCTCCTCCTCCTCCTCCTCCTCCTGGCTTGTTGGAGGTTTGATTTTGCTGTCTCCTCATGCTGCTCAGAACCGGCAGCTTGCCTTATGGCAAAGTCTTGGCCTCTCGCCCTGCTCCCTGCCCCAGACCCAGACTGATGCCCCCGGAAGCCCCCGTCCTTGTGCTCCAGGTTGCCTCCTTGCCCTGCATCCCTGGCAGGTGGAGTGTGGATCCCATGGGGCAGAGGGAAGAGGTGGGAAAGTGGCTTTTTTTGTGACATGAACCCAGATGTGCTGTCAGCTGCGGTGTTTTCATTAAATGGGTGCTGAAGCCTCATCAGGTTTTAGAGTATCAGTCCAATTTTGTGGTTCTGTTTTTACGTGGGCAGGCTTTTATGTACTTGCCCAAGAATGCAGCGCTGATGTGTACTTTCTTTAGGAAAGTATGTTCCTAAATCCAGCTGGCAGACCAGGGTTTCAGGTTTTAAGAATTTAGCACATGATTGTGTCTGTAAGTTGATATTACCTCGAAGCCCCAAAAAACCAGACGATAATTTTACATGCCGCAAGCTGGGTTGTCAAAGGAAATTGAAGGCCATTCTGGCCATGGTTGACTTCATAAGGCATCGTAACATTGACAGCAGGAGGAGGTGACAGAGAGGTCATGAACTCCCACTCAGTGTACAGATAGGCCTTTTTCAGAGTTTAACCCTTGTGCGGACAGCTGCCTGAGAACCCAGGGGCCTCCAGCCCAGGCTCAGGGTCTCGCTGTGGGGTTTTTAGCAGCCACCCCAAGTTATGAGCGGGAACAAACGCCTCTTTGGCAGGGGAGGAGCCTGGGGTGAGACTGGAGCAAGGCGGGAGATTGTGTGTGTGTGGTGTGCTGCAAATAAAGAGTTGGAAGGTAGTCAGGGAGGAAAGGGGCAATATTCTCTCTACATGCACTCGAAGCCAGCCACGTCATCGCAAAACCGGGACGAACAGCAAGACGAGAAGCACAGAAGAGCCTTTCGGTGGCTGCATGGCAGTCGGTTCTTACACGGCGGTGCAGACTGGCTGCCCGGTAACCTGTGAGGCGACAGGTGCCCCTCTGCACCTTCGGATCCGATGGCCGATGACGCGGACCAGAGGCGCTTCATCACTGCAGTTTAGGCAGCTGGAAAATCAGCGTGTCGCGTGGGACTGGGACAGACAAGAAAATTACCGTCACCCTTCAGATTTAATCTTAGCTTTTTTATATTTGTGCTTGTTTACTTTTCAAAGTTATTAACAGATCTCCTACGGATCATCTGATAAAAATAGTGCTGATCTTTAAAAGGAATGACTAGTTTCCTTGATTTGTAGAAATAATATCACAAAAAATCTACTTATGCCTTCAGACAGTACATTTTAATTTTTGGTTCTGTGGCAATATTTAAAATAGTGATTGTCGGAAAAAAAAATCATTCCCAAGGACCTCTTTCTTTTAGATTGCTTTTTAATTAAAAAGGGCAAGAATCAGAAGAAAAACATTCTCTATATTCCTTCCAATGGTCCCTCTTTGAGAACTGGATTCTCTGAGAACAGAAATGATAGAGAAATACTGGCACCCTCTGTAGGTACCTGTTTTAGGAACCAAGCAGGCTCAGAAAATGGGACAAACTCTTACAAGTAGAAGGGGAATGAGCCAGACGCAGAAGAATTTGGCAACAAAGGTTTTGTTCCCATGCCCGGGTTGTCTTTGAGTCCTGAATTCTCAGCGTCAGTGAGATACGGGGCCCACAGCACCCGTCCGCCCTGTGTCTCCTGCTGCGAGCTGCGGAGGAGACAGAGGAGCAGTGCCTCGGGTTTACTGGGGAGGCAGGGCCTTCCGTGGGGTGGGCGGCAGGACGGAGGAGCCCTGGGGTCTGTTTAGGGCCTGCAGCAGGACCCCCAGCCCCTGGTGCATGACGCCACTGGTCATCGGGGGTAGGTGCCGAGGTCCGGGCAGGCCTTTCCGAGTGTCACTGCCCTGATCCGGGCAGCTGCGTCAGGAAGCCAGGCTTCTTTTGAGCGCTTGCCTTTTCCCATTGGCAGCTGCGCAGGGACTCCCTTCTGTCCCATCTGCCCTGGGCTTGGCCTTCCCGTATTGTGCACTGATGGCAGTTCTGCATCTTTTTTTAAGATTTTATTTATTTTTAGACAGAGGGGGAGGGAGGGAGAAAGAGAGGGAAACATTAATGTGTGATTGCCTCTTGTTGTACCCCCAACTGGGGACCTGGCTTGCAAGCCAGGCACGTGCCCTGACTGGGAATCGAACCAGCCACCCTTTGGTTCGCAGGCCCGCACTCAATCCGCTGAGCCACACCAGCCAGGTCTACAGTTCTGTATCTTAATTTTTCGGTTGTGCAGTATCATCAGCGAACCAGGTGGTCTCATAACCAGAAAGTTAGGAGACTGGCCTTGCTGTTGTTTTAAACAAGCCCAGCAGCAAGCAAGCGCTGGTCTTTAGCACCCTGTCACCTAAATAGCACAGGGCAGCAATAGGGGTGCTCAGGGGGATGTTCTGAGCATGTCGCCTGGAAAAGAGTCCGTTCTCCTTGCTTTAGAGGTGCGATCGGTGTTCACCTGGATCGATTACCTGCTTTAACAGACCTGGTTCTGAAGGACAGAGGCCTGGCTCCGTTTTCTACAGCACGTGAGAGGATGGTCTAAATCGGGGTTAGCAAACCGTGTTTGACAGCCCGCCACCTGTTTTTGTAAACAATTTTTGGACACCACAGCCACGCCCATCCATTCGTGTATCGTCCACGGCTGCTTTGGAACTGCAAGGTAGGGTAGTTACAGCAGAAGCTTTATGGTGTGCAAAGCCTAAAATATTTACAGTCTGGCCCTTTATAGAAAAAGTTGGCCAACCACTGGTCTAAATTTGTTCTCTGTGTTTAAATATTTCCCCCAAACACTCAGTTTTAATTTGTAGAAACTGGGATCGTTTTAGCACTCAGAAATTATTTTTCTTGGTGCCCGCACACGCATGTAAGCTGAGTTTCCTATCCTGCGCTCGTCTCAATGCCCATTTATTTATGCGTTCTTGGATGTCGTGAGACAGGAGCTGGAAGAATGTCACGAGCGTCCTGGGCATCCAGTTCTCTCGGTAAGGACTTTGGAATTTACGACCCGCAGTGTTCCGCCCTTTAGGGGGCCGGCCAGCTAACTGCCTGTGTGTACATGACATTTTCTCAGGGGGCATGGGTGCGTTAGGTGAGCGGCCTCATTTCTTAAGATTTACCATCTATAACTGTAGGTAACATTTACATAAAGGGAGTGGAAGTCTTCAGTTGTGAGGCGCATATTGACTATATCCAGATCTAACATATGAAAAGATGAAGAAACTGAAATATACCGTATTTTCGGGCTATAAGATGCAACCCCCAATTTGGGAGGAAAGTGGGGTACGTCTTATAGTCTGAATGTAGCTTACCTGGCTGGTAAATGTAGTTTACATTTACATTGGTGAAATATTATGTTATTTATGTTGTTAAATATTTCACCACATTTTTTGCTTCAAAATTTTTGTTCCTGTTTTTCTCCTCTAAAACCTAGGTGCATCTTATAGTCCTAAAAATATGGTATATAAAACAGTGTATTTTAATTTACCCTGGTGAAAGTTTCAAGAATTCTCACAGTGAAAATTATACCTTTTTTCTGTGGAATAGATATGCTAATATCTAGGTGTGATTCATTTTTTTCAGGGAATTTTTTTAAAATCAACTTTGTTGAGCTATAATTTTTAGGTAATCTTAGCATATTTTTATTCTGTAGGAGAGCTAAGAGCCATAGACTGTAGATTTTTTTAACATGTTCATGATATCAGTCTATTCTTTGGTGTGTCTGGATACTTGAATATTATAAGAATGATGTACAATTATGAAACTATTTAAAGCAGCCCATTCATTTATACTTTGGGGATGTTTAGCTTTTAACCACAGTTATTTTTTTTTTTTGTATTTACCTTTTTTAAATCTATGAATATTTATCAGTTTGCTATGGCAAAGTACAAATAAAGTTTAAAGTATAATTCTTGCCCTGCTTACAAGTAGGTAGAAAAAAGAAAGCATAAATATTTTAAAAGCCAGAACTAGTAGGAGTTTGGGTGTAAAGCTAGAGTCTCGGAGGAACCTCGAGGTGGTGTGTGATTCAGTGGTGCATGAAAGGTGCTTTCAAGTCAGATTTGAGCTGAGTTCTTGTCGAGGCCCTGTACGCAGAGTAAGCAGTAGAATATATTGAAAAGATCGGTCTTTAGAGAGGTTGGAGGAGGACAGAGTGAAATGAGAAGTGAAAATCCTGTGTGGCACATGGAAGAGGGGACTTGGACTTACATCTAAGGTACAGGGAAGCGGAGGTTGAACATTCCTGTTTTGTGAGAGATGGGCAGGGTCTGGGAGATGCGGGGGAAGGCTTCACAGAGGAAATACCACCCCTAGGGGGTACTTGGAGGTTGCACAAGGAGAGTTCGCACCTGGTACCGTGCAGCAAGAAGTGGGTGTGGTACACATCAGCAGGACAGGCTAAGCGACTGCCACCGAGTCGTTCTGGGGGGTGATGCACCAGGGGGTGTTTGAGGGAGGCTGGTGTGTCCAAAGGCCTTACTCCCTGAGAGCAAGGCTGGGTTCTAGGCAGAGAAACAAGATAAGCTGGGCGTTTGCAGGGGTTTGCTGTGGCAGTCGTGTGGGGTGTGAGTGAGAGCAGAGGGGGGTGGTTGCTGGATAGGCTGGGAAGGCCGACCACGGAGCTGAGAACTTCACCAGGCCGGGCGGTCTGCTCCCCGGTCTCCTCACCAGCCATTCTCCACACCCTCACGCCTCTGAAAACTGCAGCAAGGATACGATGGGGGGCTTCACTGGGGAAATCCAGGTGGCTCAGGAATGTATGGGCAGATGTCCGATACCACTGGGCGTTGAGAACAGCACAGTGCAGAGTAGTGTTTTACCTGTCACCGGCAGAGTTGGTGAGCGGTGATCTGGCGTTGAAGACTCTGGTGGAGCTCCAACTGACCTGGTTGGTCTCCAATGTGAGGACGGTTTTGCAAGAAGCTTCAGAGAGCTGTAACATTCTTACAATGTCTGAACTGGTAACAGTCTTATAATGTCTGAACCGGAAGGACTGCTTTCAGAAATTTATACAAAGCAAACAGTTGGGTGACTACTGAAATTTCCATCTGTAATTACTGAACAGCTGAAACAACCTAAATCATTAATAGAAAATACTTAAATTATGGTTCATTTATACAAGAGAATACTATGCATGCATTGAGAAGAATGTAGAACCCTCAAAACGTGTAGCTCTCTGTGTTTTACAAGTGAAAAACATCAGGATACAAATCCATATGTACAATCTAGCCTCATTATAATTACACATAAATGTGTATTCAGAAAAGAAATAAATGGGAAGGCTTATGTAGCTAGAAATGGATTCCAGTGGGTGAGATTAGAGGAAGCCATCTTTTCTCTCTCTCTCTCTCTCTCTCTCTGCAATAAGCATCTGTTATTTTTGCGATGGGAAAAGATGAGAGAAGAAGCGCAGGCGGCATTGCCTCGATGCTCCATATAGTCTTCATTGGAAACGGAGGCCTCGGCGCAGGCATTCCTTCGATTTCCCGGTCCTTTCCTCACCCGCCCACCCCCAACCATAATAAGCGCCGCACCTGTTGGCGGGTGGGTGGCGCCTTGTCTCCGGCCGCACCGGAAGCTTGTTCTTCCTTCTGTCTGAATCCCTCCCTGCCCTCTGACCCATCTCGTGTCTTTGTCCTCAATATTTTCATGGTTTGTTTTTTTTTAAATAGGCTTTCTCAGTCGGTATTCAAACTTGCTGTGGCTCCCCATTTTCCAGAATGTCAGCAGTGCTGGCTGCGTGTCCAGCACTTTATCCTGAGTGTGTTCCTCTCGGATTACTCGGTGGAACCTGCTCATAGTGTTCCAGTAGATAAGCGTGCACACGGTTGCTCTTTCCGGTGTTCGTTCACTCACGCAGGGAGAGTTGACGGAGGGTTTTCTGAGTGCCAAGGCCAGGGGTGTTTCCAGTGAGATTTCAGGGGAGTGAAGTTCACTCTGTAGAGGAAGAGGAATACCAGTAGGTGTTTCATCTGTTAATTGTTTTGTTTTTAAATCTTAGTACTATTAGTCATTAGAGAAACACAAACTAAAAGCACAATGGGACACCGAGGACCACCCTCCACAGGGGCTACAACTGAATAGAGTGGCAGCACCGGCAGCGGGGACGGTCGCGGAGCCCCCGGAGTCCATACCGTTGCGGGTGGAAAGGCAGCGCACAGCCCAGCTGGAAGCCAGGGGGAGAGTTTCTCACTTAATTTACAGTATGACTTGGTAATCCCTTCTAGGTGTTTACCCAAGAGAAATAAAATCATGTGTTCACACCAGAACCTGCACGTGAATGTTTACAGGGTTGTAATTCCGAATTTCCCCCAACTGGAAACAGCCTAGATGCCCGCACCTGGTAAATGAACAAACAAATTGAAGAATGATCCGTACCGTGGAGTACTAGCCACTCCACCGTGAAAAGGAGCGGACAGCTTAAATCCTCAGCAGCGAGGACGAATTGTGTTGTGTGTTACAGTTGTGTTATGCCCGGCGAAAGGAGCCAGACTCGGCCACCTGCCTGCTCTGCTGCGTGGTTCCGTTTGCTGACCTGGAAAAGCGAAAGTGGAGTTTAGAACAAGCCCGATGGTTACCAAACGCTGGGTGTGGGCAGAGGGGGTGACTGCGAACGGGCACATGGGAATTTGGGGGGTGATGGAATCGTTCGGTATCTCGATGGTAGTGGCAGTTACTCAACTGTATCCATTTGTCAAAACTCATAGAACTATACGTTAAAAAGTGAAATTTACGGTTTGTAAATTACACTGCGGTAAACCTGACTCAAAGTTTTTTGAGGCAATAAGATTTTTTTGATATGTGCTGTAGTCACCTGTTTCAGAAATCCGAACGACGTGAAGGAATACTGTGAAACCCTCATTCCTACCCTGCTACCCGCCATCTCCAGGTTGTAGGCGCCGTGAAGTTCCTCTGTATGGGTATCACCATATATGCGTAGGTTTCTATTTCCAACACAGAACAGAGCTTGCTAACGTGATTTTCCAGGTCTTTCTCCATGTAGTGCCCATCACACTTCCCGTCCCCTCCGGTGCATTGAGACCTTCCATTCTTTGCTGTGGCCACGTGGCAGGAATGGTGTGGTGTGACGGCCCCGCATGCTCCCCCAGTGTACACGGTGCTGCCGCCATGAGTAACCTTGTACACACGGTCCGAGCTGTCGGAGCTCATGCGTTGAAAACGCAGCTTTGTTCCAATGCAGTGGACGCATCAGGGAACAATTGCAGCACTGCCCCCGACGTCGAGTTGGCTCATGTGTGATCCCACCCCTGAGAAACACTGGGTGAGCACGGAAAACTGTGCAATGGAGTTGAGTCAGAGTAAACAAAACACACACGCACCTCGCAGTTCCACCCTCGACCGCACCTCCCCGTGCTGAGTCTCACTGGTGCCCACCTGGCGGTGCCGCTTCCCTCTGGCCCTCCCCTTCCAGACGACCCTTCTCCCACTGCTTCACAAACACGCAGCAAGCCACGCCCTCTGACACCTGCGGCCATGAGCAGATGGCAGGTCGTTTTCTAGGTAGAGTGCCACTTGGATTTTGCAGTATCTATATATTTCTTAACCATTACACACATATAAAATCATGCTCCTGTTTTATTAAGTAGACCACTGTCTGAATTTTTTAGTGTTATGCCTCTAGCTTAATTTTTGACAGAAGCTCCATAGTTTCTATTGGCTAGTTTTGCAGAGTGCAGCGATTTATAACGTGTCGTATGTATGTTGTGTTACTACAGCAGAACTGAGTGGACCGTGGGTGGGTCTATCTGTAGAATAGGTTTCCGAGGGGGAGGGTCCAGAGTTTAGGAGTTAAATTCTGAGACAGGCTGCCGTGCTACATTTATAGGACGTAGCTGGTTTTCCCTTTTTCATGAGAAAGGATGGAGCTGAAGAGTGTCTCCGCGTTTGGGAATGAGCTGAAATTTGTGGGTGTTTCTGGGTGTGTGGGGTCGATGAGGAGTTTTGCGTGTTGGTGCACGGCAGGGGCCTCTGGCGGGGCAGGAGTCCCAGGAAAAGGTGAAGGGGAGGTCTAGCCAGCTGGGTTTCTGAAGCTGGCACTTGCCTCAAGATGAGAGACAAGAAGGGACTAGTTATCAGCATGGGAAACGGCTGACTGTGACAGGGCCGGTGGCAGCCCGGGACACACTCACCAGGTGCCACCCGGACACAGTGGGCCCCAGGTATTTTCCGCCCTAGCACTTGGGCCTCCGTGAGCCCAGGGCTGCAGCCTCCCGCCCGGAATGTGCCAGGGAAGCTGATCCTTTTCTTTCTCCAGTGTGTGGGGGGGAGAGTCAGACCTTGGACATCAGGGAGAAGGTTTAGGAAATGTACCCAGATGTTGATTTTGATATTTTACTGTAAGGTTTCACAAAATCTTCCAGACCTGCCAGCTTATTTACATTAATTCATTGTTTGTTCAAAGAGCTCTGCTGAAAAAACAAACAAAATAACTAACAATTGATGGGGGAAGCGTGGATTTTCTGAATTTAGTTAACTATAAAAAGCCCACTGAAGGCCATGGTTTCCTCCAGTATCAGCTTACACACCCCACTGGAGCCAGAAGGAAGTAAACGACCTTCAAAGTTTTGAAAATAGAACAATGGTAAACTTAAGTATTCTTAATACTTTTTTTTTCATTTTTGATTGACAAAAATTGTAGCAGTGTGAACTATTATAATACTGTGAAGATACAGTTATGAAAATACATTAGGTTCATCTCTAAGTAAGTTAGTGCGTATTTAAAATTTACGGAAGAAGAAAGTCATTTGTTTTGTGAGGCGGATGTGACCTGGAAACTGGTGTTTAAACCTGTAATTTTCTTGTCACCGTTGATCTGGAAACGCTGCTGCATTGTTTTGGGGATTGCACAGTTCATTCCTGCATTTTTAAATAAAGATGTTGAAAAAGAACACTATCTCACACATTGTCAACTCTTTTTGAAAATAGTAATTATTGATTCAGCTAAGCTGCTCTTCATTTAATTTATTATCCACTGAGGGTACCTTTATTGAAATTTCTCTATTAACATTTTGGTTTGCAACTAATGTAACCACAACGTGGAGAGAAATGGGGTATTAAGCCCTTCCCCTGAAAAGAAAACGCAATTTACATTTCTCTGAGGCCTCTGGCCCCTTGTGTGGTTAGATGTACCTTTCAGTTCTCTGTGTCCTTTAGGATTCTTCGCTACAACTTCGCTTTTAGAAATGTGTCTGGTGTTTTGATTCTTCCAGGTGATCTTAATATTGTCCATCTTATACATGCAAAGTTCGAAGGGAGTTAGATATTAGCAGATATTTAAGTAACCTTTTTGAAACATAGGCGAACCATTCATGACCCACCGTTCCTTGTTTAGAGTTTGATCCTGAATGTACCCTCATCGTCTTTCTCCGGCTTCTTTCTCCGGCTACGTAAACCTAAGAGACTGGGGTTTGCTGGGTGTGCTCTGCGTGACCACAGTTTTCACGAAGGAATGCCTCTGGGAGAAGGGTCAGCACTCGCAGAGCACCAGCTGGCTGTTTGCTTTGTTCCCTCTGTTCCCCAGAGGTCACGTGCTCTAGGGAAGCAATAAAGGAGGAGGTCCGGCTTTTTCCCCCTGAACACGGAGAAGAAAGTCCCTACTTTGCCTTTATCTGGTTCACGACTCTCTGGAACACCTGCCAGACTGGTTTGCTTTATTTAAAAGACAACATTCCCCTCTCTTTCTAAATGAAACTTGGACCCTGACAGCAAAATATTGCGGGTTCAATCCCCAGTCAGGGCACATACCTCGGCTGGGGTTTTACAGGAGGCAACCAACCTGTATTTTTCTCTCTCGTCAATGTTTCTTTTCCTCTCTCCCTAAAATCAATAAACATTTTTAAAAGAAACTTGGATGTATAACTTTACTGTTATTAATAAGAAAACATTCACTGAGGATTTCTCTTGTGTCTCAGGCTCTGGGTCAACCTTTTCTTTCGCCTCCCCTCCCCCGCCCCCTCCGAAGTGTGGTCTCCACCTTACAGTTGGGGTAGGGGGTGGATGTTTAAAAATCTCAGGCCCTTCGATTTGCTTTCCCATTTGACTAGGACATGTTTGTCAGGTGACGTAAAAGTAATTTTTAAAGTACATTTATCATCTCTTTATCACTTAGCTCACAATTGCTTGCTTGCTTCTCTCTTTCTAGTGCCCAAAATAGTCCTGTTGTTTGAGAGACCACATTCCCCTGAGAACGTACTCTTGCCTCGGCCTTGTTTTTAACGAGGGCCGAGCCGCAGGCTGCCCCGTTCTGGGGGCTGACGGTTCTGTCCTGTGATGCGTCATCCACACACTGCAGTGCTGGTCGTACCCGCAGGATTCGTTAGAAAGTTAAGCCACCACTTTTACTCCCTAGGTTCTGCGTGGTGGTTCTGCTGATACATTGAGGTGACATGATGATGTCTTAGCCAGAGCGGGAAATTTTTAACGTCGGTTTTTGTGGAACTTGTGATCGCTTTCTCCGGTGCTCTTGTCCAGCCCCCACCGAACCCCCATCCTCTCTCCCCGTCTCTCTCGCTCCATATGCCAACAGTCCATCTCCATAAAGTGGTTTCAAACGTTTGTGATCTTGACATAGCCACATGGTATTATTTACAACAAAAGGCCTTCTGTAAAACTCTTTCTTCGTATAAGGAGTAATTACTTAATCATTAGGTGGGAGAAAGTTAAGAGGCTTAAAATTAGGCAGAGATTTCATTTAAAAAGGCACATTGGATGAGGTGACATACTCTTTCTGGACATAACGAATTAAATAATGGCTCGATTTGGTAATTACTGAGGAGTTGCGTTTTCCTAAATCATCTGCTTTTAAAAACAATGTTTATTTTATCTGTTTTGCAAAGAAACTTTACATAATGTTTCTTCTTAAATACCTGGGCGTTGGTGTTGAATCAAAAACATAAGCGTTTTTGAGAAAAAGTAAAATGTTTTTACTCTCATGATGAGGTTTGTTTCATTCCGTAGAAACTAGCTTCTGCGTGGCTCCCCCAGCCCATGCTGCTGGACCATGATGAGCATTCAGCTTCAGCTCTTAGGAGAGAGTTCTTAACTTTTAAAGTGTTTCCTGTCTGTGCTCGCTCACGTGACTTTCTCCCTCTCTTCTCCGCGGGGAAGCAAATGAAGAAGCACCCCTGCCGCCAGTGTGACAAGTCGTTCAGCTCCTCCCACAGCCTGTGCCGCCACAATCGGATCAAGCACAAAGGCATCAGGAAAGTTTACACCTGCTCGTAAGTCGTGGTTTCTAATGTGAGGGGCACAGTGGGAGGGTTCAGCCAGCCAGACGTTCACCGAGGTTCCTCCCAGCTTCCTGTCCCATCCCATCCCCACCCCTGTCCCATGGTTTCTGGAGTCCATGTCTTCATGGCAGCCTGTAGTTTTGACAGGCGGTATCTCAATTGGACGGGAGCACTTAAAAACATTGGACTCGAAAGGCCCAGTTTCTTGCGCACCCCAGGTAGGTAGGTTCCTGTGCTCCGGCTGTTTCCTGGAGGTGTCCGCGTGTCAGTGAGGATTTGGGAGAAGTGAACAACTGACCGCAGGGGCACAGGGCCATGGGCCACTCGCCTGGGCGAGTTGATTCGTCTACTTCTACTTGACTGACTCTTGGGTTCAGAGGGGCCCTGGTGGGGCCTGGTCCTGGAGTCAGCCCAAGGCTGACTGTTGTCCCCGTGGCCGTTGTTCGCCACCCAATGCAGGGTGGCCTGCCCCGGCACACCCTGTTGGCCAAGGGACCAAAGGTGTGGGGCTGAGTGGGCCAGCACACCGCGCCCCTTGGGATGGCCATGAGCTACTTAGTGTGCGGCGACCAGAACTTGGTAGTCATTATTAATGAGACAGCTTTCTCTTATATTCAAACAACGTGCCTGAAGCGAGTGTATCTATAACAAGGTCGCTTACTTTAAGGCACTTCTCATGAAAGGGAGGGAACTCAAAGACAGGGAAGCCGTGCGGCCAGTCTGTGGCACAGGCTCTGTAGACGCGTGAATTTTGGCTGTCGGATCAGCGGCACGTGGTTAGCTAGGGCCAGTGTCCCGGGTAGAGGAGCAGGGATGTAGCCGACTCTCCTTCAGTGAAGCGGAGGCTGAGAGTGATTTCGGAGAGAGGAGAACATTCTGTAAATAGAGTCTGTGTGTTGAGATTGTACAGAAAGAATCAGAACCTAGACGGAAGGCCTGGGCTGGGCAGAAGATCAAAAGGAAGCTGGCGTGGCAGACTCCTTGACGTGATGGGTTTTGTTTATGTCCCCGTGACGTGTGGCTCATTTCCGGTGTTCCTCGGTGCTGGTGCCCGCCACTGCCCCAGTTCCGGGGCTCTAACATGAAATCAGCAGCGTTTGGGGCCAATTATTATAGAATCCACAGGAGCTTTTCTGGAGGCAGCAAATTTGGTTCTTCATTCCCCTCCTCGGCAGGGACGTCCTTTCGAATGCGTGGCCCATGGCGCCCACCGTCGCCATGGTCATTAACTTTTTTTTTTGTTACATTTTTTTGGCCTGTTTTATTAAGACAACTGTAAATTTATGTCTTCCAAAGAAAAACCATATTCATAATCTACAGGGTATTTTTGCATAAGATAAAATGAACACTTTTTAATCATTGACCTATTGGGGGCATCCATCCGTAGTTTTCTGCATGCGTCTGTGGATGGACACACGCCCCTGAGTGCTGGGATTCTGACCCGGCATGTCGCGTTTGTGCCTGGGTAAGGGATTTGACCAGGCGGGCACTGTCTCCTCTGTGCCGTGGCACAGTGGACGGGAATAATTAAGCTCAGTGTGAAGGACTTCACAGTGTCTCTCATGACGCAAATTCTGAGGGAACACTCTGAGTCAGGGTAAAGAAAACTTTTGAAATTGAGCCTTCTCCCTTTTAAGATTAAAGCCACCTAGCGTTACAAATGAAGTGCTACTTGAACCAAACCTAGAAAATAAATATTCCATCTGAACCAAAGCAGGCTGGTCCTGTGAGGACACAAAAATAGGCAGAAAACTTTCCGAAAGCTGCAGACATTTTTTTTTCTTTGCCCAAATCAGAAACTGATTTATAGCAAAATTTTGCAATGTCACTTTGGGCCACTGGTATTGACTGACCCACATCGCCTTGACCCCTCTGAGTGTGTGGCCGGTGGTGACGGTCTCGCTGCGGGGCGGTCACCTGGGATGCAAGCCCCTGTTCAGCGCATGGGTCACCTCTGCGTCCTCTCCTCCGCCCCACAGGCACTGCGCAGACTCCAGGCGGACCTTCACGAAACGGTTGATGCTGGAGAAGCACATCCAGCTCATGCACGGGATCAAGGACCCTGACCTGAAAGAGATGACAGAAGCCACCAATGAGGAGGAGACAGAAATCAAAGAAGACGCCAAGGTCAGATATTGCAGGTGTTCTCTTTACGGCAAAATTATGTTGACTTGGGTTTTTTTTTTTTTTTTTCCAGTTAAAAGTTTCTATAGTGACATGATTTTAAAAATTCAGACTATGCGTGAAGGTATGAAGTAATAGGCAGTCTCCCTCTGCACCCAGTCTGACCTTTCCTCTTGCTCCTAAAAGGGAACCTTTGTTACCTTTCCTCTGTGACCTTCCAGAAATAGCTGGCGTAAGTAGGTATCTACTTACATCAGTAAACTTAAAATGATGGTGTGGAAGCACAGAAATTGCCTCTTAGCCAGAACGAATGTGTCGGGCTAGATTCATTTTCCCTGGCAGCAACACTGGGTGTGGTAGTGTCCTCGTAAAAGCCGTGCTTCCTTTTAGCTTCTAACAATAGAAGCTAACACGGCGGATCCGCACCTTATTCTTACATCAGCGGATAGTGAACTTGGATCAGACAGCAGTGTATACAGTAACCTGTGCATGAGGCGTGGGTGTGCCGAGTGCTCTTAGAGTGAAGCCATGGCTGAGCAGCAGCCTCGGAGCTCCTGCTCTCTTTGGCATCGGCTGCGTCTGGGACACACCTGCGTAAAGCCTCCGTGTGTTTTCAAGGAGTTACTCATGGAGTCGAGGCCCATCAGGACACTAGTCAGACTGATGTCCCATTAGATTGTAATCCTTTCCCTCAAGTGATGTCTGGAGGGGAGTGGGAGGCGGGGATTAAAGAATGTAGGTGGAGCCCTGGCTGGTGTGGCTCAGTGGATTGAGCACCAGCCTGTGGAGCAAGGGGTCACAGGTTCGATTCCCAGTGAGAGCACATGCCTGGGTTGTGGGCCAGGTCTCCAGTAAAGTGTGGGGCAGGTGTGAGAGGCAACCACACATTGATGTTTCCCTCCCTCTCTTTCTCCCTCCCTTCCCCTCTCTCTAAAAATAAATAAAATATTTAAAAGAACGTAGGTGGAGGGGCAGCTTCAGGCAAGGTGCCCGCGGTCATAGCTTCAGGTCAAGGTGCATGAGAGACACCCTATGAACAAGGTGGAAAACTGGGGCCATGGAACTGGGAGGAGGCAGATCCCTTTGGCTTGGATTTTTGGAGATCAAAAAAGTCAGGGACTGGGTGTGGCTCGGCTCTAGAAAGCTGGAAGGGTGGGAGAAAGGTGTGACCCGTCAGGGAAGGAGTACGACAAAGGCGAGCGGGCAGGATAGGGCCGTTACTGGACCAGCTGGGCTTCCAGTGACTCTCCATTTTAGTCCAGAAAAGGCAAAATTCCTGCCTTTTCTCTCCCACCAGGTGTTTTTCAGTCCGCACAACCCCCATGTCTCCCCAGCCCTCTCTCTGCACTTGCCTGGCTGCCCTGCTCCAGTCCCGCTGGCCTTTCTGCTGTGCCCCAGGCACAGGCCCCCACCTCAGGCCTTTGCTTACACAGCTCCCCGTGTCTGGTCCCTGTTCCGAGGTCACTGTCATGCCATGTGCAACCTAACAGCCCCACCCCACCCATTCCCCTGTGCTGCTTTGTTTTCTTGTGTGTGACACTGCAGATCGGCTCCTTGGTTGCTGCTTGTCACGCTCCATTGGGGCCCACCTCCCATGAAGGCAGGAACTTGTTTGTCCCCTGCTGGGCCCCTGGGCTGGAGCACCGCCTGGGACGCAGCAACGCTCAGATTTGTGGAGCTGATGAAAGGCCTGAGCCTCGGGTGGGGTGGCAGGCTCGCAGCCGTGACAGAACCCAAACCCCCAAGCTCGCAGTCCACGTTTTCCTGGCAGCCTCGAGCCCAAGGGAGCTGGCCACCGGCCACCCAGCCAGCCCCATGGCTTTCAGTTGTGTCTGTTTCTTTCTCCAAGGTTCCCAGTCCCAAGCGGAAGTTGGAAGAACCAGTTTTAGAGTTCAGACCTCCCAGGGGTGCGATTACTCAACCGCTGAAAAAGCTAAAGATCAATGTTTTTAAGGTTCACAAGTGCGCCGTGTGCGGCTTCACCACCGAGAACCTGCTGCAGTTCCACGAGCACATCCCGCAGCACCGATCGGACGGCTCCTCCCACCAGTGCCGGGAGTGCGGCCTCTGCTACACGTCCCACGTGTCCCTGTCCAGGCACCTGTTCATCGTGCACAAGCTGAAGGAGCCGCAGCCGGTGTCCCAGCAGAACGGGGCCGGCGAGGACGGCCAGCAGAACCAGCCCAGCCCCGAGCACGAGGCGGCCGACGGCGCCGCGGCCGACCGGAAGTGCAAGGTGTGCGCGAAAACGTTCGAGACGGAAGCGGCCTTAAACGCGCACATGCGGACCCACGGCATGGCCTTCATCAAATCCAAGAGAGTGAGTTCAGCTGAGAAATAGCCACAGACCTTCCACGAGGAAGAGCCCTGTCCCCTCGGAATGGAAAAGATGTTTTTGTTACAGAAGGGTTTCGGTCTAATAAAGTACTGTCTAGGCTGTTGCGATAGATTCTCTATCAGCTTCCCTTCTTCACCTTCTCCTGTACATCCTCCACGAGTATTACAACAGTATTTGAGTTCAAAAGAGTTTGTATATATTTAAATGAATAACTTTTTATACTCTTTGTTACATGTTTGTATCAGTATTTAGTAGCAACTGTTTTGAGTTTGGGTTTTTGTGTTTTGGGTTTTTTTGTTTTGTTTTGTTTTTGATTTTTTGGTGGGGGAAGATTATCATTTTTCTTTTTGTATTATTCCTTTGAAGCAGAGTTCTTAGTAACGGGCAGTTCCTGAATTCAAATAAACCATTTTCTATGTTACAGATTTAAAAGGGTTAACTAATTACGGGCTAAGATAATGCCTTTTTTAGTGTTTTTAATTTTTAGAATTTACTACATCAATTGTAGGTGATTGTGGGTCTCAAAACACCTGGGGACTTTCAAGTGTCTTAGCGCTACCCTCAATGTGCCTGCTCTGAGTCTGGGGTGGCGTGCCTCGGGCCCGCGCACACTCCGGCGGCGTGTGGCGTCTTTTCCGGGCCATGCCAAACGGTGTTGAAAGCAGCAGCCTTGCAGGTGAATAAAACACTTAGGCCCGAGATCCAGTAACAGATGAGGGGTTTCCTTATTTCCATCTTATGGGGAAGAAAGGTATCTGTCCCGAAGGGCACAACGGGGGCTGGTTGTTTTCTGGCCGGATGCGCAAGGCTGCCTCCAAGAGCACAAGGAAATGAAGTCACGAAAGGGCTGGACTACTGTACACGTTACAAATACGTAGTTAGACCGATAGATTTATATAGTCAAGTTTTTGTCATGTAATTTATTGACTATTAACAAGACACACCTAAAAGATATCAAGTATTTCTCTGGCTCTTGACAGGAAGACAAAAATCCTAGTTGACTTAACCCTTTGCTGTCTCAAGAGTTGGCATTTCCTGTTCTGGGTGCTACTGCCAAACGTTCTGGTACTTAGAGTCGGGAAGCACAACTCCCACCCCCGCTCCGTCGGTGCCCGGGGCCGCTGGGTGAGCGCGAGCTCCCCGGGCTTAGGTCGGTCATTTCAACAAGTACATTTGCTGTCAGAGGTTCTGCTCTCTGGAAGCACAGCAGACATGCTCTTCTGTCCCCTTCCGTTTATAGTTCTCTGGGAGAGTTATATTTTTTTGTTGTTGTTGTTTTCATTTTGTGTTTTCTTTGGAATTTTATATCTTGTATTTATCCCTAAACATGTTTTGTACTTTTTTTTTTAAGAAAAATTTGTTTGTGTATATATAGATACTTGCATGATATACTGTAGTCAACGTTCAGTTCCTCAAAAAGGTCTCGCTGCTGTCAGGGGTTACGCACCACATCCATCCTAACTGTATCACACACGTTGCATCTGTAAATAAACGTGGGACGTTTGGCCCTTGTGCTGCTGTGAGAGTCATTGATGGCGGGACTGTGACGTCTTCATGAAGTTTTAGGAAGTGGTTGATATCAGGGGCAGGCTACGGGATGCTGCCGAATTCTTCCCGCTCCGAAGAACGGCATTTTGGTTCTCATTAGCGAGCAGCTGTTCGGTCACCTTCTGGTTGACTCCATCAGGACATCGGCGTCATCCGGGGGCATGGTTAAGTCTTCCCCGACTTGAAATTCAATGGCTGTTACTTGTTATACTTGTATTGCTCTAAGTTGTATTCGTACACTTTCACGTGTGTCTCCATTTGAGCCTTCGCAATAAACCTGTGTGGTGGGCCACACAAGTCTTACTAGCCTAGTTTCACGATTGAGGAAGCTGAGCTCAGCTTCTTCGATTTTGCTTACGCCCTCATAGCTGGTAAGTGACTTTGCATATTAGAACCGGATATCCTTGCTCTCAATCTAGTGCTCGCTCTGTGTTTATGTACATATTGACAAATATTCATTTATTCAACAAATAAAAAGTATGTGCAAAACACGATACTAGATTTTTTGTTTGTGGCACTACAGCTTTTATAAGATAACCCAGCAGTCTACTCGTCAATACCCAGAAATGCTTAGTAATAGGAAATTAGCATTGAGTAAAGGCTTAGTCAAGCCTCCCGAAAAGTGTTTTGAGAATTCCCAGAGATCCAAGAGGGAGAATAAGTGAAGCCCAGGGTCCAAAAACAGCAGATTTCTTCACCCTGGGAGGAAAGCCAGGTGGTTCGACCAAAGAGAATCGGGGAACTGGAAGGTAGATATGAAGGTATTACCAAGAATCCACAGAGATTAAGGAAATGAAATACATGAAAGAGATTAGAAGTCAAGAACAGCCAAATGAGAAGATGCAGCAAGTTTAGCAGGGGTTCAGAGAGAGGGAACAGAATCGGTGAGGGCCATTGCAGAGAAAACCTCTAATGAAAGACGTGAATTCTTTGGTTAACATGCTGAGTGCTGAGTGAAGACCCACGTTGATTGGGACGTGTGAATTCCACCTGTTCTGTAGTCGTAGATGCTGGGTGAGGCGGTAGGTGTGGGCATTTGAGAAACAGGATGCAGTCAGACCTGGGGTGGAAGCCTGGGGCTTCCTTCATGAACTCTCAGGAAGCCCATTTCCTCTCTTTGGTGGCAAAGAGGTTGCCGAGGCTGACCGAGTAGGCTGAGGTCAAGTTGCAGAAAAGCCTTGAGTGATGGACTAAGGAGTGTGTACGTCAGCAGAGATGAGTTCTGTGGACAGGAGAGTGATGTAACCAGACTAATCGGTGACTGTTTAGGATGAGTGGTGGGATAGTGTATCAGGATAAATTAGGTTGTGCTGTGGTTACAACCCTAAATCTTAATGGCTTGTGATAAGACTTACCCCCGGCCCACATTCCATCCCCACGGTGGGTCAACTGGAAGCATGGCTCCAAATCTGCTTGTCCCCTCACGTCACTGTCCCCAGTGTTGCTGGTTACTGTGGCAGAGGGAAAGGGCAATGAAATGCCTTGGCCCGGAAGTGGCAGATGTCACTTTCCACAACTCATCAGTGCAAACCGTTCACATGGCCCCACAATCACAAGGTGGCCAGGAAGTGCAACCCTACCATGTGCCCAGAAGGAAGAAAGCTGAAAATCTGTGAATGGCATCAATGACCATCACGGGACTCACACAGGACTCGACCTCCAGTGGTGGGCGTGGCTGGGCAGAGGCTGTGGTGGTAAGTAGCACGTCAGAAGTGGCGTCAAGATGGTTTCATGCTGACGGAGACAGAAACAGGGTAAGTGCAAGTTCAAGCCTAGGTGATTGCTTAAATGGACTATTTCAAGTTTCACTTTACTTAGAGACACGGAAGTCAAAGTGAGGACGGCGGAGATTGCACTTTAGATACACATACAAGGTCCGTTCTTGTTTGAATGTGTGTGGTTGGCTAATTTTTATCAATCACGGAGTGATCTACAATAAAGAACGCCAGCAAGGTGAAACACTTACAGAATGAGAAACGGGAAGATGTGGACTTAGGTGACATGGCCCAGACCACCACTTCCTCCCAGAGACAGTTCCTGCTCGCTGTCCCACTCGAAGCTCTGGTGGGCGCTTCTGCCCTGGGTTAGGGGCGGCTGAGCTGCATCCCGGGGTCACTGACCAACAGGGACCTTTCTTGTTGAAAACTTGGGCCAAGACTAAGGTGTTATTTCACACTAATATATTCATGGTGCTGCGATCTCTGTAAAATGCCTGCATGGAAGAGGAAAAGAGACAACTATTGGAAGGACTTTGCAAAGTAAAATATGACTGAAGAGAACCATTCATTTATTCCAAAAATGGTCTGAAAGCAGAGGGGTGTGTCAAATGTGGAACGCCATCCGTGTCAGTTGCACACGCACACGCCAGGTGCTGCAGGGGTTCCACAGTGCAGCTCCGCGTTGTAAGCAGACAGCGCAAAACCTTGGTTTAGTTTCCTTAGGAACCGGGCTCCTCCTCATGCGTGATTCATTCTTTGCTTATATGCACTCTTGAACCTTCTTGTTTACTTTGAGTTTCTTTTTGAAACTAAGTCTCACACCCCTACAGAAGTCATCATCAACCATTGAGATGCAACAAAGCAGACTTCAGTCTCCGCAAAGAGCCTCTTCCAGCTACCAGAAGCTTCTGGGCTAACCAGTTATTACTCTGTAGTCAACTTTACCCCAAACCACTTAGCCCAGCCTCCGTGCACAGGTTTGGGTGGGAGGCTGACTCAGAGACAGCGTTCCCTTTCCGCATCCTTTTCCCCTCCCTACAGCCCGGGGGATTTTGGTGACCGTTTCAGTAAAGGCTCAATTCCTTGGATGATGAAACTTCATCATCTTCACCTGCGTTTTTCTGGGAGTTGGCTTCTTCACATTTGCTGCCCTTGTAAAGGTAGACCTGAAGGTGCCCAGTCTTAGATCCCATACGACTTAAAAACTCAGTGGGACATGAACAACACACTAGAGAACATTTAACTTCATGGAACTTAAGGAGGGAACTATATACAGAGCCACGGTCTGGAATGAACGATGCTGAGCCCTGTGGGGATTAGCAATGGTAGGGAGCCATTGCCACCCTCAGGGGTGGGGCTGGAGCTGTGCACCTGGGCCTCTCCGTAATAGCCAGAGTCCTGGTGAAATAAGGAGAGGGCGGGAGGGGAATTACAGAGAAGCTGACCATCATACTCAGAGGATTTCCTGCCTGCACCCGCCCCCCGACCCAGGCCTAAGCCATGTGGAAGCTAGAGGACAAAGAAGCCCCAGAAATGGTCTGTAATGTCAGCAAGCGGAGCACAGAGCAGGGCAGAGGGGTGAATGATGGATCTGGGCTGCTGGGTGGGGGGGGGCACAGCGTGATTATCACAGATGCCTAGCACACACTTTCAGAGGTGTCTGCTCTGGAGCTGTTGTCCACATGCATTTCATCCCTATGGGCAGGCTGTGAGCTGGAACGACTGCATTTCATGCTTGTGTTTTCTTTTTAATTACCTCAGTGGGTTTATTATAGCCTTTCCCTAGTGGCTATATATTTTACTTAAGGAAACAGAGCAGCAGTTCCCAGAAAACATTCTTTGCTCGTTTCTAAATTCAATCCACAAGGTTAGTTCTGACTCCAAGCAGCACCGTTTGTAATGTTCCGTAGCATTAAAGGAACTGATGATTCAATATGCTTTGCTGTCTTACTGCATCCTGCTGCTCTTCCTGGGGCTTCTGTCCTCATTACAGGGGTAGGTTACACCCCCGTGGCAGATCTGCTTCCAAGACAGCACTCTGCAAGGCTGCAGTTTTATCCGGGGGAGCTCTGTAATCGGAATCCACCATGTCACACCTCCAGTTGCAGGAGGTGTGGGTTAGCCCAAGGATAACTTTCTGACTTCAGGTCTAGTCAGCTTTAATTGGACTGGTGATTTCTGGAGACCACACATCATTTATCTGATGGAAAAGCACAGGGACAGCAGAATCAGTTGATTGGAGAGGATGGCGTGAAGCTGACGAGTCAGGAGGAGCGGAGTTGCATGCGTCAAAGGGAGCGACCCTCTTGCGGGAAGGGTGGCAGATGCGTCTTATACGTCTTTAAATGGGGTAATGGACATTTTTCTTCATTCTGTCAGTTCAGCCCCAGATCCCTTTCCAGGGTTGGAGAATCACCCATTGTATGACTCTTGGCAAGAAATGGACTTTGTCTCCTGCTCTGGGATCCAGAAGGTCACTGTCCCTAACCCCCTGGTAGGCTAACCTCAGGCATGGGATGGTCCATACCGGGCCCATACGATGGATGCTCCTGCTCGGGCTCTCCAGCATATGATGCAAAGAAGTGGCGCAGTTTCAGTTCATTCATTCTGGTGGCACAGTGGCAATGGTCATGGTGGTTACCGATGAGCATCACCTTGTGACTTGTGGTCAAGAAGGGGAAGGACCAAGACGTGCGGCAGGTCAGGGGGAGTGTGGACCTTCCTCAGCCTCTCCACCCACTGCTTTCCAGGAACCGCTGAACCGTCTGGGACCAGGGAGCCCCGACATCACGGTGGGACGTCTCAGAGCTTAGACGCTTGCTTCCCTCTGAATGACACACGGGACACTATCAGTTACTCTAGAAGAGACTCACTGAGGTGAACGGAAGTGTGTGCCCTTCCGTAACCATGAGACCCCAGCACACCTTCCGTCCCCGCGTCCTGTCACCTCACCAACCTCACCTTCTACCCAGTCTTCCCGATCGTTCCTTTAACACACTCTTCACACCCCCTTCCAGAACCGGGCGGGCCCCTGCTCTTCCTCGGCCTGGAATGCCCTTCCCTGAGTTGCTCTTCTCCCATGGACGACTTCCACTAATTTCCACTTGGCTCAGAAGTCACCTGCTCAGAGCAAGCCTCTCTGGGTCGCCTTGCTGAACAGCGTCCGCCCCCACCAACAGCACCCACACACCTCGCCACTCTTCACTTCTTCACGCCGCGTGATTTTTCTTCCTAGCACTCACCACTGCCGGCGTAGGCTTACGTGCTGACGGTCTGCCATGCTCTGGGCATCTGGGCAAGCGTCCTGAGCCGGCCCGTGCACTCCGCCTGCTTTCTGATCCGCAGTCTCCATCCCCTCTCATTGCAGAGCATTTTCCCTTTGGCCGTTACTCGGAAGCATTTTCCCATCACCAGCTTGGTTGATCCTTATTTTCGTCAGTGAAGACAAATCCTTGTCACTAGAGATTCATGGCCAAAGGATGTGAGACCTAATGCTTTTTCCTTTCCCACAGAGCTAGTTCCTTGGCTAAAATGACTGTGGCGTTAAGGACAGAGTCAGCAAGCCTCTTGCTGCTGCCTCAGGAAATGACCAAGGCCTGCTTCCGGGCAGGGTAGGCATTTTGTATTTTCCCGCCCCATTTCTATGCCCAGCACAATGACTTACATAAAACTGGTGCTTAAAGTGTCTTCACAAAATGACTGAGTGTCTTTGAACTTGATTAGTTGTGATTTTATTTCTGAGGAGCTGGGACAAGTAGAAGGGCCTTGGCTATTTAGTTTCCCAAAAGTAAGGTGAACACCCTGGGTGCGTGGGTCAGTTGGTTGAAGCATCATCCTATACACCAAAAGGTTACAGGTTCGATCCCTGGCCAGGACACATCACCAAGGTTGTAGGTTTGATTCCCAGTTGGAAGGCAACCAGTTGACATTTCTCTCTCCCTCTCCCTCTCCCTTCCTCTCTCTCAAATCCATAAAACATATCCTTCGGTGAGGATTTTTTTTTAAGTAAGATTATCTGTTTCCTTTTTATTTAGGTGGTATGTAAAAATCACTTCCGGTGTTTTTTATTGCTAATGATTAAAATGTGGGATGTGTTCCGCTCACTATATTCCCCCTGCTCCCGCAGTTGACAAAAGATGGAATATTTAACTCTGAATTCCAAAAGCAGTTTCATATTTTCAACAACCACACCATATCAACAACGGACATGGAAATAAATCCAGGTTTTAGAGACTTTTTTCTGTTCAATCACCCAGAAGTGGGTCCTCATCAGAACATGACCACACCGGCACCTTGATCTTGGACTTCCGGGCTCCAGGAGTGTGAGCAATAAATGTCTGTTGTTTACCAGGCACTGGGTGTGGGGCGTTCTGTTCAGCAGCCCCCGTGGACTCAAACAAAGGGGTGGGGGGGGGTTGGGCTTGGACGCTACAGGCCCCTGGGAAGCCCGTGAGCCGAAGGAGGTCCAGCTGAGCCCCAGCTACCTGCAGGGGCGGATTTGTTTGCATCCCTTTTTAAATGTAGTTGGGGAGGTTGCTCCTTACAGAAAGCCTTTCTGTAAGGACAATATTTACACCCTGAGACATCCAGACCCGCACATTTTATTTTATGCTTTCATAAAGTAGATGAACTCCACCCCTGTGGACTCCTGTAGCTTCATTTCCTCCCTGGACGTGTGATCTAAGCCCTGTGAGAGGGTGCATGTGCTTACTTGTCCCCCTGCACCGGGGCGCTTTCCGGGGGGCAGGTCATCACTGCCACACCTACATCACTTCCAAGTCCAGCCAACACCTGGACAGATGCATGAAATACCCAGATGGGCCCTTCTTTGCGTATTACTTATTCGAATGCTTTAGAGGTTGGATTCGTACTCATTCTGGGGAAAAAACAAATATTGCCACTTCACATCCTTGGTATATATATATTAAACCCAGGGGTACACGCAAGGATGGCTAACTAGAGAAAATCCAGCCTTACCCCTGTTAATCTGCATGACTAAAGGAAGCCAGGTGGTCGGCAGCCCCCGCAGCCACTCGGTTTTACTCAACAATAGTGAGTTGTGTGTAAATCAGTTTCCACGGTTTGTTCATCTCGGCCGCTTTGCAGGTGGCTGAGGAGACACAGCTTGTCGCAGCGTGTTAAGGACTGAGAAATGTCACATTCCTCCCCCCTACACACATGGAACAGACTAGTGTTCCATAAATATGAAGATCCTTGTCTGGGAGGGGAGTTCATCCTGACAGGAGAAGGGACAATGATGGTCCTGACTTCACTATTTTGTTTGCTTTCTTTTCAGTTTCAATTACCCTTTGTTTTTCCTGCAAGAAACATTTCCCTCAAGTGCATGCAAGACACTGATGAATTCCTTTCTGATCTGAATTCAGTGGAGCCCAAAGAATACGCTCTGAGAAGTAAGTAGGTTTTCCGTTCGGCGGGTGAGCCTGGGGCAGGCTGAGGTTCGTGCTGGGGCATTCTAGAAAAAACTCTTGAGAATTAAAAGCACAGAACCAAATGGGGAACACAAGACGAGCCTCAGTTTACAAACTGGGCCAGGAATCAAGGCGGGAGGAGGGATTTTTCTCACAGAAGGCAACAGAGGAAGTGGTATCAATTCTAGCTAGAAGGAATCTCATGAAGACCAGCCTCCTAATAAGATAAAAAGGTTTATAAAGTGTATGATGCTGTTATTATTATCAAAGCTGATAACGTTTCACTGTTTATGAGATAGCTTACTTTATTTCTTTTTCTAGACATTTAGCTTTGAGAATGAATTATTCAGGGAGCAAGTCTTGCCTGTTATGTGTCTGATAGTAAATTCTGAGCTGTGTGTTGGTGAATAAACTGGCTCAGGCTGGAAGAAGTTCGAGGTCACCAGACCTCTTCGCCTGTGATAAGGATGGACGTCGGGCTGCCGTATTTACTTATTTTTGTAGTTTCCCCAAAATTATTCTCTTAGCTAAATGCACATGTACCTTCCTGCCAGAAGGGGGCAGGAAATCAGACTCACTTTCAGGGGGGTGACTTCCGTGGGTGAGTGAGTCATCGTTGATGGAAACCACTAACAAGGAAAAATGTAACAACTTGCTCTTTCCAAAGCCATAAAATCGATCATCGCAATTTCCATTTCCATTTTGGACACATTTATTTTGTATTGGAAAACACCCAGTAGCATCAATATACATCATACAGATAGACAAAAGTTTGGGTTTAATACGGGTGGGAAGCAATTGCTGTCCGACACTGGATTAGATTAGGTGTCCTGAAATTTAATGCGATGGTGGGGAACGGTAAATCCAACTGATGCGATCAATAGCTGCTTTCAGGTCCCATGCTGGAGCTGATTTTGTTTTGCTGCTGCACTTGATGATATTTACAGGGAACATTCTGACACACTCAGGCCAGATAAGCTGGCCAAGAAAATCCAGAAGGTACAACGACTGCTTCAGATTCTCGGTGATGAGGAGGGGGCCCGTGGTGCCATCCTCAGCCACAGCTTTGAGTGCGAACACTTTATGTGCCTTAGAAGTTCCTCTAGCCATGTTCCTTCTGCAGAAGCCTGAAAATGGAAAGTCTTCATTTTTTTTTAGTTAAGAAAAGTTCCTTCAGATGAACGGTCCAAGGAAGGACTGAGTGATTTACACACATGGAATAGAGGACGATTGCTTAACTTAACAGATGGCTGCTACTATCTCCAGCTCTTACACCGATTTTCACTCTAACACGTAGAAAACACTGGACATCCTTGCTTTGACATTTTACCTGATTTCTGAGTCCGGTGTGTGGTTCTGACCTTTGTTCTCAGCGTGGTTTTTCTATGGATGGAAAAATAATGAGTCAATCTTCAGAGAGTCCTTTCTCATGACAGGCACCGTTCCCCAGGCAGGAGTTTTCTCATTTGGTTCCACCCCCGCCCCCATGGGGCGGATGTTTTTATCATCTCTATTTTATAAATGAGAAAACCGAGCCACAGAGATGTAAAGGATTTTGCCTGAAATAAATGGCAGGATTGGAGCCCAGGTCGTCTGTCCCCAAGCCTGTACTTTCCATCACTGACTAAAATGAGGAACAAGAGAAACAAGGCAAAAACAGCAGCCGCAAAAGGAACAAGGCAGAGCTGCATGTATCAATGTGGAGGGAATACACAGAAAGAACAACCAAGAAACGTTGTAGAAGAATACATACAATACATCGGTTTTCAAAAATGCAAATGAAGGTGCTCTACTGCTTAGGCAGGCAAGCATAAACTACTAATGGGAAGGAAAGCCTGGGAATGAAACCCCGCAATTCAGCTGGAGGTTGCCTCGGAGTAGGCGGTGCTTAGGGTGGGGAAGCAGCTGGGGACACATCAGATTTCAAATGACGGGCTGAATTTTATTTTATTTCTTCATCCTCACCTGAGGACATTTTTTTCATTGCTCTTAGAGAAAGGGGAAGGGTGAGAGAGAGAAGCATTGATTGGTTGTCTCCCATATGGGCCTGGGTTTGGGATCGAACCCACAACCCTTCAGTTATGGGATGGCGCTCCAACCACCTGAGCCACACCGGCTAGGGCTCAAGCTTTATATTTTAAGCATACATGTCTCTTATTTTTTTCTTTATGCCTTGTTAATCTGTTGAATATTGCATACCGTTTTGAATCTCCATCCCCAACCCAAAGCGTGGAGGTGATGAGAAGCAGGATCTCTAATAGTGGGTGGGGCCCTGAGGACAAAAGTGGAAAGAGAGGGTCGACGGAATTCAGGCAGAGGTGTTTGGCCCTGCAGGAGGGAACTGCAGTTGGTGTTTCCTGACTTCAGTCCCCCGGGAACCTCATCTCTCCATGAACGTGCCACACCCTCCGAGAGCACACAGCGCCTGCCTTGCGCCAGGCCCCGGGCTTCCTCACTCCTGCCTCACAAGCCTACAGCAGCACCATAAGGAAGGCCCGCTGGGAGAGTGCTGCGGGTTGAACTGGGGCCTCTACATAGATCCGGTGAAATCCTAGCCCTGGTACTAGTGGGTGTGGCCTGTTGTGGAGACAGGGTCTTTGCAGACACAGTCGAATTAAGAGGTCAGACTGGATTAAGGCGTGCCCTAATCCAATGACTGGTGTCCCTGTAAGAGGGACACAGAGACACACAAGAATGCCGTGTGATGACAGAGGCCGAGACTGGAGTGATGCATCCCTAAGTCAGGCAAAGCCCAGGACAGGCGAGGATTGTCAGCCCCCCCAGAAGTTACACGTGGGCACGGAACGGAGCCTCCTGTGGAGCCACCGGAAGGAGCCCATCCTGCCAGCCCCTTGATTTCAGACTTCTGGTTTCCAGAACTGTGGGACAAGAGATTTGTGTTTTTCTAAGCCACCCTGTGTGTGAAAGTTCGTTAAGACAGCCCTGTGAAACCAACACAGAGAGCTACGGCACCTCAGACGCAGACTCACACGGCGTGCATTTATGATCTGCAATGAAGACAGACAAAGCAGCCTCAGGTCTGGGAACTCCTTTCTCTTGAGACGGATCGGCTGTCCCCACAGCCATTTCTTAAAGTCCAGCCAGACCTGCTTGTGACACTGTCCGCAGCAGAGGCCTTGCAGGGCGAAGCTGTTTCCGTGGAATTAACACTGGGCTCGCCTTACCGGGGCCCTGGTGGTTTCACATGATTTCTGCCTCTTCCTGCACTTTAGTCCTTAGGGATGATTGAGGCGGGAGGAGGGGGCCTCTGGTTCCCAAGCAGCCTGCAGGGCTCTTCATTTCCCGTTTCCTCAAATCTCATAACATCCTTGACATCTTCCCAGGCATCTGCTTTCATTGTACAATTCTTTTAAAATATTTTATTTATTTTTTTTAAGAGAGAGGGGAAAGGAGGGAGAGAGAGAGGGAGAGAAACATCAATGTGTGGTTGCCTCTCGAATGCCCCCTACTGGGGGTCTGGCCTGCAACCCAGGCATGTGGCCCTGGAAATTGAACCAGTGACCTTTTGGTTCGCAAGCCAGCACTTAGTCCACTGAGCCACACTAGTCAGGGCTCATTGCAAAAATTTCTTAACCCTTCAGGTCCCTTCTCCCTCATCCTACTCCCTTGGGTATCATTGTTTATCTCTTGGAAAGATTATTTCATGCCTCTGGTCCAGATGTCTCCTCTTCTGTCCCAGAAGCCCAGGCCTGGGGTGGATACCCCTGAGCCTTTGTCCTCCTCCCGTCATCAGTGGAGGACTCTTTGTTGATACTTGATTTGCCTTCTCAGAAGTTGCCTGTTTTTCCATCAGTTGTCGGCCTGGCCAGCCCCCCCAGGTGCTGGAGCTGGGGACAGAAAAGTGGCTGAAACCAAGGGAATCTCCTCCCAGAGAAAGGGGGACACAGTGGGCTCCGCTGGAATTTCTGGCCTAACCAGAATTCTGATATCCTTGCTGCAGCAGGCTGAAACAAGCACCGACCACCCCCCCCCCCCTCCCCCCCCCCCCCCCCGCCAAAAAGGACACCCACATTCTAACTCCTGGGACCTGTGACTGTTGCCTTTATGGAAACCAAGTCTTTACAGATGTAATGAAGCTAAAGAATTTGAGGTGGGGACAATACCTTGGATCGCCCAGCTAGGCCCTAAAGGCAGTCACATATATTCTTCCAAGAGGGAGGCTGAGGGAGACTTGAGACACAGAGGACAAGGGGATGGGACCTCAGAAGCAGAGACTGGAGGGATGTGGCCACAAGACAAGGGTGCTGGCAGCCCCTGGACGTTGGAAGGGCAAAGGGCGGATTCACCCCACCACCCCCACCGAGCCTCGGGAAGTGCAACCCAGGTGGCAGCCTGATTTCAGTCCAGTGATACTGGGTTCCTGTGGTTTAAGGCCACCGAGTTGGTGGAAATTTGTCACCGCAGTCACAGAAAACAAATACACACACTGTCCTTGTTCTGCAAGCCCAGGATGAAGGGTCGACCAGACACGAGGGACACTCCCAGGAGGTGTGTGCAAACAGTCTGCTTCAGTAAGTGGGAAATACAATCGATGGCATAGTCTGCCTGTTTTCTTACCAGCAAGGAGCCCTCTGGCAACAGAGGGGCAGCACTTTCTGTGTGCGTATCCTCTGTATCATCAACTACAGGGCAAGAACGACTTAATTTTCACCTTTAAAACTCGCCAGTAGAACACAGTGACCTGTGTCTTTGCTATTAACCCTGAAGATAATCGTCACTTTCGGGATCTCTTTGAAGGCTGGCATTGTAGAAGCTTCTGCAGCCCTCGGCTCCATGGCACTTGTGCACCCATACTTCAACATTTAAGACCATTGGCCAAGGTCTTGCTTTCCTCCATTCAAACCCAGAAATTAATCAGCTCTGCATTCTAATACCCGTGTATCTGTGCCATCGTGTGAGAAAGAAAATGTGCCTGCCAATTAGCTCAGCAGACATGAAACAAGTTGTTTTTAATCTTTTCATAATGAAATCTTGGAACAGCTGCCCTGTGATTGGAAGGAGCAGGTGGGACTAATCATGAGTTTATTCCGCCCCTCCCTCCAGGACGGTCACAACGGATTTTGATTTGGATGGTGCCCATGGCCAGGCATCTCAGGTCCTTGACAGAAACTAATTAAGGATAAGGCAGGAAAAGGGCAACCTGTCCACTTGCGTTTTTAATCAGAAAGGAAGCTAATGTAATAGAAAAGTTGCGTGGCATACAAAATATCCATAAATCCAATCCAAGAAAACCAGTTCCCAAAGCAAAATACCAACTGGCAAGAAAACTAGAATTTAATCTTCTCAAGTGAGAAGTGAGTGTCCCTCTGTATTCATCCTTCAATTTTACCTGTAAGGGTGAAGAGGAGCTCAGTGTTGACCTTTCTCTTGTTTTTATCTCCTTAACTCTTAGAGTTCCAGATCCTTAAGTTCCAGGCGGCAGAATTGGGGTGCTCAGACAGTGATGGAGAAAAGAATTCGCAAATCATTTAGTCTGTTTGTAATAAGTACACCCAGCTTTCAAAATTGTCGGTTTTCTTGTCATGGGGAAGACCTCAACCTCGAGGCATTGGATTTTGGGTAGGGGAACTTAATTTTTCGAAGTTTAGTTCAATGCAGCAAATGGTTACTGAGCTTGTCCGAGATCCCCATTAACGAAGACACGGCCCTTCTCGCACACAGGAGACGGACTGGTGAACAGCACGCCTTTTGGGGTGACACACTGAGCGAGGGTCTGGGATGTTTCCTGGGGAAGAGTGTCCTCCGGCCCCAAGTCAGAGGATGAGTCAGCATTTTCCACGTTCCAGGCAGGAGGACAGACAAGTGAGGGCCTGGTGTGTCCTGTACAAGGAGCAGAGGAAACGGCTGTGGGGGTGGGAAGATGAGACTGGAGGAACAGGTCTGGCCATGAAGGACCTTTGAAACGATGCTCAGGAGTCTGGAGTTAATCCATAAGATCACAGCTGCCACGCGTGGCTGCCCATAGGATCACCAGGGACATTTTGAAAAACAGTTCATGCCCAAGCCCCACCCTGACCAACTCAGTCACCCTTTATAAGGGTGGGGCCTGGGCGTTAAGATTTTTAAAATATACCCCAGGTGATTCTAATGTGTGCCAAGGGTAGAGAATCAGCTCCAGACAAGAGGTCTGCAAAGGTTTCCTAAGAGACCAGAGAGTAAATATCTTGGCTTCGGGGGGCCACACAGCCTCTGTTGAAACTCCTCAATCCCTTACAGGTGCCTCGTTTTATTGCTCTTGGTTTGTGGCACTTCCTAGATGTCACAATTTTTACACATTGCAGGCCAGCCCTTCCACCAGCCTAGAGACTGCGCCTCGGTTTATGGCGACATTTGCTTTATTGCCGTGACCGAGAACCAACTTGCAGGGGCTCTGAGCCCCGCCCGGGTTGTGAAAGCAGCCTGGACAGGGTGTCAGTGAGAGGGACGGCTGTGTCCCAGCTGTTCGTGCGTCTCGTGGTCGGTGACAGTAGTCTCTCCTCATCCTTCGTCCTGCTTTCCGTGGTTTCAGTCACCTGCGGTCAACCTTGGTTCCAGACTGTTAAGTGGAAAACTTCCAGAAATGAATAACTCACGGTTATCTTAAATTTTGGGCCATTTTGAGTAACGTGGTGAAATCTCCTGAGATCCTGCTCCATCCCGCCCAGAAGACGACTCATCCCTTTGTCTGGTGGCGTCTCCACACTGTACGCTGTGGACGCTCCCGCCCTTAGCCGCTTACTCGGATCACCAGGTTATCAGGTCCGCTCTTGGGGTGTCTCAGTGCCCAAGTTCAAGTCGCCCTCGTCCTACCTAATAAGGCTTCAGAACGGGAGAGTAGTGATGCTGGCAACGTGCTGGAGAGAAGCCGGGAAGTGCTTCCTTCAGTGAAAAAGAGAGAACAGTACAGTCAGATATTTTGAAACAGAGACCACGTTCACATAGCTTGTATTGTGGTATATTGTTGTAATTGTTCTATTTTGTTATGAGTTAATGCCCTTAACCTCTTGCTGTGCCTAATTTATAAATTAAACTTTATCATATATGTGCATGTATAGGAAAAAGCTGTAGTGCTATAGAGAGGGTTTGGTACTCTCTCCAGTTTATGGAATCCAGTGGGAGTGGGAGAGTCTTGTAACATCCCCTCCCCGGTGGATAAGGGGGGGCTCCTCTATTGTATTTACTAAATAATATATGAAGCTATTCTCACTATAAAAGAATCAGAACAACAGAGACAAAGCTCATCTTTTTGTTCCTTTATTCATTTCTCAGTCCCCTTCCTGGATAAATGGCAGTTACCAGTGGTTGTGTCTATTTCCAGAACTTTCTTGAACTTTCTCCTTGAATTTTTGTGCATATCTGCCCACTAGAAGATATTATTTTGTTTTAAAATTGAAAAATATATTTGTTGTTCTTAAGCTTTTTTTTTTTTTTTACAGAATAACATGTCTTGCAGCACTTCCCTCAGCTGCACTAATTGCCGACATTAAACTGTTTTTGTCCCATAAAATGGCACAAAAACAGTTTGTTTTATGCCCTATGAATCACCAAATGGTGATTCAACCTGATAGTTTGTTTCCAGTTTTTTGCCATGACAAGCATCACTGCTGTAAGCACCTGGCTATGTGCACCCATGTGTTTCCTGGGGCAGGTTCTGAGGGGTTGCATGGACGGTCCCTGGGAGCATCAGCTTCAGCAAGAAGCAGGGTTTATCCGCCAACTCTGGGCAGCTCGAGGATGGAGGACCGGAGACCTGCGAGGCTGAGGACAGTCGGTCCAGGCAGTCCCCAGGGTGGGGGCCATCCTGCAGCCTCTCAGGGGACCACCATCGGGTGAACGAAGGCCAGGCTGTGCTTTGGGCTTTGACTCAATCACTCGTCCTGGGAGAGGGTTGATAACATGTCACAGTGAGGGGAGGGGGAGGTTGGAGCAGCATCCAGAAACCAGCCTCAAGGGACCATGTCAGCTTCTGTGATGATAGGGAAAAAAAAGAAAAAAAAAGGAGTATAAGGATTAGAGAGGCAGAAATGAGTGCAGACCTAATAAGAAAGTTTAGCAAATTTGCTAGATACCAGAACAAATTACAAAAATCAAGTGTTTTTCCACACCAGCAACAATCAGTTGGCAAATATAATTAAAAATAAAACACCAAGGGAAATAGACAACTATTCACTATCTAGGAATTGTCGTGTAACCTGTTTTGAGGTTACCAAGGGAAAATGTAACATTATAAATAAGGGCATAAAAGGTTTGAGTAAATCGCATGATATCTGATGTGGCTTAATACAAAAATGATGTCAATCCCCAGCCATACAGTTTACAAATTTGAAGCAATATCAGTCAATATTCTAGCTGGATGTTTTGAAGAGCTCAACAAACTTTTTCTGAAATTTTTGAAAGTGCTCTGAATACGAATTTTCTGAAATTTGTATGAATGATTTAATGGTCCGCAACTAACCCGCGCCCCTGCAGGGGAAAGAGCAGCGTGAGGCAGAACCCTCAACACCCTGCCAGTCCGCAGCAATACAGCCGCACGGTGCTGGTACCAGAGCCAGGACCAGCTGCCCAGGCCTGTGGCCTTCGCTGTCCCGGGGCCTCCACACCTCAGAGGGCCCCAAGCTTGCGTGAAGTGGGATTTGCTGGCCCCGTCTTGAAACTCTTAACAATTTTAAAACCAGAGGCCCTGCGTTTTCATTTGGCGCGAGCCCTGTGAGTTTTGTGGGCAGTCTTGACTGGAACAAAGATTGTTCAAAGACTAGACCAAAAACGCAAGCTCAGAAGAATGGATTTCCGTCCAAGGAAGGACGCCGCAGGCAAAGAACTGCCAGATAGCGGACTGAGAATAAGTATTTCCAGTGACTCGGGTAGACAGGGACCAATATACCGAATAAGGAGCCCTTGCAAATCAAAAAGAGAAGAACCATTAAAAAATGGGCAAAGGATACAAAGTGGTATTTTACAGAAGAGAAAACTTAAATGGCTAACTGACAAAGATATCATGGCTTGATTGGAATTAGGGAAATGAAAATTAAAACAACAATTGGATATTCTTTTATACCCATTGACTGCGAAAAAATGAGAAAGCTAGACCACGCAAAGAAGAGATAGGAGCCTGCATCCTACGGGCAGCCCTTCTAGGGTGCAGGCCGGTGGGGTCTACCCAGTGTTTGTGTCCCTTGTGACCCGGGCCATACACGTGTCTGTCACCTAGCTGAGTGACGAGTGATTAGGCAGCAGCCAGAATCTCTGGACCCAGGGAGCACAGCAGCCCCACCAGCAGCACAAATGTAGCACTGACCGGCACATGCAGACGCAGGAGAGCTGAGGCTCAGACTCACGCAGACACATTAAAAATGCCCGACAACAGGAGCACCTGCAAACGAGAGGATACACATGGAACAACACGGGGGCATGCACCTTTGTTCTCCCCCAGCACTGAGCAGGGCCGGGGCTGCAAAGTGCAGGCCCGGAGAGTGGCATCAGAAAGTGGCATATCTGTCCTTTTTCGATTATTTAACTTCGATAGGTTTAAATGGTGGAACCTATAAATTCGTTGGAAAGTGACACAAGGAGGCTAACTTTGCCCACTTCTCTTGCTTTGAAATTCAGTGTACGATTCCGTTGGGAAACTTGGGAGCAATGTCCTCAGCGGAAACGTGGACAGGCTGGGATCTTATAGCGAGTGCCTCTCCACCCACGCGTCCTCGGGGAGCTTCCGGGGGCGGTACTGAAAGCTTCACATCCAGCAGGTGAGCCTGGGGGACCTACATGCATGCTCCTGAGGGACGACCAGACCTCATGATACGGAACCCATTAGGACTCCACCGATTGCTTTTCTTAATTAAAAACAATACTATTAAGATGTTTTGCAAAATGTTAAAACTAAGTTTTAAACAGTGGCAGAAATTGGCTTGCATGTTCTGAGCGTGGGGCATTGGGAGGCAATGGACATTCACAAACCATGTAAGGCCTTCTGATGTTCCTCTTGCGGTATATTATACAGGGCAAGACCTCTAAAGGACCTTCGTGGGGAATCCAAGGTCAAGTTCCAGCCAATGTCCTTGGGCATTAACTTCTGACTTACCATCAGGGTTTGGAATATCAAAGGGAGGGTGGACTTGCTGTTGCCCATAATCCTGTCCCAGACACAGAACTGCAGGACAGGAATTTGAGGTTATGCTAGCAGATGGGCTGGGGCTTTTACGACTACATCACTGAATCAGTTGTCTGAAGTCACAGGGCTCACTATCTTCAAAGCCTGTTACTTCTTTCACTGCCGGGGGGTGGGGGGGACTAGTAAAAGCACAGCCTCCTGTTAAATATGAAGATAGATTTTGTGCATGTCACAACATTGCTGGTTGGCTAATCACAATAGTATAAGATAATAAAAAACCCCAAGCTCTCTGATAGTAATAGCACAAAATGGTGTAACGAAGGAAGATTACCACCCGGCTGCATTTGCCCCTCAGAGAGCCATGAGGATCGCTTCAGGGTATAATCAGTGTGCACAAATGTCACATTCTATTTGCGAAGCAGATTAATGGTTTTGGTATCAGAGCGAAAGGTCAGGCCGACACACGTCTCGCAAGTTTTATGTTTAGAGGCATCCCAGACATCCTTCTTTAGAATTTGGTCTTTGCTTTATTGGGACAGGCGTGCTAACATTGGTTTGATTTATTGGTAAGATCTTTCCTTGATACTTTTTGTCCTGCTAGGAAGAAATGGCAAGTTGGCAGTATTGCTGAAAAGTGCAGGAGAGTTAACGTTTTGCGTGGGAGATGCCCTGGGGCAGGCTTCCCACACCAGGGATTGCTTTCTTAAGTAGTCAGCTGTATTACGCTTTGGAGCATATTTTTATTGAAACGTGAGTGCATCTGATGTTCTATAACTTCACTGAAAATACTCTCTTATGGGAAAGCCATCTCCAAAGAAGTCAGCAAACTTTTCCTCTTTTAATACCTTTCCCTTCCCATCCCCAGTGTGCTTAATTCCTGGACGGTGCAGCCTCCCCGTGATACTTACTTAGAAACCGTCCCGCGTACAGCCTGTGATCGCTAACGTTAAAGAACGTTGTGGTCTTGCGTTTCCCAGGATGGAGCTGACTACAGCGTGGCCGTGTGTGTCCCAGATTCTTGTGCGGAAGAGGATGTGACTGCGCTCTCTCAGCTGGGTAGGTCCAAAAGAATACACAGTGAGACGATTGTCTCTGCATAAAGTTTGAAAAACCCCAACTCCTCGGAGCCAAGAAAGGCCCCTCTTTGAGGATCAAACCCACCTTTCACCGTGATAAACGCAATAAGCCGAGACTAATGGAGTTTTGAGGGGTGTGGGCATGGGGGTGGTGGCATCCAAAGGGAGAAAGTAGGAAGGAGGAGAAAGACAGGAAGGAGCTGAATCTTTGTGCAATAAAATTGTAAACTTAAACCATCTTCCCGCACAGTCAGCTGCCTGGTGGGCTTGAAGAAAGGAGGTGGGTGGTGTCGAGTTTCCCTATTGCCAATGTCCTGGGCTGTGGTCCATGGAGATCTGCCAGCAGCCACATCCAGAATGCCCCACTGAACGAGGATTACGTGAGGCCAGTGTGGCAATGGGTTAGTGGTAAGCGCCCAGCTTTGGTCCCGGTTGTCACCTCCCAGCTGTGTGATCCTGGGCAAGTCACTTAATCTCCCCACACTCCCTCCTCTTCCTCTGTACAGAGAGGGGTGGACAGGGACCTTCAGTTTGGGTCCAGCTCCCTGTGGCCTTAACCATCACTTTGGACCTTCAATATGTAGAACAGATACATTTTAGTCCACCTGGAGACTGGTTTGATTGCCTCTAACTCTTTCAAAAATTTCAAAGGTTGAGCTTTGAAGCCTAATATTGTTATAACTAGTGTCTTTTGCATTTATTCTGGTTATCCAAAGAAGTAATGCGACTTGTTAAAAGGAAAACGCTGTTTTGTTCCTCTGCATACAGAACCCTTCTGACACCAAAGGTGTGGGTTTCACCCTCACATTATATAGGTAGTGCTGACCCTACAGGTCTTAAAGGCTCAGACGCCAGCTGGAAGTAGTGGGTCCCAAGTTACCCTCACTTCTGACATGGCTGCAAGTTTGTGGTGCCCAAGATACCCTCCTCAGCTTTGACAGTTTGCTTTAAGGGTTCACAGAACTCAAGGAAACACTCTCCTTACTATCATGGGCTTATTATCAAGGACAAAACTCAGGAGAGCCAAGTGGGAGAAATGCACAGGGCAGGGTACATGGGACGGGGCCCAGGCATGCCTCCCTCTTGGTGTGTTCGACATGGAAGTTCCCTGAACTCCTTCACTTAAGGTTTTCTTGGCGTTTCCATTGGGCACAATTGATTCAATCACTGGCCACCAGGGACTGATTCAATCCACAGTTCCTCTCTCCTCCTGAGAGGTCGGTCAGGGATGGGGCTGAAAGTGCCACGCCCCCTAATCACATGGTTGGTTCTTTAGGCAACCAGCCTGCATCCTCCAGGAGTCAGCTCATTAGCATAAACTCAAGTTTGGTTGAAGGTGAATTATGAATAACAACAGATGTTCCTCTGATCCCTAGTACTCAGGAAATTCCAAGGGCTTTCCGAGTACCAGGAGCTGGGGATAAAGACCAGGGGTGAAGACCAAATATGGATCCCTTATTATATCACAATATCCCTCACATTATTAAAAGTCCTCTTTTAAGTGTGTATATTGCAGTGAGTTTTCAATAACCTTAAATTATCCTCTGAATTTATGATTATCTCTAGAGCTTCGGGTATATGATCTCATTATCCAGCCAAATTTTTATGTGCTGTTAAAAAGAAAACCAGTTGTTACAAACCAAATATCAATTTCAATTCTTGTTGAATAAGTCATAAATATCCTAGCAACAGAGATGAATTTGCAGAGTTGTTATTAAATTAGCATTTCAAGTGAATAAATGACTCCCTAAGTCTGAGTTAATGTTTATTATTATTGAAGAGATTAATCAATCAGCCTAGTGTCCTCAGTGCTAAGCTTATTAGTCAGAGCTGACCTTAGAATAACATGGGAAGTTAGAAACTATTATCATTACAAAGATATGTTTTTAATTTATTTTTTAATTACAGTTGATATATAATATTATATCAGTTTCAGGTGTACAACATAGTGATTAGATGTTTATATACCTTATGAAGTGATCATCCTGATAAGTCTAGTACCCACCTGACATCATACATAGTTTTTATGTTTTTTTAAAGATTTTATTTATTTATTTTTAGAGAGAACGGAAGGAGAGAGAAAGAGAGGGAGAGAAACATTGATGTGTGGTTGCCTTTTGCACACCCCCAACTGGAGACCTGGCTGCAACCCCAGGCATGTGCCCTGACTGGGAATCGAACCGGTGACCCTTTGATTCGAGGCCAGCCAGGGTTTATGTTATTGACAATATTCACTACACTGTACGCTACATTCCCGTGACTATTTTAGTAACCAGCAACTTGTACTTCTTAATCCTTTTCACCTTTCTCACCCATCCTCCAACCCCCTCCAATCTGGTGACCACCAATTTGTTCTCTTTTACCAAGATATTTTGATGATTCTCTGAGGAACTGGAAAAAGGATTAGGGCGAGCCGAGCTGCTTGGGTAGATCTCCTTTAGTCTCCGCTGCCAAGGCACCGCGCCAGCTTCAGCACAGAGGCAGCAGACAGAAATGGAAAGGTCTCGGCCCAGGGGAAAAGGTTCCCATCTGGAAGGGATTTGTCAGCTATTCCTTAAAGCTTTTTGATGGAGTTGCCAATCTTTCCCTTACAGATGTGGGGTAACCAGCTCAGCAATCACAGGAGGAAGCTATTTGTGCAGACTTTACTCATCTGGAGTGGGAGGACAGAGAGTTAACACGTGGAGACCATAGAAGATAAGCCAAAAAAAAAAAAAAAAAAGAGCCCAGTATTGCAGAGAGAGGGAAAAGCACTCTGGACAGAGCAGAACATATTGCAAAAGAATTGCACAGTGTGCTTTCTGTAGAGTGTTGTAAAATTTCAACTAACAGACTTAGTGTGGGTTCCTGAGAATAAAAACATGTGACACCAGGGTGTTGAGATTCTAGAGAAAATTTGGGTGTGATGATTACAAACCCGGTTACCGTCTCTAACAATTCATAACCGCATGTTTCATCCTCACCTACTGTGCTTCATTTCCTAGGGATGGCTGGGGAGGAAAAATTTTCATGCTACCCTCCTAGGTTCTTTGACTGGTTTAATGGTTAAATGGACATAGAACAGGTTAAAAAAAGAAAAACAGCCCTGGCTGGCGTAGCTCAGTGGTTTGAGCACGGGCCTGCAAACTAAAGGGTCGCAGGTTCGATTCCCAGTCAGGGCACATGCCTGGGTTGCAGGCCAGGTCCCCAATATGGGGCATGCAGGAGGCAACCACACATTGATGTTTCTCTCCCACTCTTTCTCCTTCCCCTTTCTCTAAAAATAAATAAATAAAAATCTAAAAAAAAAGAAAAAAGGAAAACAAATCTTTAATTTCCTATGTATGGGAGCCCCATCCTCGTCCTGCTGTGACTCTCAGCATCTTTGTGCCTTATTTTCTCCATCTGTCTGTAGATCAGACATATTAAAAGCCAGCTGCCCTTTTTAAGGTCAAAGTTTTGTTTTGAAGTAAGAGACATGAAAACTCTTGGAAAGGTATAAAGCTCTTCTTGGCAAGGGAAGTCTTATTAATATAATCCTTTTTTCTCCCTCTTGGTAGATATTTTAAGATTCAGAAGTGCTTCCTTTTTGGCTCCTTCCCTCTCTTTCTTTACAACGAATTCATCCTCCTCATCTGGTGGGGGTATGGCCAGATGTGCTACTGGAATGTTCCCGCTGGACACGTTTGCTGCCGTATGTCTGTGAGTACGGGCGTTCGAGGGACCCAGTTGGGATGTGTATGTGCGTGTTCCCGGGTGGGCTGTTTTATCCCCTTCCACTCACCAGCCAGACTGAGCCACTGGCCTTTCTGTCACTGAATGGTGTCTGGCCGATGCTGGGTGCAGGGAAATCCCCATTACCTTAAACAAGAGATTGTTCGTGTTCTAGAGGAAGGCTGGCCACGCCCAATGTGACTGGGTTTCAGTCACTGAGAGAGGTATCCTGTCCCCAGAGACTCCTGTTCCTATCCTGCGACCACCAAAGACGAATTTCTGGTATTCATTTGCAAATGCCTCTGCGATCTGGCCTGTTGCTTCCTGTTGGCATCCTGCGTTGCTCCTTAGGGGGAACTGATGGCATTGCTGGCCCATAGCTCAGATGGTTGGATAAGGTGCTTTCCTGAAAACCTCATTTAAATTGCTACCCCCCGCCCCCACCCCCACCCAGTAGATGTCCATGCATCCAAAGTGACCTTTATAAAAGTGGTACCAATTTCATAGATAAATAAGTTGGTTTAGTTCACATTTTAAAAAATGGTAATGAGGGTTTTTTCCCCTAAGTTTATGTATCTGCTATTTATACTCCCCTCTCCTTTTCTTGTGGGTATTATTTAGGTTCTTACGGGTTTTTAAAGTTCATTATATAGATAAAGTATATGAGTCCTTAGTCATATCTGCTGATGTTTTTGTGGCTGTTTGTTTATGATTAGTTTTTACAATTATAATAAGGACTTTAGTGACATCCATTCATATTTTTCTTTGTAATATCTTTCATTTATTTATTCTTAGCTACTTCCAACCTTTAGAAGTGTTAAAAAGTTATGTCTCTTCCAGTAGGGGGTGTGAGTGCTTTTGTGTTTGTTGGGCTGTTTTCTTTGCATCTTACCGTGATGTTGGGGTGCTAGGGTGTTGTGGTGTCGTGGCGTTGTGTTTTTGGGGTGTGGTGGGTCGTGGTGCTGGGGTGAGGGAAGGCTGGGCCACACATGTGTGTCTTCTCCCTGCAGGTTCCTCACCCTGCTCGGCCTCACCCTCCCCGTGGCTGGGACTGCGTATGTGGCAGCCAGGGGCTGGGGGTCGGACCACAGGGCATCCCCCGCTCACCGGGCACATTCGGCCACATATGGGAGTCTGCCTTTGAGAGAAACAGAGAGGAGTGGACCACGAAACAGAATCCGGGAGACAGGTGGCCTGTCCCATGGCTCGTTGCCAGGAACCCTGAGTAGAGGAAAAAGTAGGCATTTGAATAAACTGAGACCACTCCTGAGAGGTGACTTAGATGAGTCCAAAATTGGAAAATAATTCCTGCAGCGCTGGCATCCCGTGAACGCCCGGCAGCTTCCACGCGCCAGTGTGGAGGTTGGGTCTCTGCTCTTCACCACGCAGTCTTCGTTTACCGCGCACGTGCTGAGGCCGGGTCACCAAAAACGCCGCTTTATTTCTTGGGGACGATTATCTAGGGTGCTTTTGAGCTACTTGAAGAAAGACTAGGTCATCACAGAGCTTGCGTTGCTCTGTAGTGATCCTCTAAGGAACAATTCCGTGATCGCATTGTGTATTTTCAGTGTCACAACAACTCAGATGACTCACAGAACCTTCCTGGCGCGCCCCCAAGGTAAACGATTTACGGGCGCCCGAAGCCAGGGGGGGTGAGTATGCAACACAGCTGATCCAGCCACGGCAGAACGTGTCTAAGCCAGAAATAGAGAGCCCTGTGCAGCGCGGGGCGGTGCGGGCGGGGTCACAGCGAGTCACACCGGGTTGTGTTTCAGTTAAAAAATCAAGAAGACCATGATTTTCATTTCCACCTGCTGGTACAGCAAAGCAAAGGGAACGCACACCCACACCCACGTACCTACAACCTGAGGCAAGAATAGCCTCGTCATGCAAATGCTTTCAGAACGCGTGACGTAAGCCTTTGGCAGCGCCCCTGTGGGGCCACGCAATTATCCTTCCTTTACTCTGACTAGGAGGCCAAAAATAAAACCAAATTTCAGTGAATGGACCAGAAGAATATGAATGTGTGATAAAGTGGTTTCAGGGAGCATGTCCAAGGGGAGAAGCAGAGTCATGACTTTATCAGATTCCGTTTGGATCTTCCGGCAAAAACGGAAACAACAGTGACGCCAACAACAACAACAAAAAACCCAACAAAAGGAAAAACAACAAAAAAACACATTCGTAGTCTCCAGACCGGGAGCCGGCCACCAGCCCGGGTTCCCTCTGAGCCCATTGTGATGGGGAGGGCTCAACGTCAGGCTTCTGCCCAGAGTCGGTCCCTGCTGCCCTGTATTTTCTACCCATGGGCCTTGGTTTGGCTCTCTAGGGCCTCAGAAAATAATCTGCTTGCTTTCTTGTTTTGATTGCAGCCCCATCAGATTTTGGGGACAGTTACGATGGCCTCGCTTGAGGCTCAGAACCCCTCAATTATTTCCTATGTGACCAGCTCCCTGGCTGCCGAGGAGAAAGTGTCAAAAATAGCACGCGCTCAGCAGCCCCCCTTCAAACCCGACTTGGGGTCTGTCTGCCCTTGGTCAGGTTGTTGGGCCTCTGGGAACCTCAGCTGCCACCTGTGCAGAATGGGAGCACACAGCGGGGTTTGTGGAAGGAATTAGATGAGGTAATGTACTTACCTCATCCTAATTCATTGTTCTCTTCCTCATTCTCTTCAGTTAAGGCAGGAGGGGGGGGTGGGTGGGGGCTGAGACCTCTTGCCACACTGACCTGGCTGAGGTGGACTGACCCCGGGAGGGACCTGCTGCAGGCATCTCGTTGTCACGAGGATGGGGAGCCTGCGGTTGCCAAAATCCACCATTGCTGATCACCAATAGGAGGGTACCCCAGAGTCCGGCTCTTCAAGGCCAGATCATAGGATTCAGGGCAGACACACCTGGTATGGTGTCAGGAATTAGCCCCTGAAACTTTAGCTTCTTCACCCGAAATGACACTGTATGATCAGGAAACTAAGATTACGGTAGTTTTTTAACAGTTACATTTAACTGTGGCCCTCAAATGGGGGGGGGGTTGGTTTCCATGTTCTGTTGCTGTAGCAATTTTTTAAAATTTCATACCATCAAAGTGAAATATCACATTCCTGAATGTTTGAAAATAAAACTCGAGATGCAGAGACCCCTCAGGCTCTGCACCGTCTTCCCTCTGCTTTGACACTCCCCGGCGAGTCAGATCAACCTCACACCGCCGAGTCTTCCGGAGGGTTGGAGCCAGATTGGGTATCTCACACTCCTGGTTCTGCATCTTCCAAATCATCACCGCACTTGCTTGGTGTCCTATCCCGTTACGTGAGCCTGTCCTTTGCCATTTAGATGAGAAAAATGCGAGGGAATGTTTGAGGATGCATTTGTGAAGGAAGCCGAGAAGGGTCTCAGCCCCTGGCAGCCAGGGCATTGCTCCGTGTTCATTGCTTACAGTTGGCTCATGGAGAGAATAACCGAAAGGGGCTGCCAGGGCTTTTAAAGCCAGGTCACGGCCAGCGGTTCTCGAACTTTGGTGAGCATCCTGACCTCCTGGAGGGCTGCCTGTCTCCCCCAAGATTCTGATTCCATGGGTCTGGGGTGGGACCTGAGACTGTGTCTCTAACTAGGCCCCAGGCGGTGGTCCGGGGACCCCCACTTTGAGAACTGCCCACATACATGCTTCATCAACTCCTCCCTGTGATCCTGGGGTTTGTTACTCTTGCCGCTTACAAGTCAGTGAAATGGCGCTCAGGTAGGCTGTCTTCCCTAGTGACCATTTCCAGGAGGTTTTACAAGCTGCTGCTAGTTAAGTTGACCCACACGTAGACTCCAGGTGGAAAAAAAATAATGATAGCAAAACATTCCGTATTTGCTTGCCAAATTAGGCATTGGGCCAGATGTTTGACAAACATTCTCGAATGCTCATGGAGAACCCTGCCAAAGAAGTGTGCTTAGTTGACAAGTGAGGAAGCAGGCCCAGGGAGGCTCAGAAAGTGGGCAGAACTCGGCAGGGCTCAGGCCCAGTGTCTCTCCACTGGAGAGAGAAGTTGGCAGCTTGTCAGGGAGCCGAGGGGACCGTGGACACGGGGTATGGGATGCTCATTGCGCTGTGGCTCCGCCCCTCCCTGGTGAGGGAAGAGTCCTCTGAAGGGGAGGCTGAGCTGTGCCCCTTCAGCAGGAGCATTTGAGAGCGACTCCGGTGGGAAGACTCCTGGTTATGGCTGCAACCTCCGAATGGGAGGCAAGTCCATTCTCCCATTTAAGAAGTCAACTTGGATTTCCAGAGCTCAGTTACATGCCAGCACTCACTGGTGAATATGTTTCAATACTGCAAGGACTTCTGGGGCCCACCATGTTCAAGGCACCAAGCTCTGTCCAGGAGAAAATATGAGTCTCTTGGAGGCAGCTTGAGCTCTGGAGACTCCTGTTTCACAATTCTAGCCACTTAATGGGCTCTCAGAATGAGTTACATTACATTGAAAAAATAAGGGAATAAGTAGAAGGGATTAACTATTCTTAAAGCGATAGGGCTTAATTAAAATGGCGAGCACAGCAGCTGTGACATTATCTCATTTGTTCTTCACAATAATCCTGTGATTAAAGATCTACTTTGGTCCCCATTATGCAGATGTGGAAATTTAAGTGCGGAGAAGTTAATTTCACTTAGTGAAGGTCACAGAGCTAATAAGTGACAGCCAGACTCAGCAAGGAATGTCTAGCTATAAGGCCTGCAGCCTCAGCCCTGGACCACCCGCCTCTCTGTTTTCATACCTGTTCCTTGACAGGTAGGGATGCTATTTGCAAGTGGTTCATTCTTGGAAGAGGACCAGGGATGCCATTTCTAGCAAATGCTGGACTCATGTCTAGGTTCCCCTCCCCCAACCCTTTCTAACACAGGACTGTGGTCAGGCATTAGCATCCTTGGGCCCGAACTTGGGCAGTGTATTCTGTGCAAGGCTGTGTGTGCACCAACCTCAAGTCACGTCTATTAGGCAAAGTCAAGGTCATTGGGGAGGGAGACTAAGTCAAAAAACCCATGTATGGATCAATAGGGGACGGTGGAGAAATGAGCTTGGTGGTCCAGGATCACAGTGAAGGAGCATCCAGGGACACCCTGGATCACTGGTATGTGTGTTGGCTCTTGTTTGTGGGGCAGCGTGCAGATCGATCTGGCCCTCCGGGTAGGCAATAACGCCTTTGCTCTCGCCCAGGGTTTCTAGGAGCCGTGGACCATGCTCTGAAATGCTTTTCTTGGCAGAAGACTATGCCGGCCATCTGGGCTACCAAGACACCAGGAAGCACGTGCTCTGCACTGAACGGCATCCGAGTCTTGAGTCTCCTCTGGATCATGTTGGGGCACACCGGTCAGATGACCACGTGGCTGTCTTTGGGTGCGGACAACCGATGAGCCTTAGGGAGCAGTCACGGGAGAGAGCCTCTTATCTATGAGGGGGTCACATTGGGCCTCAGGAGGGGAGGCCACAGCTTTCTTTCTGTTTCAGAGACATGGCTGTGGCCTCCCATCAATGAGTTCCTCTGGCCAGCATCTAGTGGCTGCTTTACCTCCTCCGAGGTATCAATCAGGCACCTGGGTACCAGGTGATTGTGATACCGGAGTTCTATATTTTCATTGTCCAGACAGATGGGTTCCCTCTCATCCAGATAGTGAAGCCACAGACTAGCATTCTTTTTTCCTCCCGGAAACACAGGCAAACACAAACACGTCTTGCGCATTAGTCAAATCAATGTTTCTTGACCTTCTCCCAGTCCCTACACCCCTGAAGCATTCCCGTTTAAGCACACCCAGAGTGACTCTCTCACCAGGGGCCAAATACATGTGCCAGAACAGGGGCGGGGAAGGGCTGTGTGAAGAGCCCCCCACAAGATCCACACCAGTCCACGAGTGGGTGATGCTGCTGTAGCCCCACGGGGCTGAGGCCACTGTGAGAGGCCAGAGGAGCATGAAGTCTTAGTTACAGTCAGGCACCTCCGTCACCCCTTTTATTTTTGGTCCTTTTCAGGGAATGATGGAGAGCATAAAACCCTCCCAATACAGCTGAAAGTTGAAGGTGTTCCTCTAGCTTTGTCTGAAAAGATAAATCGCATGATTTTCTTTTATTAAATAAGTAGACACTGCCTTTTCTGTTTGTTACAGACAATGTGCTTGACTGGAAAGCTACGGTGCTGAAAAACCCGCTGTACCTTTGCTCCTGGAACGGCCCTGGGCCGCTCTACCTGGGCGTTGACACGTTCTTCCTGATCAGGTAACACGGTGTTCGTTTCCCCTGCTGCGCTTGCTGCTCTTTGTCTGGGGACGTGTGTATGTGTTGCCCTTCTCACTTTAGAGAGAAAAACTGAACAGCTCACCTTTACTTACCTGGCCTTTGCTTCTGTCTGTCTCTGGACAAGCTCCTCCCCCTCACGTGTGCAGTTTATGAAATGAGCCAGGGTGGCCCTCTAAAATAAGCCTTTTAAAAAAGGTGGTTTTATTTCTCCAAATCACTTATTTTAGTGGTTCTCAAATGCTGGTTCATAGACAGATGTGAATCCATGGTAAAGTTTCTAGTTCTTGCTATAGGAAAATGCAAAGAAAAAAAGAGAAAATGCTGTTGTTGTTTCATAAAGCTATGTTTATTTCCATTTACTTCTAAGAGGTAAAATTTCTTAATTGTTTGGAAAATGTCAGGTACTATGTAAAGTACTTTGCAGCATTACCACACTGAATCCTCATGCTCTTGTGCGCTAGGGACCATTGTTAAAATCCCCATTTTGGGGAGGTTAAGAAAAGTATAGGAAATGGAGAAGCCAAAGAACTTATATGTATGACCCATGGACATGAACTGAGGAGGGGGAATGCTGGAGGGATTGGGGGTACTGGGTGGAAGGGGACAAAGGGTAAGAAAAAAATGGGACAACTATAATAGCATAATCAATAAAATATACTCTAAAAAGTAAATAAATAAAAAATAAACCCCCTAAGTTCTGGCGATGTGGGGCTGGCATTCTATAAAAAAAAAAAATCCCCATTTTTTAAGTTGAGGTGAAATTCACATAACGTAAAATCGACCGCTTAAAGTGAACAATTCAGCAGCATTCAGCATGTTCACAAGGCTGTGCAGCCACTACCACTTCTGTCCAGTTCCAAACATTTTCATCACCCCCCAGAAACTTCATGCCCATGAAGAAGTCACTCCCCAGCTGCCCCTGCCCCCGCGTTCCCAGAAACTTGCTTTCTGTCTCTGTGGGTTCACCTGTTTGGACATTTCCTAGAAAACAGATTGTGTCACACGTAGCCTGTGGTGCCGGATTCTGTCACTGAGTGCGATGTTTTTGACACCTGTCTATGTTGTAGCCGGTAACAGAACTTCATGTCTTTCTGTGGCTGAGTAATAATCTGCTGTATGGACAGACCACAAAACCTCCACTTTGAAGAGAAGGAAATTGAGACTGAGGGACCCAGTCCCGGTGGACCCATGATTGAAACCCAGGCACCTGACTCCGGGGTTCAGGGGTCCACATTTTAGCCACGGGGCTGGCCCACCTCTCCCTCTCGGGAGCTGAAGGTGCCTTCCTCCTTCACAGGGAGGCGGTGATGGTAGATAGCAGCTCTTCTTATCAGATGCTAAGCATCCAGCCAGCCAGCTGCGGCTTGGTGAATGTCTATTTACCAGGCATTGTCCTGGATCCTGAGATACAGCAGTGGGTAACACAGACAAGGACCTCCCCTGGTGCTTCTGCTAGTGTGTGTGTGTGTGTGTGTGTGTGTGTGTGTGTGTGTGTACATGCATAGAAAACCAGCAACACACTTAGAAATGAACATGAAACAAGCTGGTAGTGATAAACATCCGGGAAGAACTAGACGAGGAGATAGAATGGGCAGCTGTTTCAATGAGGTTGGAGAAGGCTTGTCTGATGAGGGGCTGTCCCATCTGAGACCTGAATGGCAAGCAAGAGGAAGCCCGCCATGAGAAAGCCCAGGACAGGAAAGTCCCCGGCAGAGGGAGCAGCTAGGGCAAAATAAGTCCAGAGAGAGTGAGCCTTGTTGAAGGGCATCGGAGGCTACAGGTCATCCCGAGCCATCATCGGGAAACTGAGACAACAGAAGGAAGGCTGAAGCATGAAGCATAGGGCAGGTGTGGAGGAAAGGGCAAAGGTGAAGGCAGGAGAGGGGGCGGGACCGGCCACGGAGGACCTTGTACCAATGCCAAGGAGTTTGGGCGGCTGTCTTGGTGAAAAGGGAAGTTGCTGGATTGCTTTAGCTTGGAAGGTGATATGACCTGACATTTTAAAAGGGTCGCTCTGGCTCCCATGTCAATAGTGGGTCTAAGAAAGGCTGCAGTGGAAGCAGGAAGGTCAGTCAGGTGACCTTTGTCGAATTTCAGATGAGAAATGATTAAGGCTTGGACTAGGTGTTGGCGGCTGGGATCGAGAGAAGGCCATGTTCAAGGTATGTTTTAGAGGTGGAATTGTTAGAACTTGTTGATGGGTTGGATGCGAAATGCGGAAAAAGGAGGAGTTGAGGCTGATGTCTAGGTTTTGGCTTTAGAAACTGAGCAGGTGGTGATGCTAGTGATTGACGTGGAATAGATCAGAGGAGACCAGCATTGGGAGAGAGAAGTCCAGCTTCCTGTTTTGGACACACTGAGGCTGAGGGACCTTGTTGACTTCCATGCAAGATGTTAAATAAGCAGTTGCCTCTGTGGGTCTGGAGCTCAGTGGAAATTGAAATGTCAAGGGGAGAGGGAAATTGTGGAGTGTCTGGAGTACAGGTGGTTTTAAAGCCACAGGACTGAGTCGGATGCTGGGAGGAGCATGGGATGGCCAGTCGGGGCTGAACCCCAGGCATCCGATGTCCCAGCCTTTAGAAGCTGGAAATAGGAGGAGGAGCCCGGAAGGGAGTTGGACAAGGCCTTTCTTGTCCCCCATTTAAAATGACCCACCCAGCACTCTCCTCCGTTTCTCCTGGTTTGTTTGTTCTCTTTATCTAATCACTATAGCCGCCTCTCTCTCTCTCTCTCTCTCTCCCCCCCCTCGTCTGTCTCCACTGGAATGTAAAGCAGGATGTTTTCTGTTTCCTGTGCTGCTATCACCGGTGCCAAGGGCAGTGCCAGGCATGCAACACTGCTCAACACATCATTGTTGGAATGATTTCTTAATTGTCTTATCTCAAGACTCTAGAGTGGTAGTTTCTTGGGGCAGAAAAAGGAGGGTGCAGAATAAGCTGAAGCCTGCCCACTAGGGCGACAGCTCATGCTAGGAGGTGGCTAAGGTGACAACAGACAGTAGCCCAGACAGGCGAGAGTCAGAGTCCACCGCTGGCGGCAAGCCCAGCAGAGATACGGAACAGCCAGGCAGCGGACTTCCCAACGGGGCACAGCTGAGTCTAACCCGGAGGTGAAGCCCGACTGCGGGAGACCTAGGGCAGCTGCTGAGGGCAGTGAAGTCTGTTCACAGCCCAGCAAAGACCAGAACTCTGTTCCCTGCAAAGGAGGCTAATACAAACAAGGCAAAAACAAACAAAAACAAAAGCAAAAGAAAGATCCCACCCCACACCATATGCTGAATGCGCTTGTGGGCAGAGCTCCAAGCTCTGGGAGGGCGGCTGGCAAGGACCGATCAGGATGGCTGGAAGCACAGCCAAGCTCAAGCTGCAGAATTGCCACTAGGAGGGAAGAATGAAGGGCCTGCGAGGCCACCAGTCATCCTGGGCCATCAGCGGGAAACTGAGACAACAGAGGAGCTGTTGGGTCAGCCCTGAGGTGTCCAAACACAGACCCAGGTAACTGGGGAGCCGGGCATGCTGAAAGGACAGGCTTGCTCAGGCCCCTGGTCTTCCCTCCCTGAGCTTCAGAGGAGGCCGGAATGAGAACCGACTTCCTCATTCCACACTGCAGCGCTCTTTCTTAGATGTCTCTATAAGTTCTAGCTGGCAGAGAATGAAGACATCCTCCAACAGTCTCTGATCCCTTCCAAGTCCCACCCAACAGATGAGGCCTTTTGCAGAGGAAATGCATTCATTTCTTAGGGAAACGCGACAAGGATCATTTTTATACTGAGGATGGGAAACTCACAAACTTGTTTACCATCAGATTACGACTCAAAGGCCCAACCTCAGTTTCTTTAACTGAACACCCGTGAATTTGTCATCAGGATGTGCTGGTTGGGAATTTTCACGGGATCTTGGGCAGCCCACGTAACAGTCTTGGAGTCTTAACGTCTGTATTAGGTTGGCAGGATCGGTAATACCGTCCCCTTTACCTAATAGGGCTGTTTGTTCACTTATTAGATTATTCACTTAAAAGCCATTGCAAAGTAGTTGGTAGGGCTCAAGAGGCAAAAACAACCCCAGTGATGGTACTGTGACAATGACATGGTACTACAGAAATAAACAATTAAAAATTTTTATTGACTGATTTTAGAGGGGGAGAGAGAGAGGGGGAAAGAGAGAAACATCCATTGTTTTTGTTCTACTTATTTACACATCCACTGGCTGATTCTTGTACGTGCCCTGACCGGGGAAGAGACAAAAGGCCTTGACATTATTTCACCGCCAAGGCCAATGTGGCAGAGGTCAGCATTCACCAAATACTTGCGGCTCTCCTCCCTCCAGACACTTGGCAACCTGAAATTTCCTGGCCCCATGGTGGTTGGTGGGCCACATCGCTAGGTCCGACCTGGTACTGGCCTCGTGCGGAGAGCCTTAAACACGGCCTTTCTGGGCTAGGACAGTGACTGCTGGTTTGAGGCCCTCCAGAGCTCTCTTGTCCTCTGCTATGACCTCTGGTGAACTTGGAGGCTCCCCCAGCCTGGGTCCCCAGTGCTGAAGTCGCTGACCCCAAAGTGGATGGCCGTGGGCATGTGGCAGAAGCAAGAAAAAAAAAAAAAAACGCTTGTTGTTTAAGACTTGGAGGTATTTTGTTATGACAGCATCATTTATCCTGCCTTGATAGAGACAACCAAAGTAATCAACCGATGAGCTGAATCACTGGAAGATAATTCCTGTGACTGTTCTTCTCTTTCTCTCAGTGGCTGGTTAAGTGTGAAGTCCTTCTTAAAGATGCAACAGTCTTCAGAAAAAGGAATAACTGCTCATATCATACTGAGATACTACTTTGATCGCTTTATCAGGTAGGGTTATTTGTACAATTTCTCAATTTACTATGGCTATGTAGTAATTTCTGATCTTTAAATTCTCTAACTCTCTTTTGAAATCATTTTTAAGGAAAAATAAATGGAGAGACATTATTTTCTTCCTTAAATATAGTTGGTTTTTACTGACTTAATGGCTTTTGCCAATGGGAGATTCCAGTTTTTGAAGTATTTGTCCTAATAAAATTTGAGCTCTCTAAAACCAGCAAAAACATCCTTATGCCTTAAGCTGATGGGCAGCAGGTTGCAATAACTGGACTGTCAGATTTTCACGGAATCCTTATTCACCAGGGATATTGGATGGCTCCTGCAATTGGTAGTAATTGGATCCTGTAAATAAGAGCGTTAACGGTAACGGTGAAGATAAAAGAAGATACAACCAGGAGACAGGCCGGTTGGTGCTCGGGACAGCGGTCATTCTGCTGGGAGAGAGGCAGGACGATGACCTTCACGAGCGTGCGGTTGGTGGGGGCTGGAGGATGGCAGTATGGGGACAGAACACGAGATCGGTGGGACAGCGGAGTGGCGGGCATGTAATAGGACCGTCTACGTTTAGAGAGAAACAACCTTCAACTCATGGAACCCAACCCCTCCATTTATATATTTTCCAAATCAATTAGCTGCTGAACTAGAGGCCAACTCTCATTCCTCAGGGCCCATGCCGTCCTGTCGCATTGTACTGTCCTGACACCAGGAGGGTAGTACTGGAGCCATCTTCTGGGCTAAGGCATAGAGTGGGGAAGAACTGACTGTAGCTCATCTGCCGGGCTTGTTTTCTGGCCCCATCACTTACCAGCTGTGTGACTTTGGGCAAGTGTCACAGCCTCTCTGTGCTTGAGTTTTCTCATCGTAAAAGTGGAGAAAATAATGACATCACTGCCTTGCACTCTCATGAGGAGTAAGTGGGATAATGGATGTTAAGCACTTAGAGAAGTACGGGACGCTCAGTAAGCCTTCACTAAATGTAAGTTATCGTTGTTACTATTGTTATTGCTATTTACGCCTTTTGACTTTTCCTGTAGATAGGTTAAGAATGGGTGCAAGCTAAAGCAGAGCCCTTTATTGATTTGCTTTCGCCAGGGCTGTGGGCTTTCTTCCAAGCGCTGTTAAACCCAGCCCTCATCCTGGGAAGAACAGAACGCTTCTTCTGTGACTGTTAGTTGGGTGTGTGGCACTGGGTCAAGTTGCCTGCCTGTCCTGAGTCTTCAGGAGGAGAGGGAGTGGCATTCAGGCTGAGGGTTCACAGTGATAAAATGGGGCAGTTAGGGTTTGTGGTGGGGATTTAATAGGGTGGCGGGTTCCGCCCAGTAAACTTGCTTCAGAGGGAAAAACCTGGAGCTGGGATTGAAGAGCAAGAAGTGTTTTGCCAGGCAGATCAAGCCATGGTGGGGGACAGGGAGAGCTCAGGGTGGGAGGTGGGGGGATGGTGAGCCATTATGGGGCAAGATGGAGGCAAGGACCCTGGTGAGCACATTGCTGCCCCATCTGGGCCGGAGAGCGGGATTTGGCATGGCAATTGCCGGTGGGAATGGAGAGAGGGCAAGTCAAGGACACTCCCGTTCCTGGCCTGAGCTACACGGCAGATGGCAGTGACATTCTTGAGACAGGGAGGTCTGGAAGAGTTCCAGATTGGACCAGGAAGAGACGGAGTCCAACCTGGGACAGTGTCACGAACCCACTGTTTGGACTCATCCTCTCCGAGGTAAACCCAGGGGAAAAGGAGCCATGTCCTCCGAGGTTCTCGTTTACGCTGGCAAACTCTCTGTTACCGCTCAACCACGATTCGTTCCCTGCCTGCTTACCTCCAAGAGGATCGGGAGTAAGATCATTAGTTCACACCGTCATTCTATATTTACTGAGGGTCCGCAATGTGCTGGGCGCTGGATTAAGCCCTGAGGATTTAGCAGTTAATAAACTGCGCAGTGCCTTCCGGCATGGGGGTTACATTCTGGTGAATAGAGATAGACGATAAACAAATAAGTAGGCAGCATTCAGTTGCATTGTGCAAATAAATTTATAACAGGTCAGTGATGAGAAATAGCACAAGTGATAATTTGGAGAAGGAAAGAAGACAGGGTCTTCCTCTGTAAGGGTGGCCAGGGAAGGTGACATTTGTCAAGAAATGTTCTAAGTAAAGAAAATGCTCTGAGGGAAGAAGGGTCCATTCGGGGGGGCCAAGTACAAAGGCCCCAGGAGGGTGTGTTTGAAGAACCTCAAAGGGCCCGAGGGCGCTGGGGTGGAGAACAGAGGAACGAGGTGGGAGAGGTGGGGATGGGTGGGTGGGCGGCCCCAGTCCTATAGGGTCTGGGGCCACCTGAAGGACTTTCCATTTCACTCTGAGACATGAACCTTGGGCGTCTTCCACATCCTGTAGGGCGGTGGTGTGGTCACATGTACATTCCACAGGGGTCACTCGGCGGCAGGGCTGAGGACAGATGGTGACCCGGAGGGGCAGGAGACAGAGGACCAGTGCGGAGCTGCTGCAGGTCCTAAGAAAACGCAAAAACCCAGCTTCAAGGGGTCAATCAGCGCAGAGATGATCTCATGGGAAGGGAGGAGAGTAAAGGCTCCAGACCCTTAAAACGATGTTACTCCTCCTACTAGGACCCACATATAAACAACGGGGTTTTAGAAAGATAGGTTGTGATAGAAACTTCTGACTGTAACAGACGGTAGTACCCCTCTATGAAGGGGCCCTGCCAGGCTCACTTCGCACGGGGCACTTTATGAACAGTTTCTTGTGGATTCTTGTGGAGACTTTCCACATATTTCTATGCACTGTTTTTTTTTAACGTCTAAGATTATGCTATATATGATACTATATACACTATTTCCACATAGCTCTTTTCACCTCATGATTTCGCATTGGCATTTGCTAGTTGTGTGCAAGGACCTGCCTCCATGGTTTGAAAGGTGGCCTGGGACGGTGCTGTGCGGGGAGACCATCACGCACATAGCCCACCCCCATCAATCGCCATGGAGGAAATTTCCCAGTGTTTCGCTATTTCAAATAATGATGCCATGTGTGCTCGTGTGTACGTATTCGTGCCGTTGCGTGAGCCTGTTTGCAGGTAAGTTCCTACCAGTGTAAGCGATGGTTTGAGAGGCCCGCTTCCCAAACCTCCCCAACGTGGCCAGTATTGCACATTTTCGTCTTTGAAAACCTACTCTGACACTTAAGTCCTCTGGAAGCTTGGAAAACACTGGAGCACTTGTACACGTATATGATGCTTTCAACGTTTCAAACTGTTTTCTTGTTGATCTCACTTAATTCTCCAAAAAATCTAAGGGGGCAGAAATCCTCCTCCTTTGAAGAATAGAAGGAATCGTCGCCTCTGTTTTCCATAGAAGAGGAAACACAGAAGTGATCTGATTTTCTCAGTGTGAAAAGTTTAGATAAAACCAGAACTCACGTTTCTTGCTCTTTCCCTATAGCCTCACTCCTGCCTCTGGGCCCACCCAACAGCCTCCGCCCTGCCCCCACAGCCCCCGGACCAGAGGCTGAATTTTCACCAGCGCCCCAGGGAGGGCTGTGGATAATGGGTGTGGGATGCAGACTGTACCATGCTCCCTCCTGCGGACCTCTGATCTGAGGGACGAACTCACTCTCCAGGGGAGGGGGAGGAGACAGAATGTGGGAAGGGAGGTCGGTGGAAGCACCCAGAGAGGGCCCAGCCCCCAGGGAGGGCTTTGTGGTTGTTGCCTGAGCTGATCTGTCACAGTCCAGTGCCCTCGCTCCCTGACTCTGACGGGCAGTTCCAGCCCTGCTCCCAGCATTTCCCCGCCCTCCTGGACACTCCCTAGGAAGGATTTTATCGTTCTAGGGAGGACAGGAAACCCACGGGTCTGGGTCCTGAGTGCAGACCAGAGGCTGGGTGCTGCCCTGTGATGATGCTGAGGGGACACTCCAGCAGTCCCACCCTTCCCACCTGTCACCCCTCAACCCTGGGCCCTGACACCCCCACCGAGATGGTGGAGGTGCTGCTGGGCCGTGTGCTCTGCCTTAGTTGCACTACCCTGAGCTTTTACATGTGGTTTTTAAAAAGAGGTCTCTGACCACAGCCCACCCAGAATGGCGCATGCCTCCCTGCCACAGCTACGTGTGAACACCTGCCACCTGTGCTGTCCTGCAGGTGGCCGCCTGGCACGAGGCTCCAGAGATCTGTTGCCACACATTCTGAAGACTTAGTAGAAGAAAAGAGAATGCAAAATAGCTCCACAGTTTCTTATATTGGTTATCTGTTAAAATAATAAGATCATGGACTTGTTGGGCTAAATAAAGTACTGTATTTTGCTGTGTATAATGCACACTTTTTTTGCCCAAATTTTTAAGGGGAAAATAAGGATGTGCATTATACATGGGTAGTACTAATTCCATATTTATGTAAATGTTTTTAATTCTTTTTTAAAAAAGACTTTATTTATTTTTAGAGAGGGGAAAAGAAGGAGGAAGAAAGGGAGAGAAACATCAGTGTGTGTTTGCCTCCCATGTGCCCCCTACTGGGGACCTGCAATTTAGGCATGTGCCCTGGGAATCGAACCAGCGACCCTATGGTTTGCAGGCCAGCACTCAGTCCACTGAGCTGCACCAGCAAGGGTGACAGAGGTGTCCTTTAACACTGTTCTCACTGAGCTTTTATGTTTGAATGTAAAGCCAGTGAAATCTGCCAGCTCAGGGCTTCTCAAATCAGAGGATCTCTGTTTCCTAGAGAAAAAGTCTGGCTCACAAACGCCAGTGCAACCCACACTGCAGAACCGCACAGACTGTGGGCTCCAAGCAAAGGCCTATGCATACCCTTTATCTTCTCTGTATAAAAACAATTGCAAGTGCCCCTTATTGGGGACCTGGCCCACAACTCAGGTATTTGCTTTGACTGGGGATCAAACCAGCAACCCTTTGGTTCAAAGGCTGGCACTCCATCCACTGAGCCACACCACCCAGGGCTATAATTCTTTTATTTATGCTTGTGTGTTAAAAGTGTAACTCTAGATAGCAATAATGATATCTGTATGCAAAATAATGCCCTGGATATATGATAATTGGTTTTGTTTCTAAATAAAATAAATAATTGAATTTTAAAAAATGAATTAAAAATTAAAACAAAAGACTTTTTTTCCTGAAAGTTTGGGCCAGAAACGTGGGTATGCATTATACATGTCAAAATACGGTATATCATTAAGATGAATTGTACCTGTTTCTTTTGCGTGGTCACCAGAATACTAGGGGTTAGGTATGGCTGGAATTGTATTTCCATTGAACAGCACTGGTCCAGACCCTGGGTGCTTCATCCAGCATCTTCGTAGCTACTTCAAATCCCGCCTGGAAGGAGGCAGGGTGTGAGGAAAGGAAGGAAGAAGTAAACCAAGGAAGGGAGAGAGGGAGTGAGGGACGGAGGAAGACGTTTTCACCCAGGGAGGCCACATGGGGAAGACGGGAATGATGGCAGGTCCACCGCTGTGAGGCCGAGCCCCCTGGGGCCAGGCACCCAAACTTCCCCGAGCTGCGATTTCCTCGCCAGTAAAACGGAGGTAACAGTTACCTGACCAGAGCAGTTCGAGGTTTAGAAGTGTCTGCAACGTTCCCAGCTCAGGGGCTTACAGGTACCACGCGGTCAGTGAACAACAAAGAGGATTCGGCATCAGCAGCTGCCGAGCCAGCGCGTGATAGGTGCACACGAAGTGAGTTTGAACCCACGAGTGTTGGAGAGCACGTTACCTGCGTTAGAGCGTCTTACCCCGTTTCTGTGTGCCCACCCGGGGGAGGGAGCGGGCCCACCACGGGGTCACCTTCTCTCGCCCTCTGTCTCCTGCCAGGCTGCAGCCTCTCCACATGTATTCCGTGTGCTTGCTGGTTGGAGTGTTCTCCCTCGCGCCCTGGGGACCCGTCTGGGAAGTGCCGAAGCTCCACCTGGACGGCTGCCGGCAAGCGTGGTGGACAAACTTGCTGTGGCTAAATAACTTCCTGTCGGTCCGGAATGCGGTGAGTCCCGAGGTGCTGGCTGCAAAGAGTGGATGGGAGCAAAGGCCATGCCTCATGTCACATGGTTCTGTGAACTTCCCACGGGCCAACTTGAGGTGTCTTTCTCCTGGCATATTCTCTGGAGTAACAGTGATGCCGTGGAGAGGCAGGCTGTGGGCAGGGAGGGCAGTCTCTGGTGATGGAGGGGTGGTGACTACACCAGTCTTGGCAAGGGCGGTAGCTGGGAGAGGCAGAGGAGGAATCAGGGGACTGGGCGTGGAGGGACCAGCCATCTGGGGGCATGTCCTGAACGCAGCCGCATCGTCACAGTACCTGTCCCAGTCCATGGCGCCTGGGGGACGGAGAGTTTCTTCACCTCCACACAGACAGCCTGTAGTGGGGTGGAACATTGCCCCGTGCCCTTGCCATAATGAATTCTGTTCCATTTCAAGCCAGATCTGACAGAGCAACAACAGTTGCATACACTGGTCTTGGCTTCCCCAAAGCCCTAGTTTCCTCTTGATGAACTTGGAGCAAACGCGAGTGAGACAGTTGTAGCTGCATCGTGTCCCTGGCTCAGCATACGCCTGGCAAGTGCAGCCGAAGAGAGGGTCCCTAGAGTGGGGCCGATGACGCACGTAACCACGTACTGACTAGATGCTGCCTTCCGCACACAAGTGCCCGGCGGCTCCAACAGGGCGTGTGCCATCATCACGCTGCCCTCGGGGGGGCCCACGTCTGGGACACGGGTTGACGGCGGGTGCAGCTGGCTGGGGCTGCGTTGCCTCTCTGAGGTCAAGCCCACCTTAGATCCTTGGAAGCAGAGGGGTGAGGGCTGTCACATCTGAGTCCTCACACATTTCCCCACCCTGGAACTTGTCTCCAACTGGCACAAGGAAAGCTGTCACTTCTGTTGGATAAATCTGGTCTTCCTTGGAGGGCGGGGGTGGGTGGGGAGACCAAGGTGCCTTTTGTTGCTGAAGCCAGAAGATCACCCCCAGGGACTTCCACGTGGAAGGAGAAAGACAGGTAGCTGCCTCCTTCCGCACGAACGTGGGCAGCCTGGGGAAAGAGGTGGCTCATGCCTGATGGCCCCATGTCAATCATGCGTGGGAACTCCGGGTTTCCCACATAGCTTGTCTGGGGCTAGGCCTCCACTCTGAAGGGATACACTCTCTCCTCCTAGAGGAGAGGGTGTTGGGGAGGGCGGATGAGGCCAGGAGGCGAGAACTGCAGTGTCCCTTCTGCCTCCACCGCCCCAGAGCAATAATTATCCCTTGTGTTTGTGTAACATATAAAGTTTAGTTCCCATGACTGTCCTCGGAGATTAGCTTTTTTTTTCCCCCTTTAAAAACAAGAGAGACAAATGAATTTCTGTTTCAGAAATGGGAACCTACCATCCAGGCTTGTTACAAAGATTAGATGTGGTGAGGTACATGTGAGGAATCTGTGACTCAAAATTCCCGCCTCTTCCCGCGGAAATCCCCCCACTTCTCTATGGAACCCCCAACCCCCACCGGTCCAGACGGGAGGCCAGTGACAGGCAGACCTGGCCAATGACGGAGAGAGGCCACCTCTGCTCTCTTTTCAGTGCAACGGCTGGACGTGGTACCTTGCCAACGACTTTCATTTCCACCTCACGACACCAGTGATCGTCTTTGTCCACGGAAAGTGAGTCTTATGGGGACACGTTTTCTCCCTTTGTGTCCTTTCCCACAAAACTCCAAGAGGGCACGCTCCAGCTCCGGGGGGAGCCGCTTCGGGCACTGGGGCTATGGAGCTCTCAGACGAGGCTGCAACACGCAACCCTCCACTGTTTACCTTCTCCTGCGCCCCCTCCAGGCTTTGTCCCGCGAACCAGTCTGTGTCCCTGCAGAGTGATGGCCAGCGTGTTCCGTGTGGAACAACGTCCCTGCAAACATTTCCACACAGTGACAGGACCTGCATGCTTGTCGGTTTCAGGGTGAACTATTATTTTGACGGCCGGGCATCCAGACTGTTCCAAGTTCTCGTGACTATGAAAGGCACTGCAGTGAGCGCCTTGGAACATGCCGCTCTCTCCCTTAGTTATTTCCTTGGGGACGTACATGCAAGTGGAGTTAGCAGGTCAAAGGGCAGGAACGATTTTGTGACATGTTGTGAGATTGCTCTCCGGAAAGAGGGAAGTGATTTACAGCGCCCCAAGCAATCCATCAGTACACCTGCTTCTCCCCATCCGAGATTTACCACCTGAATTTTTGTTAGGTCTAGGAAAGCTCTAAACTAAGGCCTCCATAATTCATGGAGAGACCGACAGTTTGTGCTTCATCCATGCCATATTTTAAAAGATTTATTCTTCTCTTTTGTTAAATTTAAGAACATTGGAAAAAATCATTAAAAACCATTAGGATGGCCCTGGCTCATGTGGCTCAGTTGGTTGGAACGTTGTCCTACAAACAAAAGTTTGTGGGTTCAATTCCCGGTCAGGGCACATGCTGAGGCTGTGGGTTTAGTTCCAGGTCTGGATGCACATGGGAGGCAACCAATCAATGCTTTTCTCTCGCATTGATGTTTCTCTCTCTCTAAAAAGCAATGAAAAATGTCCTCGGTGAGGATAAAAAATACACACACATACATACACCAAGAACAACAGCAACAACAAAAAACATCAGGATGAAGAGAGGGGACAGGATCGCCCTGGACCCATTTCTGCCTCAGGGAAACGTGAACTCTTTCTCAATATTTTGGTGTCTGTCCTTCTGATCCTTTTCCGCACAGCTTTTTATGCAAGAAAGGATTCTGCACATACACAGCTTTTTATGCAAGAAAGGATTCTGCACATACACTTTAGCATGTTTCTTACTAACAGTTTTATGGCACAGACTTTCCCCCACTGGATTAGGGCCCATCCCAGTGACCCTGTTTCACCTTGATCATCTCTTTAAAGACCCTGCCTCCAAATGAAGTCACATTCTGAGGGGCTGGGTGTCGGACTTCGGGGAAACACAAGGCAGCCCGTGGCAGTGTCTGTCGGGGACCGCTGGTCCAGCTGTAGTGGTCGTTAGCTCGTGCAGTCTTGTCTGAGTCCTGAGAGGTGCCACGCTCCCCCCTCCCGCCCAGGAGCTAGACAAATATTTGCTTGGGTGGATGTGGGTTTTTGTGAGACAAGTCAGATGGGATGGTTTACCGCCCACCTAGGACAATCAGTTCCCAGTGCCTCCCTACACCACACCCAGCAGGAACCTACTTGAGTGTCCCTGCGACCCAGGAAATCTGCCCCAATGTCAGCATCGTCCTTAGCTGCTATGGAAGACAGATTTCCTCGGCCACAAGCCGCATTCTCCAAGCTTGTGACTGTACAGCTGAGCTTTTAAATGAAGGGCAGGATAAAAGGTAGGCATTTATTTTCTTCAGAGAGTAAACTAGCATAGAATGCCAGTCATTGGAGGATAGAGCTGGCGGGTCTGGCAGGCGGCTCGGTAAATGTGCAGCGGCGCTGCCAACCTGCCCCGCCCACACCCACCGCAGACATCACTCGTCAATCGCAGCATGGCTGAGCTCAGGCTCCACCTCCGTTCCAAGCCTCGACGCTACCCTAGAATGGGGGATGAAAATCCTTTTCTCCCTGGATCGCTGTGGTGATAACTGAGTGGTAGCTCAGCTCTTCCTCATGAAGAACCATGGCAACGTCAAGCCGTGGAATAGGGCTGTCAAAGGCGTCACCGGGTTGGGGAAGGGGGCGGGCCTGGAGTGGCTTGTACCTGTGCTCAGCGTTTCCACTGCAGAGCCGCCTGGTCCCAGCCCTCGGAGTTCTTAGCTGGTACAATCGGACGGTGCCTCGCTCTGAGCCTGTGTTCCCAAATCTCGTTTCCTGCCCCAGAACCTCCTACATCCTGCAGCTGCGACTCCCTCAGGACCCCTGTGTCTTACACGCGCACAATCCCAGAACATGCAGGAATTCATTTGCGTGGGATCACCCTTGGCTCGAGAGGGGTAGAAGACAGTAGAAAAATTCTTCCCTCTTTCACCCTCCCCTACCCCGGACAGTTTTCATTCAGGTGTATTTCATGAAGCGCTGCAGAACGTTCTGGAAGACTTGCACATCAGCCACCTCGATGGCTCACCCTTGCACTGAATTTTCTGCTTCCCTGTTCTACTGCCCCATCCTCTCCTTCCATCTCCACGTGAACTACTTGCACCCAAACGTCCGTCTCGGACTTTGCATCCTGGGCCTGGAGTGGGTGCCTGTGCACCCGGGTCCCACCCTGCCTCTGACAGTACCTTTCCCTCCTAAACCAATGGCTGCGTGGCACTTCATAGGCGACATGGGACATTCCCAATCCTGGTCTCATTTTGAGCTGTACAGTCAACCTCAGGATGAGGCAGGTAAGGATGCCTTTACTATGCCCTTCTGGATAGGAAACCCAAGTTCAAAGTCCTGCCCAGGGTCGTGCAGCTGGTCAACGGTCAGGTCTGAAGCCCAACCCCGCTCAGCCACACCGGCCTCCATGCCAGCCTCTCTTAGAGGACAGCCTAGCCTTTGCCAAGGTTTCCAGTCTTTCCTGGTCACAGATTTTGCGGTGAAGGAGACTGAAGAACACTCCTGCCAATGTCCTCTCTTCTTTGCAGAAGTAAACATGTCCTTGTCCTCCTCGGAGCCATGCTGTTCTTGGCGTCTTTCACCGCCTCTGCTTTGCTCACACTGGCTCATGACCTTCCCGTGGCAGCTCCAGCAGAAGCCAGGTAAGCGAGGTTCCCAGCCCACCCTGCTTTGTCCCTCGCCCGCCCTGAGAATGGCTGGGACCTCCCAGGGAGGGCTGGGAGTGAATGCCAGGCTGTTTGTGCTGTGCACAGTGCCTTCTGGAAACACTGGGCGGGAAGTGTTTGGCCCCGTGGAAAAAGTTGATTGCACTTTTGTTTCCAAACTTCTGAAACCTTTCAACTGGCACCGAGGGGGTCCTCTGACCACTAAAATGCTTCTCAGAGGAGAGGAGCGCCCCCACGTGGCTATATTGTGTTTCTCCTCCAGTGGCGAACCGCTGCTGGGAGGCTCTGATGTTGGATGGAGAGACTGCCAGGTGAGGAAGCTGGGGTTACCCCTTCAAGGTCACAGGCTACTAAGTGGCGTAGGTGTGAGTTGAACCCAGGGCCTTACGCACTGTGCCATTTTGCCTCCTCCATGAGGTATGTCTAACAATGCTTCCTTATGACCACCCTGTGTATTATACAGGATAAACCGGTACAACTCACCTGCTAATCTATTCTCAGTGCAGCAGTTAGTGATGCCAGTGAAGATCAGATACTGCCAGCCCTATGCTCAGATTCCCCCAGAGGTGGTCCATTGCTCTCAGAGTAGAGCCCCGGTCTGACCTCGTCCATCACGGTCCGTCTTGCCAACTCCTGGACCAGCCATGCTGGCCTCCTTACGTCCACACACCAACCGTGCCCCCTCCGCAGGGCCTTTGCACGTGATGCGCCCTACATGAGAATGCTTTCCCTTTAGAATCTAGATCTTGGCAGGGCTTGCTCCTTCACTTCCAGCAGGTGTCTGTGCAAACGTCACCTTCTCAGAGCAGCCTTCTCTGACCACTTGATGTAAAATAGCCCAGGACCATCCCTGGCACGTGAAGTGCTCAATGTGTATTGGTGGGTGGGAGGGATGAATGAGTGAGTGAATGAATGACTACGCCCTAGGCCTTGTAATCTGGGGAGCAGCATGACCTCTGTCACATCACTGGCCTCTGCGGGCATGGCCAGGTGACTGAGAGGAGGCCCTCCACTGCCTCGCCCGGTGGTTCCTAACTCTGCATACACGCGAGAGTCCCCGGCGGGGCTTTTGATTCCCACCGATACCCCCAGAAAGCACCACGTCAGACCAGTGGAATCACTGGCGTGTGGCCCAGGCCACCGAACTTTGTACAAGCTCCCGGGAGGAGACTCATTTCTTTCAGAAGGGGTTTAGTTCTGAGAACCACATCTTTCGAGTCCTCCTGACGAAGCAGCCACCAGAAACAACTATTGCAAATGAACGCAACCATCATATTTCCCTGGGATCCAGGGTGGAGGGGCCCAAGGGATTTGGAACCTTAGCAAGCCAGCCGTGGCCTGCAGCAAGATCGTTACTGAGGAAACGAACAAAGGGGCCCCAGATTTCACTTTGGACTTGCTGCTGGACTCATCGGGCATCTGAGAGACCCCCTTCTCCATGTCCAGGCCAAACATAATCTCTTGTCTTGTTTCCTTGTGTTCTTCAGTGAAGAGGCAGCTGCGTTGTATTTCTCGGAGTACTACACTAAGCCCTACTGCCGATTCGGGCCGTTCCTCGTGGGCGTCTTTCTGAGCATTTACATGCACCCAAACCACCAGGCAAGCGTCCTCAAAACCAAGGTAAGATTTCTTGTTTCATTAATTTTCACTTAAAAATGATTCAAGAGTCACAGCAAGTGGCAAAACCAGCACAGGTCTTGTGTTGCCTTGACCCAGGTTCCCCACTGGTAACCTGTGACCCAACCGCAGTACACAGTCACAACCAAGGAAGTAACATCAGTCCATGCGTAGACCTCAGATACGCTGGGGTCACGTGCGGTCCCTTCCGTGTGGGTGTGTAGTTCTGTGTAGTTTTATCACGTGTGCAGGTCTGCGTGACCGCCACCGCAACCAGGGCCCAGAACTCCTCTGTCACCACGAAGATCTCCCTTGTGCTGTCTCGCCGTGGCCACATCCACCCCACCCTGCCCTCACCCTGACCCTCATGACCACCAACCCGAACCTTCCATTTTAGTCCGATGTAGGTGTTGACTGAGGTTCACGACGCGGCACCTAGTGTGACGGCAACAATGCGAATGAGGCAGTTGGTGCACACAGGCAAACGCACAGCGGCCGCACGGGCCCTGAGCGGCAGGTCTCCTGCCCCGCAGGTGCAGGCGGTGCTGGGGTGGATTTGCTCCCTGGCCACGCTGTTCGCGGTGGTTGCCGTGGCGTACGCGGTGGACGACACCTCAGGCACCCGTCCAGCTGCCGCTGCTGTCTACCAGGCCCTGCACCGGACCCTGTGGGCGGCGGCCCTGGGCTGGGTCGTGTTCGCGTGTCACGAAGGCTACGGAGGTATGACGCGGGTGTGCTTACACTGTCCCTTTGGAGAAGGTGACAAGTGTGAACACAGTGCACAGAGGGGCTCTTATTTGCCTGTGAATGACTCAGAAATGTCCATTTGTCAGTTTCCTTGGGGAGAATACCCCATGGACGCTGAGACTTTCCCACTGGTTCGTGTACACAGGTGGGCTCTGGAAGGCAGGTTGGCGGCCTTTCCAGTGAAGCCGGTTTACAGGTCGGGAGAGAACGGGCAGGGCTGTGAGAAAAGCCCCAGCGCAGGGCACAGGAGTTCCAGGGCCACCCGGCCCGGCCTCGGTTCGCCCCTCTTTAGGTGGAGACTCTGCCAAGGTCCTGCTGGCTCGAAGCGCCGTTTGTCACCTGCCGTCGGTGGCAAAGCAGCCACGCTGGGCTTGCTCCGCCATTCAGGGTCTTATTCTGTGGAGTCGCCCACGTTTCTGCCCCAGTTAAAACCTTCCCGTGGTGCCCTGTCACCGACAGCAGTGGTCCTCAACCTTTAATGGTGGGTGGGCCCATTCTGAAGGAACAGGAATTCTTGAGGATCCACATTATGGGACATTTGTTTTGAAGGGACCTAGAAGTTGATCGGAGGCGAGCCGCCCAATACTGGACGAAGAGTCCGAGGCCTGGCGATGTGAACTGCCCCGTGCCAAGGCCCAGCCGCTGGTGCGGCTGCACCTGGGACTAGAACCCAGGCTAGTGGAAGGACTGCAGCTTGTTGTACAGGAAGAATGTTTGAAACCAGCTTAGGGAAGTCGGCTGACTGTAAAGTCAGTATCAGCCTCTCTTACTTTTTCACCTCCCTGCAGTGGGGAGTTGGGTGCGGCTGTTGTTTTTGTGTGTGTGTGCGTGCGCATTCTCTTAAACATGAATGCAGACCTTGGAGGAAGAAGTCCACAGACTCAGGGGCCGCACCCAGAGGGTGCAGCGAGGACAGGGTGCCTTCACGGGCCCCACAGGGTCTCGCGGTTCGGTGACTGGAGGCCTGTTCCCTGCAGGCCTGGTGGCCCAGCTGCTCTCTTGCAGCATCTGGAGGTTCCTCGCCAGCATCAGTTACGCTTGCTACTTGGTGCACCCGATCGTCATCATCCTCTACAACGGACTTCAGGAAACGCTCATTCACTACACGGACGTGAACATGGTGAGCCTGCAGCTCTGTGAGGCATCGTGGCCGTTCTCTTCTGGGGCCACGAAGCAGCCTGCTGGGTCCGTTCGAAGCCTGGCGCTGTCCTGGCTGGGGGCCTGTTGTTCTTTGTTTTATGGGAGGGAGGGCCACAGCACAGCATCCCGCCTTCGCTTTATGTCTTTCATTTTTAATGGTCAGGGCTGTCTGTCTGCAGACCCATTTCCTGCAGCCAGGATGGCGGACTTGACGATCCTCACACTACAGGACTTTGATAGTAAGGTTGTGTCCACTCTGCCCCTGCTTCTTTCCAGTTCTACCTTTTCTCTGGACACTGTTTGCTGACCTTCATCGCTGGGCTGGCCCTGACGCTCTTCATCGAGAAACCGTGCCAGGAACTGAAGCGGTGCCTTCTGGGATCGATGCCCGCAGGGCCAGGAACGGTCCAGTAAAACCCCAGAGAACCGGTGGCCCGTTATTGGTGGTGAAGGACGGTTGCAGGGGTGGCCTCACGCATCTCACAAATGTTCCTGTGTTCCTGCACAGGGGTGTCAGTCCGATTTTGTGAATGTTTATAGTGTACAAGTTCTCTGGGTTTAATCTGTAAAAGAGTCTCAGTGTTTACTGCGTAAAAGAGTCCTATGATAATCTTTCTAGTAGTATAATAATCGCCCTTAAATGTACTTTTTAGCAAAAAAAAAAAAATCTGAATATTTTTGGTCTCATCCTGTGTTTTCTCTATATCTGTGATCTTAGGAAAACATCAAATATAGCGAATTGACTGTAATTTGGCTTAAAATGCTCATTTTTCTTACTAGAACCACCCTAGGTAGTTTTCCTCACCACACCAGTTCTTGGGGTATTACAACACCTCCGCGGACTCCTAACTTTTTCTCGGACTCTCGGGGTGGTTTGACCCGCTAGTGTGCACAGTTCATGGGCTTGTTGTTACAGGTCTTCCCAACACTACCTTTTGTACAACTTGGTCCCTGAGTTAAATTGTTAATCTCCCCCCAAAAGACACAAAATTCTGCCCTGGCCAGATGGCTCAGCTAGTTGGAATGTCGTCCCATAAACCAAAAAGTTGCAGGTTCAATCCCCGATGGGGGCACATACAGGAGGCTACTGATGGATGTTTCTCTCCCTCTCTCCCCTCAGTAAACCTATCCTTGGGAGAGGATTAAACAAAGATAACATTTCAACACCCCCATGTCTGTTAGGGTGTGGCCTTATTTGGAGGTAGGGTCTGTACAGAGGTGATCAAGCTAACTGAGGCCCTTGGGTGGGGGTGTGGTCCTAATCCAATATGACTGTGTCCTTCTGAAAAGGAAGTCGGGACCCAGGGGTAGATGTGCACAGAGGGGAGATGACGTGAAGACACGCAGGGAGAAAATGGCCATCTGCCAGCCCAGGGTCCCCAAGGATGGCCGCTAGCACCAGGCACTGGAAGAAGCAGGGCGGGATTCCCCGCCGCCCCCCACCAGACCCACCCCTTCCCAGAAGCATGGGCCTGCCCACCCCTTAGTTAGGACTTCAGGCCTTGCAGAACAGGGAGGCGACACATGTCTGCTGTTCTCACCCAGCCAGTCTGTGGCTCCGTCACAGCAGCCCTACAAACGAATATAGCCCGGCAACAAAGACTGCCAAAGGAGAGGGCGGGGACCCCGGCAAGTGGCTGCTGCGCCGACACCCTCGGTTCCCAGCAACGCGATCTAGGGACGGGGAGAGACTCACAAGGCCCGGTGGAGACCAGGTTTCTCTCTGAGTGTGTCACTTCACGCCAGCCGTCCCTCCTTCCATGTCTAACATTGCTTATAACAACACTCTCTTCGTGTGCTTACTGGCTGAAACATTTGTTAATAATCCTGGGCGACCAGGAGCTTCTTAGCTGGGGTCCCCCCATCCGTGTTTGCTCTCTGCCATCAAGTGGATATTCAAGGAAGACCGCTGAGCCAGGAGGGGCTGCAAACCTCAAATCCTTCAGCAGAGCAACTGACAGCTAGCTTCGGGGTCCAAGCCACGTGTCCCTGAGGTCTGGTCTCTTCTGCTGACCGAATTGGACCTGAATGAGGAGACAGGTCCCATCCTGGAGTGTTCAGCCTGTAGTAAAACGCACTGAGCTGGGTTGTCAGGGGAAGTCTGAAGTTCGTCCAGTTCCTCGGGAGCCCCCTGGTGGCTGCTCCGGCACATGAACCCCCGGACTTAATCCGGCCTCAGAGGAGACCTTGGCATTTGCAGGAACAGGGCCCCCAGATGGCCCCCAGATGGCCCCCAGGGGGAGACGACTCGCCTGCCAACAGCGCTGGGCACTCAAATGGCCAAGTGCTTCTAGTTATGAGGCTACAAACCAGGGGCCCTTGGAAATAGCTTCCCAATGACTAACAGAGCCTTTGAAAGTTCTTTTTTATAAGGGAAAAAAAAATCCCCTCCTCACTATGGCCATTTCATAAAACATAAAGTGGGGATAGAGAAGTTCACTTTTGTTCTAGATATTTTTCAATGCGGAATTCAATACAGAGCTGAAGATTAATAGACAGTGTGCACCTTATTTAGACTCTACCACAAACTGTAAAAAGGCACATGACGGGGTTTATGGGGCCCTTAGACGTTTGAACCCTGCCTGGGTGTTTGATGACATAAGGGACTTAGTGATTTTCTAATGTGATAATGGTGTTGTGGTGATGTGGTTTTATTTTATTTTTTTTTTAGAATAGTCTTTAACTGTAAGATGCATATTGAAGCACTTATGGACAAAATGCTATAAAAATCTGGTATTTACCTCCACATAACAGTGGGAGGAAGTGGGATAGAGAAAACAAGATTGGTGATGTAGTGATAGTTTTTTTAAGTACATGGGACCAAATTATACTGTTTTCTCTATTTTTGTACGTGCTCGAAGTCTGTATAATGATAGAGCCAAATAAGTTTTTAGAGGCAGCAGGATCAGCGTCCATTGGTGGGTGCCGCCTCCACTTCTTCCTAAATTCTGCAACCCACGTTCCAGCTCCACATCCCATCTGGTGGGTAAGATCAGGTCACGCCCGAGGTACAGAATTCCCTCCAGCAGGGGGGTGTAAATCCCCAGCCCTCCCTCAGCTCCTCCCGGCGGTGTGGGAGCATCCAGGGCAATCTCGCTTGTCTGGTGAACGCCTGGACTCTGCTGTTTGCTTCATATGGAGCTCGCTCTCCGCAGCCCACACCTCCTCGGCCACCAGGGCTGCTGGGAGCTGCTGGGAGCTGCTGGCAGGGGCCAGTGTCCCCTACCCCGCCCACGTCCCCAACCCACCCTCCCAAATGCACCGCCTTCTCCCATGAGTTCTCCCAGCAGGATGTGGGCCGGGCTGGCTTGGTGCTGGGCCACCGTGTCCACTCAGAGCATGAGTGGTCAACACAAAGGCCACAGTGGAGAGGTCTCCTATGCCCACGCTGTGCCACCAGGCGCTCAAATCCAGGCCTTGTGCCATCGCGGTCTTACAGAAACAGCTGTCATAGTTTCCCTCTTCTGACGCAGGCCCGTTGTTCCTGGCTGCGCCGAGTCTGTGGGTGCTGGGATGGAGGGCGGCCCTGGACTGAGAATCAAAAAAAGAAAGAAAGAAACTTTCACTGTGTAATATGAAAGTACCAATGGGTGCAAAAAGAGGGCAGCGTGTCAACAACCCAAAATGACAGCGTCCTGCGTTAGAAAATATGCAAAGAGAAGCAGGAAGGAAGACAGGCAAGGTGTGGCAGGCAGCTCAGGCACACGAGCGAGCGACGGAAAAGGCTTTCTCTTCTGTTTTGTTTTGAGTAGGATCAGAATTGGGGACAGGGAGGGACTTCAGAGATGATCTATTCAGTAACATTGCTTTTGTGGGATTTTTTCCTAATTTAAAAAAGTTATTTTTCAATTACAGTTTGCATTTGGTATTTTTTTATATTAGTTTCAGGGATGTCATTTTGCAGTGAGGCAGCTGAGGCTGGGAGAGATGGAGCCAGGCCCAGAGGCTGTTCTTCGGGCTCGTCTACAGGGGCAGGACAGGGGAGCAAAATAGCATACATGCACTTGTACACATACAATGCACATAGGTACATGCATGCATGCATGCATGCATATTCATATACATGAAACTATTCTCTTTCTTACTTCCCAAATTTTCTCTTTAACAAAGGCTAGAAAAATCAGTACTACCTGTCTCGATGATTTCTCTTACCTCCTCTGTGTGCAGAGCGTTGGTGAAGCACAGCCATCAAAGCAAAGGTCTCAGTCCTGTGGAAACACCTGAGTGTGGCAAACCTCCATCACCTTTCCCCATTTGGTGGGAGAAGTCAGTTCCTGGGCCCTGCTCCTGTCGGTTGGAAGAAATAGGCGAGCCGACTCCAGAAAGCTTCACCTGCATGTGTTCAGCAGACCACAAGAGGGCAGCACTTAGAGACCAGTGCAGGGCCCCATGGCCTTGTTGAAGTGCGCTGGAAACTTCCTAAAAAAATTGGATTGTTGAACTGTGAATTACAAGTTAAAGAGTATTCATGTTTTCCTCTCAAATGGCCAGCCTAGGAAATTTAGGATGTCATAAGGACCAGAACAGGCTTCCACTCAATCCTTTTGGAAATGTAATTATTATTTCTAATCTATGTTAAAACGGCTTACATCTTTGTAGTGATGTCCATCCACATCCTTATCTCTGAGGAACTGGAAGTGAACCTGTGTTTCATTTACTTCTCAGTTAAGATGAGGACCGCTTGTCAAACTTGACCTCAGAGTTCTTGGATCTTTAACACGCAATGCGTCAGACAAATGCCACGCCCTGCCCTCCCAGCTGAGGGACGACCATGCTGGACTCTGTCCTTGGCAATGGAGATCTCTTTGGAGGATGCTGGCATTCCCAGGTCCGAGGATGGCTGGGGGCACTGCTGAGCTCCAGCTTGTTCTGGGGCTCCCCGGACTTCAGATCAAAGCCAACGGTAGGGACCCCAGAGATGGCGCGAACCTAAGGGCGGACGTGGAACCTGCAGCCCGTTTGGGAGTGAGGAAAGGTCTGAGTCCTTCTGGGGCCACTTCGGGACTGAATGCTCAAGGCTCACTGCTCTATGGCGTGGCTCTGCTGACAGGTGGCCACGGTCTCTTCCAGGAGCTTCATTGGTGCCTCTTTGTGTGTGGAAGAGAGTGTCGCTGTATCGTGACAAGCTCTCCTTGGAGACACAGGGAGAAAAAGCGCAGCGAGACTGGATGGCACTGGCTAAGGCAGAGCCCACGGAGTTTGTCTAAGAGAGTCCTCCTCTGCAGTGCGGTCCCCAGACCAGCAACAGCAGCTCCAGGGAACTTGTTGGAAAGGTGGGTTCTCAGTCTCCACCCCGGACCTGCAGGGTCACAGGCTCTGGGGGTGGGGCTGGCCATCGGTGTTTCAGCGGGCCCTCAGGAAACACCGTGGAGGCTCAAGCTGGGGAGGCACCAAATCAGTATCAGAGTGGAAATATTCACAGTTGCAAAGCCAGCTGAAACTTGAGTGAATTATAGAGGAAATGAGAACAAGAATATAGAGAAATAAAAACAGAGAAGAAACAAATTTTCAAGCAAGGGTAGCGTGAGAGAGTTTCCCTGCCCCTGCCTGGTGTGCGAGAAGACCATGGGGTGTGTTATCAGCAACTTAATACCTACCTAGAGCAGTGATTTTGAGCCGGATGCCACAAGAATTTTGAACAATGCAATACCTGACTACTCAGTCAGGGGCACTGGCCTCTCTTCCCTTAGACTGTCAAATGAAAAAATGACAACAGCCAACCCAACAATAGCCATCCGGTGGGAATGAATCAAAATTACACCTTTTTTTTTTTGTCAGATTGGGAAAAGATATAGTTTTTGGTGTGCCGCAGAATTTGAGTGGTTAGTGTATGCCATGAAATGAAAAGGTTTGCAAATCGCTGACCTAGAGCTTCTGGCCCCTGCCATGCGTCCAACTCATTTGGCTAGAAGCAGGCTTTTGTGGGAGCGACCTTTTTTATTCAGCTAATGGAACTCCCCTCACGACCAAAAACACACAGAGAAACCGGAGGGCTGCTGAAAAGCTTTCAAGTCTACCAAATACGAAAGCCTTCCAAACACTGTCCTTTGCAAAGAGTTTCTTTTTATTTATCGGGATTTCCAGTTATGGAAAGGTTATCTGTCTCCTGCTCCCAGTGGGATTAAAGTAAAATAAAAGTGACAGGTGCCGGGCCGGCTGGCTGGAGCTGGCAAGATTCCAGAGCTCTTCCTGAAAACGTGACCTTGAGCCCGGGAGGCTGAGTCCGGTGCAGACGTCGCCTCAGCACCTCTCCCCACAACCAGAACCTTCTCCATCACACGGCGAGCCCTTCCAGACTTCTGCAACCACAGCTGCTGGAGTTGCCCGCGGCTGCCTTGTGCCCCGGTCTCGTTTCCTGGAGAATGAGAACATGGGGCCTTCGTGTGTCGACAGCCCTTCTTTTCTCTCTCTGTTCCTTTTCTCTTCCCTCCTTACCCTCAGGGATTTTTAGCTGTTTTGACCATCTCCGCTCCTTGAATTTCCTGCTCGAATTCACAGAGCTTGTGCTCTTCCAGAATCTTAACTCAGTTTTCATTTTATCCAGCCAGCCACTCGCCTGTCTGGTTGGAGCCCACAGAATCTGTGCCTTGAGCTCCAGTAGAATTGGAAGTTAGCAGACTTGATTTTGAATTGTTAGACGAGCCACTTGAGTTGAGCCTCAGTTTCCCCGTCACTGACCGTGTGCCAGGCAGGATCATCTCATTCACTTCTTATCACAGCCCTTAGCCTTTGAGAAAGTCAAGCCACCCGCAAAGGGAAGAAAGTGCACTGTGTTTTTTCAAGCTGGCAGCAGACCCCACTTTCCATCACACCTGTCCGGATGCTGTTTCTGTTCCAGGTGTCCCATCGCGTTATTTAACCAAAGGGATCCAATAAGAGGGCACAAAAGGAGAACAATTTAAAAAGTCCGAAGCACAATCTCACAAACAGGAACCACAAGGTGAACCTGGAGTGCAGACTGGTAAGGCCAACAGGGCTCCTTCCCCGCTGCGGTCACAGACACCCTGCTCCCTGAACCCTGCGGTGACACCCAGCAGCCGGCTGCGATGCTGCAGGCTCCGCCCGGAATCCAACCCCAGGGCTTTCCCACTTACAACACTCTCTTCTTCTCTACTCTCATTTCTATTCACCCTTTAATCCTCCCCCACCATCTTGTCACCTCTCCCCTCTTTGTGAGAGAGACTGCAATTTGTCCACCAACACCATCCACCATCTCTTTCATCCAAAATAGCAGACACTTAACAGCGGGACACATGGTCACCCAGCTGGGTGCCGTTTCCCAGCCTCCCTTGCAGGTATCGCCATGTGACCAAGCTCCCACCAATAGACAATGAACAAAAGTGGGGTGTGCCACCACCTTGGATGCTCTTCCTTCTTCCCGCAACCTGGCATGGGCTACAGCAGAGACCCATCCTAGACGGAGCCATTTCAGGTGCAGAAGGGAGACGTCCTGCAACCATTCACCTGTGAGTGAGAGAAACTTCTTTGTTCTGGAAAGTGCTCCCTTGTCAAGGCGCTGCACACGGCTTTCCCCTTGGCTTGTCCCCTGTCTACAGCCTCACATTCTTTCTTTCTTTTCCATCTTCACCTTCCCTCTACCTGCCAGGTTCCGGAACCAGCTCTGCTTGGGACTTCTGAGCAAGCACGTTTACGCTGGGGCTCTTGTCACCTGAAAGAACAGAAAGGTAGGAGAATGCGAACCTAATTGTCTCCATCTCAGAAGAGGAATCTCAAGCAACTGTGAAAAATGTGTTCTTTTCTAATTACAAAAGAAACGCCAGAACTAATAAGTGATTGTAGCAGGGTTGCAGGATGCAAGGTTAATATACAAAAATAAATTATTTTCCAATATAGCAGCAGCAGATAAGCAGAATGTGAAATCAGAAACACAACACCAATACAGAAGGTGTTTTTTTTTTTTTTGTTTTTGTTTTTTAATCTGCAAAACTATTCTGTATGATGCTATAGTGGTGGGTACGTGTCATTTTAAATTTGTCCAAACCCACACAATGCACAACGCCAAGAATGAACTATGATGTCAACTATGGACGTTGAGAGATGCAATGAAGTGTACATGTAGGTTGTTGCCAAATCACACGTGCACCACTCTGGTGTGGGCTGTTGATAGTGGGGGAGACTCTGCATGTGGGGGGGGGGTGCCGAGTGTGCATAGGAAATCTCTGCATCTTTGCTTAGTAACCCCGTGAACCTAAAGCTGCTCTCGAGATGTCCTAAAAAAGAAGCAGCACACAGTCTCAATGCAGAAAACTTGGAGAGCATAATGGAAGCGAAAGGAAAATAATGAACCAAAGAAAATAAAATGGCTCACAATCCTGCTACCCAAAGGGGGAAAAAGATGATGTATTAACGTTTTTGTGTATATATTTCTAGGATTTTTTTCCATGTGCACACTCACTTTTCCTTCCTAAACAAATTTAAATGTCATTTAAATTGGCTTCCGGAGTAATTTTATCACTTTGTGTATTAACATGTGCATGTTTTAGTTGGTGACTTTGACCTCAGAAAACAAATGATCGCTTGAAAGGTTAACAGAGAACACATTTTTTCCCTTGGTATTTGAAAAAATCTGCCTATGAGTTCATATAGAAAAGAAAGAAATCCCTCAATAGTGACAGGCATGTGAGAAAACTCAATTAAAGTTGATATCTAACAAAAGTCCTTCAATATAGTTGACAAGGAATCCACATCTATTTATTTAACTTACATTAGTACAGGGGCAGGCAAAAGTAATTTACAGTTGTGAGTACGTGAAACACAGAGTTTATTCTTGTATTAGTATTTATTAATTATTGCATTACTTTCTGTACAGACAACTGTAAACTTACTTTTGCCCCACCTCAGAAGCGCTCAGTATTTTTTGACTCAACAATGAGAGACAGATGTGTTTGTTACATATAACGCAGGCAGAGTCGGCTGACAGCTGGCTGCGTGGGCAGAGGTGTGTTGGCTGCTTACAAATTCACTGACACTGATTTAATCTGTTCTCAGCTACCCTATTCCTCCCGAATTCAGATGCAAATGAGCTTGGAAAGAAGACAATTGCCCAGTGTTTCTCCACTCCTCCAGCTAACTCCCATTACTTCTTGGTATCTTGTGAAAGTGCAAAAATGCTTTCTGCACACACAGGGGAACAGGCTACCCAGTGCTCCTACCTGCAGACCTGCAGGGACCGCGCTTGCACCTTAGAGGTGGAAGAGGGGAACACGATTTAATTTCACCCCACTGGTTGGAATGGGCGTGGTCAACGTCTAACAATGGACTTGCAATGTGGCCTGCGCTGGTCCATCACAGCACTGGAAGTCTGCCTTGCTGCTCTGAACTGGGACGGTGGGTTTGGTTAAGCAAGAAGGGGGATGTTTCCCGGAGGGGAGGGGAGCTGGGTGATATTTTCCTCAGGTGTGGGAGTGAGCCTGTGAAGGAGTTAACGTGGACGGACAACCTACCGTGCACCTGAAGATGGGCTAATCCCATTAGATGGATTATTTTACTTAACCCAACCCAAAGTCACTGTTATTTTTTGAGGAAAGTGAGACTCAGAGAGGTTAATAACTTGCCCGAAGTCTCACAGCGAGTAACTGACAAAGAAGCCTTCGGACCAAGGCCAGCTGATTCTGGGCCTTCATCGGTACTCAAACGAAGAACCGGAGGCAGTCCTCAGGCAGTAAGCGACAGACTCTGGGGACAAAGATGCTCCAGGGAGAGGTGCAATGACAGAACAGAGGCTGTGGCCCACCGGGCAGCTCCATCCCCCTAATACCTGCCCCTTGGCTGCGGGTCCATCTCCCTCCTGCAGAGAGCTCTATAGGCGCAGTGCCAGTGACCAATGTGTGACCAGACCCCTGGGGCTTGTCCAGCTGGTGGACATACTAAATGCACTTAAACTCTCCCTTGCTTGCAATTGTTGCTTAGGAGAGTGGGACTCTCCCTGGTCTCAGAGGGCAGCTTCTGGGATACCTGACCACTGGTTCTTGGGCCAGGGGATGTAGCCTGTGTGCATGAAAGAGCTAGGACCCAGAACTCTGGCACTTGAGGTCACTGCGTTCATGGTATTTAAGCAGGATGCGAGAGTCAGAATTTGGTTAAAGCCCCGAGCCTTGATCTCTGAATGCCTATGTTGTTTCTTCAGTAAGAAAATACATTTCAGGAAGGCGAAGTATTTCTTCTCCCTGAATTACAGGCTCCTCATCCCCTCTCCACACCCAGAATCTATCTAATTCCTTGAATGGCACTGGACAGCTTCCTTCAACTACCAGGAGTCCCCAACCCACAGCCCAAGGTCTACATGCAGCACAGGACGGCTATGAATGCAGCCCAACACGAGATCGTAAATTTACTTAAAACCTTTTTTTTTTTTTTTTGGCTCATCAGTTGTCATTAGTGTTTGTGTATTTAATGTGTGGCCCAAGGCAACTCTTCTTCCTCCAGGCCGGACCCCCTGCTAGGCCTTTCCTACTGCAGGTGTCTGTGCCTTTTCTGTTAGCTGTGTGGGGCTGCTGTGACAAACAGCCCCAAAATGAGGGGCTTCGACAAAAGGCGTTATTCTGTTATTCTCTCACAGTTCTGGAGGCTGGAAGCCCAAGACCAAGGTGTTGGGGGGGTTGCTTCCTTCCGAGGGCTGAGGGGGAGAACCTGTCCCGTGCCTCCCGCCTGACTCGGCGGGCAGGAATCCTCAGCATTCCTGGGCTTCTGCGGCATCACCCTGTCCTCTGCCTTCACCCTCAGCTGCTTGCTCTTCCGGTGTGTGTGAGTGTGCATATCTGTGTGCAAGGTTGCCCTTTTAATGAGGACACCTGTCCTATTGGGTGAGGGGCCCATCCCACGCCAGGGTGACTTCATCCTAAGTCCTTGTTTTTGCAAGGACCCTATTTCCACGAAGTCCACACTCGGAGGTACTGGGGTAAGGACTTCAACACTGGGATTTGTGGGAGGAAGGGACACATTTCAAAGCATATACCTTTCAAATCTTTATGTTTCTGATAAGGCATTTCCAGAGGCTCTCTGAGACTGTGGAAGAGGCTATGTGTATAAGAAACCTTTAAAAAAAAAAAAAAAGAAAAGGCTAGCACTGCTGTCCAGGAGAGAGCTGCCACTCAAGTGGCGAGAATGCAAAATTTCCCCGCAAGAACAGCGTTGCCTTCACTCCGAGAGCTGCCAGCGGCCTTGGCACGGGAACCGAGTACATGGAGTCCACGAAGTCTATTATTTTTGCAGCGCGTTTTGAAGTAGGAGGTAGAAACAGCTGCCGTGGTGTGAATTTGCTTCCCACCCTCCCTACGGCTCCGCTGTCTGCTCAGAAATGGAAGGTGCTGAGCTCTTCCCCCTGCCTGTCAGGCCCCAGTCTCAGCAGCTGGCCTCCACGCCCCTAGGGGGCGGGCTGCAGCAGCGCCCTGCAGCCTCTCCGTGTTGGGTGCAGATTCCGATACTCCGTTGCTTGGACGGTCCTCTGAACTCTGGGGTGGCTGCTGCTGCACCGCGCCAGGCGGCCCTGTGGGATGGAAGAGCCGAGAGCCACGCCGGGGCAGCCGTTAGGGGCCGCCCAACGAGAAGGCCAATGGTACCCTGCCTGGACACGCAGCCTGAGGAGAGGAAGGGCGCCGTGTCCAGGACGCGCTAGCCCTGGGTTCCTGTTTGTGATTGGGAGGGTCGATGTGCGGCCGCTTCTCAAAGGTAATGACATCTCCCTGTGCTTGTCCTGCCCGTCCTGTCGCAGGGGTGCGGTGGCACAGTTCTCATCGCCGACAGCTTCCGGCAGTGCCTCTTTCCAAGATGCCAACCTGAGAGCTGGTTGGGGGGGGGGTGACAAGAGAGACACGAAAGTGGCTGGGACCCTGGGGATGGCTGGGAAGCCCCATTCAGAGTGAGGCTGCAGGCTCCCTTCTCACGTGAGGCTGTCCCCAGCAGCACTCACAGGGCCGGGCTGAGCACCAAGGAACGGAGGGGACCCAGGTGAAGGCTGGTGGCCACAACCTGCCTTCGTCCCTGCCTTTGCCCTGTCTTCATGTCTAGGTGGGTGCAGTTACCTACCTCCTGTCTCCACTGTCTTGACCCTTCCGTGAGAGAGAGTTCTAGAAAGTTCCTCTGATGGCCTAGACATTTGCCTTAGGGTCAAGGTCTTCTCGTTTTTTTGCTTCCCGGGTCATACGTCTAGTCAGCCCCAGTGCGCATGTGTTGGCATGCGGCCAGACCGCTCCCTGGTCTCCCTACCTGCTTCTCCCAAATCCTCGGGGAAGCCTGGCTGGCCCCGCCTTACCCACGATTCCTGTTGTATTTCACCCCCCCCCCCCCGCCCTTCCCTGCTGTCCGGAGTCCATGCCCTTCTCCAGCTTCTGTCCCAACGATCTGCCTGGTTGGCCTCAAAGCCCCTCGTGCCCGTGGAGTCCTGGTTGTTAATCTGCTTTGGGTCATCCTGTTGCTCAGGAAAGAGTTTCTCTAGAAACTATGTACAGACCAGGAGTATTGAAGCCAGGGATGGGCACCGGTGCTGAGGTCCAATGTGGGCGGACAGGTGAAGGGGAAGGGCCTTGGTCAGGAAGGGTGTGTCAACAACCCGTGGTGAAATCCGAGCTGGAGAAATGTCAAAGCTCGAGTCTGAGAAAAACCTGAGGCAGGAACCAGCTGGTGCTCACGTGGATGTAGGGAAGAAACCATGCGGGTTGAATGTGAGCACAATGGGTAGAGAGATGCCTGCTGAAGTTCGGTGGATTCTGAAGGCCAAGGTGGTGTTTGAAGTCTGACTTCTGATCAGCATGGCTGATCTGTCGTACAAGCATGTGCCTCTCACTCCTGGCCGCTCAATGGGCTCCCAAACACTGGATCTGCCTCGGCTCCTGCTTCCCAAGCGTCCTGTGGGTGCTGCCTCAGCTTGGGCATCATTGAAAAAGACATCTGATTTACAGAATCGTGTTGGCCTCGTCCGAGGAAAATAATTTAATGAAACAGTGTTAGCATTGGGATTCTTATCCCTGGCTCCCAGAGAGTCTTTGGGCAGGAAGAAGTGTGAATCATTGGGAGTCCTGAATCCAATAGGCCCCACAACCCACTACTGAAGGACAGTCATAAAGCCTCGTGTGTGGGATCCTGGCCTTTCTTGATATTGATTCCTTTCTTGCACTCAGTCTCCTGTCCTCACTTTTCCTGACACTTAAGGCCGAACTGAACAGCAGGCGCCAGGACTCAGCTCGGTTTATTGGTGTGGGGCAGACTCTGAAGACTTCTGATCTCTTCTGAAACCCTGACATTGATTTCTCGGTAGCACGGGGCGTAATGAGTGAGCCAGGCATCTCAGGTCCATCCCGCACCCATAAATCAGTGCAAACAATGGAGGCAAGGAGCGCGGGGATCGATAGAACACGGAGCTGACAAACTGGGGAGACCTGGCGTGGACGTGGGCTGCATGCCTCCGGTCTTCCTGACTGCAGAGCGTGGCTGCACAGCATGCTACGTTCTTTTTCACAGTATGCCCTTCATAGAGGGCTTTTGCACACATCAGTTTGCTTGCCTTGGTCACGCCATCTCTCATCTGAGTGCACTGGGGCCCGGGGCTCCCTGGTGGTCGGTGCCTGCCCACGCTGAGATTTGACTTTGTGCTGCTGATCTTCGCGTAGGGCTCTTTGCAGTATAATGTGCTGCTTTGCTTATATCGGTGTGTTTTTGTTTTTTCAAGCAGAGCTTTTCTCTAAACAGAACTGGAACCCAGTGGACAAAACTGTTAAGGGCCAAACTGACCTAGCTGCAATAACATAAGACATTTGGAGTCCTGTGATTATTTGAAGAAATCTCAGATGTCTTTTCTGTGCCCGGCACTGTGCTGACTCACTCCTCATAGGTGCCCACAAGGTAAGCATATTCTCCTAATTTTAGAGGTAAAAAGCCGGGGATCTAAGAGGCTAAGAGATGGTCCAGGCTGCTCACCTGGTGCTTTGGGCTAAGTTGTGTTCCTCAAATTTCATATGTTGAAGTCCTGACCCCAGTACCTCAGAATGTGACTTTATTTGGACATCGTAGATGTAATTAGTTAAGATGAAGTTGTACTGACCTTGGGTGCTGCTCAAATCCAATAGGACTGTTGTCCTCATAAAAAGGGGAAATTTGGACACGGACACTCAGAGAAGGAGAGCACCATGTGGAGATGAAGGCAGAGGCCAGGGCGATGCAGCAGAAGCCCAGGAACACCAGCTTGCCGGCGAGCCTCCAGAATTCAGGGGAGAGGCATGAAACAGGCTCTCCCTCACAGCCCTCAGAAGGAGCCAACTCTGCCAGCACTTTGACCTCAGACTTCAGCCTCCAGAGCTGCGGGACAATACATGTCTGTTGGGTGGGCCCCCAGTTTGCGGTACTTGGGCAGGGCCGCCCTAGCGGACCAATACACCTGCCATGAGGTGGGGTCAGGCAGCAAATCCAGACCAGCTCCAATGTCCCTGCTTCACACCGTGAGGCCAAGGTGTGCCATCAACCTGCTGGGCAGGAAAGACGGAGTCCTAAACACACTCAAGAATGTGATTCTGAGTGTTTCGGAGAAGCCACTGGGAACTTCGGTGGTCCCCAAATCCAATGGGGAGGTGCGATATCCGTTTAATTGACCCTCATGGCTTTGTTTACTGTACCTTCTGTTTTCCTGGAGGTGAGAAGAGGCAAGGAAAGGTACACAGTGGCTGCCAGGTGTGACGAAAGCTGCCGAGAAGTGCAGCAGGCACCTGGGGAGTGTCTTCTAAACAGGTGCTCTCCAGACGCATCCACTGCGTTTCTGGATAAACAGGTAAGTGTGGATGTGGGTTCTCCCTGCTTTCCACCCGCTGGACTTCGCTGTTTGCAAACTTTGGTCCCGACTAACCTCCCTGCTTCAGTGCAGGAGCACAGCTCTGCTGACAGCACCTCAGTAGGCGCCTGAAGACAAACAGGCCTGGGGTCAGGTTGCTTTATTTGCTGGATGGACAGCTGGAAGACTGTGCCAGTGCAAAGGCCTCTAACCAGCAAGGCAAACAGCATGATGGGAATGGAAATATTTTGCAAATGGAAATAAAGTTGAGCTGATCAGAGGCACCCAGGAAGATCTGCTCCTCAAATACGGAGAGCATGGGTGAGTTTTCTCCAAGGACAGATAACCTTCAGCTATTCGGAGGAAGATGCTCCCAGACAGTCGGTAGATGCAGGCAGAGGTGACTACGTTACAGCAGGAGAGGATTTTCTAGTGACCGCTACCCCATTCCTTATCAATGGCAGGACACACAACTTAAGACACACTTGAGAATCAATGTCATTGTGCCTGATGCACGGTCACCAGTAAAAGCCTAACTTCATTGTCACTTTAGGGGGACTCTCTAGCAGGTCACGTGACTCCCTAGATATGGGACGAAATGTTGTTTCCTGCCGAACGGTGCCCAGGAAACTTAGAATCTAGAAGGCGAGATAAGAGTTTGTAGAGAATGCTGATGAGATAGATGCAAGCGATTTTTGTTGGTAGAAGAGACAACGCCGAAAGTTGTAACTTCTTTCCCTATAGTATTTGAAGCCAGTCAAAAAAATACAATTCAGAAACAATAATCCAGTGTTTTTTTCTATCTGTCTGTCTATCTATCTACCTCCCTGTCTAATCAGGTTTCGGGTATCTGCCCTTAAACTGTCTTTGCCTTCTGCTGCTTCCCTCATTAGTGAGTGACATGAAACTGTGACATGTGCTCACTATGTATTTGAATGAGACAGCGTTTTTGAAACATTTGGAAAAGTGTGCTTGGGTATTCCTCTCCTCTGTGCATGGGGCCCATTAAAATCCGGGTTCTAGACCACCAGGGACCAAAAAGTACCAGCAATAGTATTGCTTGCCCTCTGAGTTCAAGCTTTATGGTCATTTCTGGTCTCTGAGGAACTGCTTTAACTTTCCTGAAAGCTCCATTGTGCTTTAAATTAAAAAGAAAAGGTTCACGATGCTGTATTGAGGGAGATCTCTCTGAACAACTAGTTTGCCATATTGATTAAAACGGAAGTCCTTCCAACTGACTTTTTAAGCAATTAGATGTTTCTTATATTTTGCTAACCAGGGCTGTGCTGGCCAAAGGAAATGCCTCCCACCATCTGTGCTTCTCGTGGTGGAGGAAGGGTGGGGTAGGAAGGAGGAGCGTGAGTTTGGAGGAGGGGAGGAGAGTGAGTAGCACAAGGTCCGGGAAGGTGTGGATGTCAGCAGCCCACTGGTCTGTCACTTATCAATGAAAAGCCATCACTGTGGCAGATCCCAGCTCCCTGCGGACGGGGAGGGGCTTGGAGGCTCCCAGGGAGCCCCAGGGTTGTGGGCGGGGCTCACGGTGTCTCCTCCCTTCCGTGGGGAATTGAAGGAGCAATCTGCCACGTGGCTTGTGACTCCCCGGGGTCTTGTTCAACTTCAACAAAGAGAAAACTCCGATGGGCTGGCACGTCTGGCAGAGACACAGTGTGGCAAATGCAAAATTGCTAATGAAGTTAAGTTACATTCGGCCTGGCATCTGTTCTGTGGCCAATTTACCTGCCTGTGAATAAGTTGGCTCCTGGCAACATCCTCAGCCCCACTGCAACAGCCTCGTGGGGAGGAGGGTCGGGAGGTCAGACCAGGCGGAAGTTTACAGTGCGTGGATTTCTCCTGTCACTGAAGCCAGCGCTTGTTTTCATTCCCACTGTTTGCGTTGGAGTCTTACCTATACAACTGTGAGAATGTTATCAATTGGATAAGACTTTATTGGTAGCCAGCGACAGAAGCCTAGTTTTATCCGGCTTAAACCAAAAAGGGACTTGATTACAAAGGCACCAGGGGTCTGCTGGAACCCAGGGCAGGAATGGGGCCATGCGTGGACACTCTGGAATGTGGAGCTTAAGCACGGTCAGAGCTCACCCACCATCTCTCATCTCTGCCCCGCATCCTGTTGGGTTCTCCTCCCCTCTTTCTGCAAACACGGTGTCTCTTCTTCTCTGGTTTGCAGAGGACACCTGACTGCAGGTAGCCACAGGCACTGAGGGGAGACTCACAGTGCAAATGGTCAGGTGCCCATCCCTGGACTGGGCCGCCAAGGTCTTGGGGGGCTGGAGCTGTGGTTGGCCCAGTTGGCAGTTGGGTGTCTCTGCCAGGACCCGCGCCTGCGCTCAGGAACATGCTGGGATGTGGGGGCTGCTCCTGCACATGGTTGGCCAGCCCGCTTCTGACTCCTCCCTGACTCCCCGACCTGTCTCCCTACCCTGTTCTCACGTTGGTCCCACACTGAGGACTTGCCAGTACACAGCTCTGCCTCCACTGCGTGGGGCTCTGGACCGGGTCTATGCTGCCCTGTACTGTCTCCCGGGACCTGCCACAGGGTCTGAGGACACCAGAGCTGCCCAGCCCCAGGGGACAGGCATGAGTTCAGACTCAGGCAAATCTTCCTAGGATTTAGATGGCACAGCTGGCTCCTCATCATTATACGTAACATCGGTAATGTCTAAAATTATCCTCATTATTGATTCATTTATTTGCTTATTGTCCATCTTCCTAGTAAAATGTCATGCAAGCAAGAACCTTATTTGTTTTGTGCACTGTTGAATTCTTAGGTCCTAGAACAATGCAAGTAGTAAGAATTCAATAAATGTATGTATTTTTAATCAGTTCCTTTAAGAACAGCAACCCCTTGATGTTAAACTTAGAATTCACACTTAGTAGGGTCAAATCATTCAGCCATAGAATGGTCATATGTACTAATAATAACTTTGTTCCGCCTCTGCATGTCCTCCTTTTAAACTCTTCCTTTGTACCCCAAGATTCTGTCCTTGCCCCACCATAGACAGCCGAACACAAGTCACCCACTGTTGGGCGGGGGTAAGGGGTCACTTCAAGGTCTGAGGCTAAGGTGGTGAATTCTTGATTTCTAAGATTAAAAATACCATTCAGATGTCAAACCAAAAAGATATGAAGGGAGACACAACCAAGCACAACCAGTTTTTCTTTGACCCCCCTTCAAAACCCTAAGCTAGGGTGTGTGTGGGAGGGGGCAGTTGGAGCAGAATCAGTAGAGATCATAAGCGCCGTCTTTGCATTGGCCACCCCACCCCCTTCCAGCTGAGTCCTGAAGGTGCAGCCAGGTATAAAGACGCACACTCTTTCTAAGATGGGTCATTCCAGAGCAGATGTCCATCATCTGGACCCCTGAGTGTCTCGTCCGTGCCCCCTGAGCCACAATGGTATAGGGTACAGGGATGAGCGGAGGGTACCAAATCTCACCCGGGAATCAGAAACACCAAGGAAGTTCACCAAGAAAGGACCAAAAGAGAGAGGACCAGGAGACCGCAGACCAAGGACCAGGGCTCCAGGTCAGAGGACCAGCGATGCACATGGGTATGCAGATGGAAGCTGTGACGGGACTTGGGCATTCCAGTGAGGGCAGTGAGGACCACAGCTGAGGACCAAGCAGTGGAAGAGGCCACCTCTGAGGACCGGGTAAGAGGCTACCTTTGCAAGGAGGCTGGAACCTGAGTGAGGCAGACCAAGTGGGAGAAGCAGATGCAAACACAGCCCATGAAAGTCGGGATACGCTTCTCTCAACTCCGTTGCCATCTGGGGAGGGGAGGGAGGGGCTATGAGAGAGTTTTTAAATAATCTCAAGTTGACCCAGTTTTAAAACTGGAATGAACTATATTAAGTTGCTGCAAACCAGGCAGAAGGGGGCTTTGATATAACTTTTCTAAGTTACGGAAAAATATAGTTACTTTTCTGCCGTGACTGTAAAATTTATACTTGCCACAGAACATTCCAGGTCACGACTTTGTTTCTATAGATGAAGAAACTGAGGCCCAAGGGAAAAGGTGGGTGGTTTAAGGCCGCACTGCTATGTGGGGGCCCAGCCAGGACGACAGCCCAGATCTCCCGAGTCTGGTCCGGGCTACCCAGCCCCACGGGACTCCTCCCTGTGTCTGTCAGGCTCCTGCAGAAAGTACTGGCCATGCTGTATAGTACATGTAAGAAGAGAGTGTCTCCCTAGACTTCTTTTAAATGGAGCATTCAGTTAAACTTAGAAGCCAAATTTGAAAAGCTCCTGACTGTCTGATGACAGTCACATAGTGTGGGACGTGCATCGAAATGAGCATCTTTGGTTAATGAATGTCATCTTCCTCTTCCCTCCCTCCCTCCCACCCTCCATCCCTCCCTCTCTCCTTTCCTTCCTTCCCTCCTCCTCCTTATCCTCCTCCTCCTCTTCCTTCTTCCCCCCTCTCTTTCCCCCCTTTCCCTCCCTCCCCTATTCTTGACACTTTTCTTAGCATAAAGCTCCTTGTGGCTGCTTGTAACAGCTGCAAGGCAAAGGGAGGTAATTGGAAGAGTCAGCTGGGATGGAAGACAGTGGTAGCTGGAGGAATGGCTTGTTTTGACAGGAGCACTCAGGCAGCAGAGTGGGAGGCAGGCTGTGGAGGGGGGAGAGGCAGCCCAAATTTCCACCCTGGGTAACAGCGTGGTTCTTCTGACACATATCCTTCCGCAGATGCAAAAGACAGCGAAGGCAGAGAGTGACTCAGAAAGCTGGTGTCTGGCACCGTTTGAGACGACACTACCTTTTCCCACCCAGCCAGGCAGGTTCCAGTGTTCTTACGAGGACTGACCAAACACCAAGTCATCTGGAGGCTGATGTTGGCCTCCAGCACCACCCGTCTTTGGGCAGTAACTTGAACTTACAAACCGGAAGCTGAAACTCACACCTGGACCGGTGTTTGCTCATGCATTCCAGAGGGTTTCAAAAGACAGGAAAGGGCGGAGGAGAGGCTGTGGTGTAGCAAATGAGAGTGTGACGGTGGATTTGGTAGAGCCAGATTCAAGTTCTGGCTCCATCATCTCTTAGCTCCGTGACATTGGACAAGTTACTCACATCTCTGAGACTTACTTTTCCTTGTCCATAAACAAGATTTTTTGTAAGAATGAAATTGTTACTAAACATAAAAGCACGTAACTGATACAAAGGAAGCTTGCAAAAATGTTAGCTGGTATTGCCTCTGAAAGTCATGTAGTGGTACTTCCTCATAAGGGCTGTGCAGAAGGGGTTTCCAAACCAGAGCCCATACCTTCCATGGTGGCCTACTCTCCCCACCTGTTATACTGTGTGGCCGTCATGCCTGCGTGTTTACAGCTTCGATTGGATCTGAGAACTGCGTCTGAGGCTCCTCTGATGCCTGACGCTCCCTGGAGCGCATGTGTCAATGAATAGGAGAGTCAATCGTCCTATGGTGGGTTTCTTAAAGTTCTATTTCTGTGTGACACATGGACATGAACTAAAGGGGGGGAACGTGGGTGGGAGGGGGTATGCAGGGTGGAGGGGAGTAAAGGGGGAAATGGGACAACTGTAATAGCATGATCAATAAAATATATTTTAAAAAGTTCTATTTCTGATTATCTCGCTGGAGGGGAGTGAGGGTATGGGAATTATAAAGAGGGGTGCCTGATCAACCCATATTTAATGGATGTCATATGGAAAATTAATGTGCTTATTTCTCTATGGAAAAAAGAGAAATAAAGCAATGTTATGTTTTGGTTTAAGATACAAAATAAACCAGACAACTGTGTAATAGTAAAAGACAACTGTGTAATAATTGAGACTTGGGCAGAAGAGTGCTTGATTTCTGATACTAGCTAAACTGAACCTCTCCCGATATTGTCAGTAGAGACAGTGTTAACTAAACCCTGTTCCTGTTCCTAGGTCTTTGGAGGAAGCAGGCCAGCAGGAGTGAGGACTCTGCATTTGCTATCACGGCAGCGCTTGCGATGGAGAAATGAGGAGCTGGGAACAGAGACAGGCAGAGCCTCTGGGTGGGGCTGGAGCCCCTTGGAGGCTTGGTGGTCTTTTAAGACTTGACTTTCAGGGCTTCCTTGGTGAGAACAAGTCAAACAGACAAAACTGGGGGCCCAGTAGCATCAAGACTTGGTCCACAAGGGATCTCCAAGGTCATGTCTGTCACAGCCACGTCATGTGGAGGGAATACGTGGATGCCAAGGGAGGACCCTGCCTGTGACTAGGGCTTTGAGGTAGGAAGGATGGCTAGTTGCGTTCTCTGCTTTTTTTCCTTATAAAATGAGCTCTTTTTCTGGTTCACAAGGGACTAGAGCTGAGGAAATGCAGTTTAAACAGTGTGGAGCATAATTTTTGGTAAGTGGATGTCCCCCGCTCTATTTTTGCTAGAGAATGTAGGAACCGTTCAGTAAGGTGTCAACAGAGGCTTTCCGATTGTCCAGTCCTTCAGAGGAGATGGCAGCTGTGGGTAGAAACTTGACCCAGGTGGATTCTGGATCCCTTGGAAGCGAGAGACGTTATGATTCTAAATAGAGAAAGTGGCCAACAGCGGGGCGATTGAGGCTCTGGAATCACTCACGACTGAAACGCACAGATTATTTTGTTTGAAACATGGGACACACTCTCCGCTTTACTCTGGGTTGACGAGATTTAAATTTCTGGCCATTATTTTAAATGTTATTCCTTAAAGCCTCATCTCACAATTTAAGTATTTTGCTGCCTGCAGCCTTAGCTAATTGTGTAGCACCAAAGAGTCATTTCTGTCATTCCCCCAGGGATGGGCTATTGCTTCTGGTTTACTCTCTTGGTAGGGAGGGGGCCCTGTGTTGGGCTCCCAGTTCACGCTTCCTGCCTCAGTGGATGAGAGAGAGAATGTGGGGTTCTGGGAGTGACAAGGACATCTATTCCAAACCTATATCCAGGAACCGAGGAAATAACCGCAGGGGGGTCCATACAGCAACTGGCCCCCTGAGCATCAGGCGTGAGCCCAAACTGCATCTCCTACCTGAGCTCTGTGAGCCCCTCCTCTGACTCATGGGCACCGTCTATGGGCAATTGTTGCAAAAAACAGGTCAGATGCTACCCAACGTCGTTTATTTTAATTGAAAGTAATCTTTATTTTCTTCGAGCAGTTTTAGGCCCACAGCAAACCGAGTGGAAAGCAGAGGTTTCCCATAAACTCCCCGCCTCCACACAGGCACAGCCTTCCCATTACTAACATCCCCACTGGAGTGGTGCGTTTGTTACAACTGATGGACCTGTCTGAACACATTATTGCAACCCACAGTGTGCTGGTACGTCAGGGCTCACTCTTGGCTCACTATCCGGGTTTTGACAAACATACGACGACGTGTTCCACCATGATGGCCTCCCCCACAGTGGTTTCCCTGGCCTAAAACCCCCTGTGCCCTGCCTGTTCATCCCTTGCCGCTCATCTAGGCAACCACGGACTTTTCACCGTCTCCATTGTTTTGCCTTCTCCAGAATGTCAGAGTTGGAATAATACAGTATCTAGCCTTTCCAACTGGCTTTTTTTCCCAGTTAGTAGTACGCTTTTAAGTTCCCTTCCTATTGTTTCATGTCTTGACAACTCATTTCTTCTCAGCACTGAGTAATTCCGCTGTCTGGTCGTGCCATGGTTGGTTTATCCATCACCTACTGAAGGGCGTCTTGGTTGCTTCCAAGTTTTATGCGCAGGTTCGTGGACATAAGTTTTCAGCTGCTCTGGGTAAATACCAAGGAGCATGGCCGAAACGGGGTGCATAGCAAGGGGACCCCAAAATAGAGCATATTCCCTGCAGCCCTTGGTTGGGGAAAGGGAGAGCAGGCGCTACAGCATATAAGGTACTTTGTGCAACTATGGCAAGTCTTTCCTGAAGGGAGGCTGTGCTGCCGCCCGGGGAAGAAGCCTCCGGCACTTTGAGAATGTACAGTGCCGAGTGTGAGGTCACGTGGGAAGCTCCAGGTCGGCAACAAATATAAGGGAGGGCAGCCATGAATGGAGCTGGCCACGAGGGCAGCTGCCCTGCAGTCTGAGAGGATGTAGAAGGGCTTCCCCCCCTCCCCTCCCCCCATCTGCCATGAGGTCTGGGGTGAAAGGAGGTGCCATGAGGTTTTGGATTAAGAGCCGGAGTAAGAAAGAGGAGACCCACTGGGAAACCTGCCTGAAGGACACAGCAGCACGGCTAAGGGTGCTGGGGATTGCAAGGACCTGCCCAACCAAGCACAAGTTAGCAGAGAGACTGTGAGAATGCTGAACTGTGACCGGAAATGCTGAGCTGCAGGCTTCCGCTTTTCTGGAAGATGGTACCTCCGACTGGCGAGTTCTGGAACTGGCCTGGTCTAGTAAAGGGAAGCAGAATTATGTGTTTTGGGGCGTTTTAAAGGGAAGTGGGACTTAACAGCCAAAATCTGCCATCATCCTGAATCTGTGTAACCTTTAAACGAATAACCCCTTTCCTTTGTCACCAAGCTCTTGCACTGGGAGTCACGCTTCTCGGCGGCGGGCAACTGGACCTCACAGCTGTCCCAGAACAGCATAGGTGGGGTTCTGTAACATGCCTGCTGGACCTTATGGCAAGAATATGCTCAGTTTTGTAACAAACTGCCACACTATCTTCCAAAATGGCTGTTACCAAGCTAGTTTTTAGTTTATGGATGAGGAAAAGGGTTCATGGAAGTTAATCAACTCACCCCAGGTTGGGTTGTACGCAGGGGTTTCCACCCTGTGTCTTTCTGCATCACTCCTGATGCGGTGCTCAGCCTAAGCGGGAGCATGGAGGTAGTGCAAAGGCTGTGGCCTGAGGATATCGGGCAGGATTTTCAGTCACAGCGATCCGATGGGAACTCTTAACTTTCTCCCACGAACCTGCTCCGCCCATAGCTTTCCTCGTCTCAGCTGAGGACAACTCCATCCTTCCAGCCGCTCAGGAAAAAAACCCCTGGAGTCAGCTTAACTGCCTTTCTTCTCTTGTACCCTATACCCATCGTTCAAAATTTCTGCGAACTCTGTCTTCAAAATATATCCAGAATCTGAACACATCTAAACATCTTCACTACCACGTACAATAATTCAAGCAACTCTTACTGTTAATTTTAACTCTCACTGCCTTGTTCTGATGGAGTGAAGAGAACTGTATCTTCCACTTTTGATTTTGTACAGCTGATGTTTGAAAGAATTTCACACAGATTAGCTTCTGGCTCCATACTTTTAAAACCTAGTTTCTCCTTTATTACCCACATGCTTCCAAGGCCGGGTGCTATAGGACACCCATATATCAGGAGACCACCTCTGGTGCAGCTCCCTGCCAGGGTATCAGGTGAGTTGGCACAGTGCAGGGTAGTATTCTCAGAAGCCATTCCTACACCAGGATGTCAGGAAATGACCACGAACCACATCAATATATCCAGGAAACTCATACTAAATGCATCTCTAACTCAAATTCTCTTAGCTAGATTCCCAAAATGCTCCTTGTCCTCCAACATGAGGGAAAGTATGATGATGAGGAAGTTGGAATGCAAAGAAACAGGACTCAATCAATAGCAAGTTAAATATCTTGCTTTGAAAGTTTTACAAATCCATGTGACCATTTTTCTTCAAGGCTTTGGAAGGGGCCTTGCAAATGAAGCATCTCAAAACTCACCTTTCATTAGCTTCACGGTGAGTCAGCTTTTGGGATAGTTTAAATTGCAAATTGCTCCCTTCCCCCAGAGCTCCTATCCCTCTTACCTGCCTTTTCTTATTTCCTCTAGGTACTGTATAATTTCCTTATGTGTCCTCCTGCTGGAATGTAAGATTTATGAGGGCAAGTATCTTTGCTTGTTTTGTTCACTGATATTTCTCAGATGCCTAAAACAGGGTCAGGTGCATAATAGATGTTCCAAAAAGACTTGTGCATAAATGAATGAAATAAATAATGCATAAATCTAGGGTTAGGAATGTAGTAGTTCAGGATTTACACATTTTAAGATTTGCATTTTATTCCAGACTGCCACTTAACATTTACCATGTCGTTTAACCTTTCTGGGCCACTGTTTCCTTGTATATTAAATTAATTGGTTATTTATTGTTTCAATTACTATCCGTTGCGACACAGCTACGATCAAGAGGATACATCTTTGAATCCTCTTGTTCCTTTACCTTCAAATCCTACAACCCTTGCAGAGCATGGAACCCAGAGGATTCAAAAGTTCCGCCTCTTCCAAACCCCGCCCACCCGCGAACCCATCTTTAGGCTCCTCCCAGATTCAGTACTGCTCTCCCGCCAGTGGAGAAAGCCCCGCCTTCCTCGTGGAGTCATCCAATGGCCAAGATACACGGCCAGGTAAATGCTAGGGAGCTTTAGGTGCCCTCTTGGCGCCTGACCAGAGTCTTGGGAAATTCCGTTTCTCTTGAGTAGTCAGTTCTCCGAGCTACCTCTGCGAAATGCACGGCCACCCCCTCCCCCAGGTTCCCTCGGAAAGGTCGGACAAGCCCCCTGAGCCCCCGTCGCAGCCCTCCTAGGAACCTAGATCTGCACTGGACTAGGTTCTTGCTCAGCGGAATTCTGGGAGTTGCAGTTTTCTTCCTCCCTGTTCCTTTCAGGTACACTGGTGGCCAAGACTCGCTGGACTACTATTCCCAGAAGCCTGAGCGAATCGCTGATCACGTTGGCCAGCAGGCCCACGGGGCTGGTGGGCGGGGGCCCGGCCGGAGCTCCGCAGCTGTCAGTGTCTCCTGGAGCCCGCGGGCCCCCCTTGGCCCCGAGACCCCGGCATGGTGCGCGCGGCCGCGGTGGGGTCGCCTCTCCCCGCGTCTGGCTTGGACATGTTCGGAGACTTGAGAAAGATGAACAAGCGCCAGGTAACGGAGGCCGGCGTGGGGGGCGCGCCCGGGGGCCGGGGCCGGGGCCGGGGCCGGCTGCAGTTGCGGGGAGTCAGGGCATCCTGCTTAGCGTTCTTGCAAGGACAGCGCCCCGCGACTCTCGCGCTAGGCCGTCATAGGCCCTGGGTTCAAATTCGCACCGACACACGTGTGGGCACGTGTGTGTGCTTTTTTGCAGTGACAAGAGCCCAGTTAGGGGAGTGGGGGCCAGGAAGGGGAAGAAAATAGAATCTAGTCCTGTGGATGTCCAATGTGCTTGAGAAAGCGAGGAGAGTTGACCCGGCTGTGAGTGACAGCTGTCTGCACGTATTTAAAGGGCCACCTGGTGGAAGGGGGAACAGATCTCTCTTTGAGCGGGTCCTGAGGCCTGACGCCCAGAGGAGTGCTGCCTGCCTGGGCGAAAGGAAGGAACTTTCTGACAATGGAAACCGTGCGGTGGTGCCTCCCAGGGCAGTTTTTTTGCCGTCTTGCGAAGTGTTTTCCCGACCGTGCGTCTGGGCTGAATAAAGCCCCTTGTGCCGAGGGGGCTCAAAGGAGGTGCTCAGTCACCGTGCACTGAATCAGCGTTCCAGAAGGACTCGAGAAATCTCCAACTTCTTTTTGTTTGCTTTTTGATGGAAGTATAATTGACTTATGATATTATGTTACTTTCAGGTATCTCCAACTCCTTTCTCAGATTCTGCCTTCTGACTGCACCTTGAGTGTATAGGAGGCAATTAGCGTGGGGTCTTCCGGCGGCTCGAGTTGATTTCTGGCTCTTTTGTGACCTCGGAGGAAACTTCCTTCTGCTCTCTGTGCGTGGCCTGTGTCACCGACTCTGGGTCGTTCTCTTCAATGTAAAGAAAGAGGACTGGAAAGGAAGCTCTATCCTCCAGGAAAAATGAGATTGCTTAGGCTCCTAGATAGAGAATTTAGGGGGCCTGTAGGGCCCAAATACCATGATGGATATTAATGGATCCTAATACTTCTATTGATACTAATAATAAAGTGTGCTGAGAGAAATGGAACTGTCCTCCTGGGAAGTTGTAATCGTCTTTGAAAACGGCATCAATTCTCATGGGTTTGGTGGCATCTTGTTTCTTTTGTCTTGCTGTGTAGAGGGGTGACTTGGTGGTGCCCATGGCAGGGCACAACTTGTTCCTTTGGGCATGTTTTGTTTTTTTTTTCCCAAGTAGAATTTCATACTAGTGCAGTCATATGGGAGAGTTTGGTGACTTGCATTTCATGAGCCCTGTCTAGCATCTGGGTGTTGCTGGGTGTGCAGAGCTGGTGAGTGGGAGTGTCAGTGACTGAGATGAGTTGTGGCTGTGATTATCACTAGCTTGAAAAACCAGCAGCTGATGTCCCGAGCATGGATACTGTCCCCCCAAAAACCTTCAGGAAACAGAGCTTTATTTAAAAATCTAGACTTAATTGGCTAGGTTTTAAAAGTGTTTCTAAAATTAGTACAATTAGGGATGATTATAGTTGCAGACCATCAGAGAAGGCCTGAAATGTAACCATCCCTAAGCCATTTGAAAGCTGTGTATCCCCGCTCTCAGTGATAAGGCCTATTAGTGTAGCTGTTGGATTGCCTGTGTCTCGCTAGTTTCTGATTCATATTCAGAAGCTCAAATCAGTTCCTCTTGGTACTTTATTTTATTTGTTTGTTTCAACTTTGTCCTTTAGCTTGCTTCTTTTCCCCTCCAAAGTAGCATGCTGTGACACCTTGTCAGCCATGCATGCTCCACCGATCCTGGAAGCGGGACCTCCTTTTTCTGCTGCCCCTGCTTGCTCCTAATTAAGGCCACAGCTACATGCAAAAACAAGGCCTCTTTCTTTCTGCAGTGAGGGAGAGGGGAAGAAAGACAGCTACCGGCATTTCTGCTGCTCTCTCAGCCAGAATATCTGGTCTTAAATGTTCGTTTGAACCCGCAGGCGTTGGCTGTGTCATCCTTGGTTGACAAAGCCCGAGTGTGGGCTTGCTTCTCAACTCTGCTGGGTTATTAGGTGCCAAGCATACAAAGTTGGTCGGCGAAGTTGAACAGCAACAAAGTGCCTTTGTTGCTGTTCAAGTCAGCTTGTCAGTAGCTCAAAGGGGGAGGGGGGAGTGGGGGACATCTGTCATAGTGTCAATAATAAAAAAAATTTATGTTTCTAGATTCCAGGACTTCAATCCTAGACTCAGATGAGTAGGTCCCTTAAAGACACGGTGCTGGAAGTGTGACCTGTGCTTCTGCCATTCGCTTGATGGTTGGTTTTTGGATAATTGCCCAATTCTTTAGCAAATAGACGTCTTGTTCAAAGGCCTTTTTTTTTTTAAGAAATGATTTTACTTCCCCTCGATGAATATTTCATGCATAGGAAATCATACTGGAAAATGTATTCATAACCCCCAGTCTTTATTAGGTAAAGGGCAAGGTTTTTTATAATGTGCTTTTTTTTTCAGGGTGGAGCCTGATGGTTTGAAAACCTCTCTAAAAATGACAGTTTCTGTTTAAAACCCTGGCTTGGGGCTTTCCTAATCAGATCTGTAATTCATAATGAAACAAAGATTATTTATCAAATCCTTCAAGTCGGGCAGAGCGGGTGGAAAAGGTATTTTGAGTGAACGGCCATGAAGAGCTTCTGCTGTAGACTGATAGGACCAGACTGATTTTACTTCAGAAGCAACAGTTTGCCCACCACCTCACAGCACCCGCCTAGCGCTGCAGGAACCTTTTCTGCCCTCTTGGGAATTTAATGACAGTTTCATAATTTGCTATTGAGACAGTAGCCAAAGAGTTTTTAAAAATGGTGTGTGACTTTAATTTTGAGCTACATTTATTTTCCTGTTTTCATTTATTGCATCAAAAGATCCTCAGTTATTTTAATTCTATTTTTATGTCCCCACTTTCAGTCAGGTCTCTCCTAATTACCTCAAATTACATAATTTCACATAAGTGTGATATTAGTGAGAGAGAGGTTTGAGCTCTGCTTTTCCCGTCGTAGTATCACGTCAGAATACATTTTCATGTGGTGCCGCATTCTTCAAGAGGAGAATCTTAATCCCATATAATGTCCTGTCAAATTGCACTTCCTTTAAACACTCCCCGCACCCCCCGATTTTGGAACTCATCCAAGCTCGTGGTGGAAGTTTGAAGAATAGGGAACAGCCCTGCAGCTCAGTTGCTGGGGCGTCGCACGTTGGAATCGGCCTGCCGTCGGGGCGCGTACTGAGAGGCAGCGCATCTGTTTCTCTCCCTCTCTTTCTCCCTCCCTTCCCCTCTCTCTAAACTTAAATATATAAAATCTTTAAACAAACGAGGAGAGAATAGTTGAGAGAAGAAAATTGAACCATTCATGATTCCGCTGCACCGAGAGAGCTTCTGCTAGCATCCAGGGGCTTCTCACTTAACGGACCTTAGTGCTTGTCGTGTCGCTGAAAGGTCGTGTGCATTGTTTCAGGTGGGGCAGTAGTGCCGTCATTTGGTCGGCCGTTTCGCTGTTGTTGCTCGTTGACTTCCTGTTCCCTGTGTTAGAAGTACGACTGTGATGAATACCCTGGGCCCCAATCCCCTAGCTGCCCTTATCGCAGACTGAATTCCAAGGAGTAGAATTGCTGGGCCAAGGACAACCTTTAGACACTAAATTGCAAGGGTTCTGCCACCTTGCATCCCCATCACAGTGCGCTTTTTAACGAGGATTGAACGTTAGCATTAAATAAAACAAAACAAAAACAAAAAGCCTTTAAATTTGCTAGGCAAAATGGCGGGGGCCACAGGGGTGGAGGCAGGATTTGGTTTGAACACTTTAAGTGTTTATTCACCACTTGTATTCTTTCTCTGGAAAACTAATAGTTTTAAGCTTTTACTTCTTTTTTTGTTCCAAGATAGGAAATCAGGAAAGGAAAGAAGATCAATCAAAAAGTAGTAGGTAGAAAACAAGAAAGAGTGGTAATTGACAGCCAGAATAAGCCCAAATCTTAAGCCAGCACAGCGGGGGGGGGGGGGCAGAAACTGAGGAACACCTTCACCACTGATGCTGCAGAGTCCTCAACACCCACAGACTGACCGGGCCTGCGTCTCCGGAAAAGACAGGCAGGCTAGGCGGTCAGGTGGAGGGGTTTAGGGACACGGGGAGCGGGCAGTTACAGTCCCAGGTATGGTGCTGAGGGCTGGTGGCTCGGGTGGAGGGAGAGGGTCATGGGAGATCGGGAGGCCCAGGAATTGAGACGCCAGAGTGCTGGGTGGGCCACTCCACGGCTCTTCAGATCCCCTGGGCCACCGCAGGGATGGTGAAGAGGAAGCCGGAGGCAGGTACCAGAGAAAGGAGCCCTGCAGAGGGCAGGAAGGGCAGGTGGCCTGAGGGGCTTATATTTCCAGTAGTACTAAGCAGAGTGGCTTTTGTCCCGATAGCCTGTTGGAGGACGGTGGACACCTGGGCCAACAGTCCAGCCACAGTGCCACAGGGTTTTGTGAGGTGCTCAGGTGTTGCCTTGCCCCCTAGGCCCCTGGGGTGGGCGGTGTGGCAGGCACTTGTCAGCAAGGAAGAGCCTTGTGTTTTAGAACATGAGGGACAGGAAGGGGCAAGGACAAACCCTGTGTGTGTTGACTTAGTGGCCTAAGGTGGGGCGAGGTCAGCTTAGAATTACATGTTGACTCATGTGACTTTCCATTTATGGAAAAGCTAACCATGCAGGTGTTAAAGTTTTGTTGACTTGTACAATGTGCTTTCAGGTAGCGAAGCACCTCATTGCTGGTGTTGTAGGACTGCTACCTCACTTGGGGTCTCTTTTCCCGGCAGCTAAGGGGTGGTTCTAGGTGGTCACACTGCGTGTGCCAGGTGCTCAGGCCAGACGTGCGTGCCATGCACCAGAGCGGAGGTCCAGGCAGCAGGAGTTGAGTGGCGGGACCCTTTCCGGGCTGAGGGTGCTGGGAAGTCCCGGAGAAGCAAGCAGGGTATTAGCGAAGCCCTAACAAAGCCGGTCCACCGGGATGCTCTGGTTTTCCCCTCCCTCTTCTCTCGTCGAAGGAGAGACGCAGTCGGAAGGCTCATCCCCTGGACAAACGTGGAACTACTCCCTACGTTTGTCGTTTGTGTGAATTAGTTTCATGTTATCAGAGCTTTGCGCTTTTGTTTTTATTTTGTTAAACAAGCACATATGCTTAGGGTTAGTCCGTACTCTGCCGCTGGTTTTCACCCTGGTTTGGCTTTTCTCGTCCCAGCTCTACTACCAGGTCTTAAACTTCGCCATGATTGTGTCTTCTGCGCTCATGATCTGGAAGGGCTTGATCGTCCTCACTGGCAGCGAGAGCCCCATCGTGGTGGTCCTGAGGTAGGTGCCCCGGGCGGTGCGTGGCCGCCCGCACCGGGCAGCAGCGCCGCCTTGCGGGGGAGCCTGCATGACAGCCCGGACTGGCATTGTAATGGGATAGAAGTCCTCTTTATTGATACCAGTAGGAGATTATTTTAATTTTTTCTGTCCTTTGTTGAAAATCTTAGTTTTTACAACAGCCATTTCAGAGATTTATCATGTCCATCTCAGTGCTCCACTGCAAAAAGTTTGCTTTTGTATTTTGATGTTTTAAAACACGTAAAACGACAACTTAATAGAATGGTAGTAATGCATTGTTTGTGTACAAACTGGTTTTTAAAGAGCTCATGTAAAACTGTTCCTTGATTTGCTTTGTACCAAACAGGCATGGGTTTCGGTCACTGAGTGACAGGCCAGCCCCCTCTTCACTTCTCCTCGCTGCCTTCCACATGTGCTGGCAAGTTTAAGGGGCCAGACGTGGAGGGACGGGGGGCCAGCTTCTTGAGCTGCTGCCATTGTGAACCCATGGTTTCCTTTAAAGCTCCCTATTTCTTCACCAGCGGGCCTCATTCTCCCCTTCCCAGGTCTCGACAAACTCGCTCATCATTGTTGCATGAGCCCTGTGTAGCCATATGGCTAAGTCTTACTTATTTTCTCACGTATTAAACAATGCGTGAGTATGTGTAAAGTGAATTCCACTTTGATAATTTCAGCTTCCTGTAGATTACAGCTGACTTTGAATCCAGCAAAGATTTTTGGGTTTAAATTGGTATCACGTGGGGTTGCTTATTGCCCTCCACCTCAGAAACGTTGGCTAGAATTTGGCTTTCTGTAGAACATGGTCAAAAGGATGACATTGCAGGAATCAAAAGACTTGGTTTGAATTTTTCCCCAATCTTCAGCTTGGCTGGTGGATAGCTCACCTTCCTCAGTGCATTCATTTGTTTATTTCTCACTCCTTGGACAAGCACGTCGTGTCCGGGGTGCTGGGGACGCACCATAAAGTGGAAGAATTATCCTCGAGTATTCACGACTTACAGCCTGCAGTTCTGAGTGAACATACTAATGTGTGTGTGGATGTGGACTTTTTTAGCCTAAACCACGGCAGCTTTTATTTCAAAGAGTCCACTTTTTTCTTGGTTGTTTTTCTGATACGTGCTGCGGAGGGGGCTGCGAGTGCCCTTCCCAGATGTCAATCTGAGAAGACATCGTGTCCGTTCTCACTTCGTGTTACCGCCCTGCGTGGTCAGGAGGAGACACTGTGGCTTGTTTTATAGCTCAGAGACCTACTGGACTATTTATTGATGACGGCTGAAACTCGAACTCATGTGTTTATTATCACATCCGGTGCGAGTTGAAATGTTTCCCTTGTGGCCACGGGGTGATTTGGGTGCGACTTTGTTTCTTTCTAGTGGCAGCATGGAGCCGGCCTTCCACAGGGGCGACCTTCTGTTCCTCACGAACTTCCAGGAAGACCCTATCCGAGCTGGCGAGATCGTGGTTTTCAAGGTGGAAGGACGGGACATTCCAATAGTTCACAGAGTAATCAAAGTCCATGAAAAGTAAAGATTTCACTTCTTTCTGGTGTTGTTTTGCGAATTTTTGGTAGACTGTTTTACTGGTTGATTAGAAAGTGCAAAAGCACTGACTTATGTTCCTAGTTCTACTGTTTGCTAGTTGGGCGACTCTGGACCTGCTACTTAGCTCATCAGTGGGAGTGTAATAGTTGACCCACAGGTACCCACCGGGTGGGCGATCACGAGCGTTAAATGAGCTGACACTCACTGAAGAACTTGGCAATGGTGAGGGGGCATGTATTACGGCATAACTGTGATTATTTGAAGGGGTCCCAAAGAAAATCAAATTCCATTGCAATTGAGGATTATTTTGATACGAGAATTATTTTCAGAAATGCAGACAGTGACCATTTGTTTTATTTGTTACTTTGGACCAACTGGCATTGTCAACAGTAATATTAGCCCTGGGTGGAAAAAAATCCCTTTCCCCAACTCATCCCAGGGTTTGGTCCTTGCATACCCCGCATTAATTCTCTCCCCTACCCCTCAAAGAGCCTTGCTTTCCCTTTAAATGCCAGTGATGACTTAATAAGTCATGCAAGACACGCTTTGAGAACCACAAACAGTTACTTCTAGCTCTAATACATTGTGTTCCCACGAAGTACTACAATCACATGATCAGTGAAAATGTTGCATTTTATATACTTGGTTATTCATTTACCCTTGTGCAGGCTTAGTGGAGCATTTTTACCTGCATGAGCTATGGAATTAAATGTAGGTTTGTGTGTCTGTGTTTTCAACAGCACGTTACACATCCCGGGTGGGCGGATGAGGGTGTGCCGTACAAATTGTACTATTTGGTATTTAGAGACCCATTCCCTTCACTGCCTCTGGCTTCCCCAAAGGTGTGGATACTTAAAAATATTCACTTCATTTTACTCTGAACATCGGAATGATCCTCCATCAGTTTGGGTTGATACACTAATGTTAGTTGATCTCTGCTTGTTAACTGATGAAGAAGGACGCTCAGCCACACTGGGACAGCACTCTCCCCGGTGGAAAAATGATTTCTAAAGATGAGAAACTGTTCAGAGTGGAGGAAATAATGACGACTTGCTGTGATTTGCACGAATTGTGAGAGACCGCCTGGATTTTTATCCCCTTGATTTCCTTTAAAACCAGGGCTGCAAATCAGCTTGCTCCTTTTGGTGTAGTTTCAAATCCTTCTGGGCTTTTAAGCTTTTATCAAATTAGAATAGTGCTATTTTTTTCATTTGTCTATTGAAAGAAAACACTCTTTATGGCTCTATAATGCTGTAATATTGTGCTTCTAGTGTCAAGGCTATGTAAGCACCAGTGTAGAGTGTTTAAAATGAATCCCACATGTCTAACACACTGGTTTGATGCCGCTTGTGACTCCTGTTTCTTTGCAAACTGGATTTTACGCCACTTTGCTCCGTGGTGAAGGAAATAATGCATTGACACACTCTGCACTGGGCAAGGAAACATAAGTCTGAGGAAAGGTAAAAAGAACATTTGCATTTGACTTACCCTGTGCCCGAATTGGTGTGATCCAACATCAAGTTCATGTCTAGAGTGAAGAGGAATATAACCCATGTTAACAAGTGGGCCCGTGAGGACTGAGAGAGGGAAACAGCTGCTGGAAGCTGATCGTTGCCTTACGGGTGCCCTCGCGCTTCGCTCTGCTTTTTGGTTGTCAGGGTAACTGAGCGTTTCAGAATGTGAGTCTGTAAAATTCTGGTTGGATTTGTGCTTTAGTTGAATGGTTATCTGTGAACAATCATCTCAGATCCAGAAAGATCAGGTTATCTTAGACCGCTTTTCTCAGCGCTCACATCTGGCTGGACAGTGGTGCATCTGCTAATATTTTTGTAATGATGCTGCGCTGAAAATACTTTTTGAAAGGACAGTATTTTGCTTTCCAGAGATAACGGAGACATCAAATTTCTGACCAAAGGCGATAATAACGAAGTCGATGACAGAGGCTTGTACAAGGAAGGCCAGAACTGGCTGGAGAAGAAGGACGTGGTGGGAAGAGCCAGAGGGTGAGGATTCCCTTTTACGTTACAGAGACGATTCAGAAAATGATAACAGGGTCATTCGTTGTAAGCAGGGCACGTCGGGAGAGCTGTAAGTGGTTCTAGTTGTATTGTGCTAACTACATGGAACTCAGAACTGACCGAGGACCTCAAATCTGAAGCTGCATGCAAGTACATTATCTTATGTCGTGGGGTTGATTCTATTTTTGAAATAAATCCTCACCTGGAGATTAGTTATTTGTGGGTCTTCAATGATAGTTACAGTAAATCCTCTCAGAGATAGCCACTGCTTAACACTTTAGTGAATATTCTAGATATTTGCTGTATCTATTCTAGATATTTGCTGATATTATGCAGATGTGAATGCATATGTAACATAATTTTATGTAGACGAATTTAATTTTTTTTTTTACCCAACAGGAAGTTGGAAATAGCTTTTACTGTCAAATCTACATCTCTGTCTTTTTAAATGGCTACATTACATGCCATTCCCCTGAGAATCATGACTTCCTCTTTTGGTGGCTATTTAGATGATTTCCTGTTTTTCACTATTAGAAACAGTTCTGTGATAGGTCTTTCAATATTTATCTTTGCATACTTGTTCCAGCAACGTGTTCTGCTTCTGATTGACAGCAAACGGTATATCCTCGTATTAGAAAACAAAAAAATGGCAGCTCTTCTTGTCTTTTGGTCACCCTTTTATGTTTAACCCCTGTTAGAAATGCCTTTTTAAAAACTGTATCGAAATCCCACCAGCTGCATAAGGCTGGAGAACACTGGTTACCATTTTCTAAGGTTCAGCTTTATTCATCAAATTATAGTTTAGGGCACAGGTGGCAAACACAAGGCCCGCGGGCCAAATCCGGCCTCCACCTTGTTTTATCCAGCCTGGTGCCTTGTTTCTACCCAGCAGCAGCACTGAGCTCCTTGCCCCTAGTTAAGGAGTAGTGACATTTATACAGTCCTAAAATTACATTCGGCCCTGTGAAGGCAACCGTGAAGCTGATGTGGCCCCCGGTGAAAATGCGTCTGACACCCCTGGATTAGGGCCTCTTTCTACCCCTTTTCTCTCCGTAACCATTTCCACCTTGCAACCATTTTCCCTCGGTCGCATTTCCTCTTGAATGCCTGCGGGGAGATGAGAGAGACTTCCAGTGGTCAGCCCTGTAGTTTCGGAAACTCCGGTATAAGCTTTGCGTACGTGGGATACATTGAATGTCTTTGATTTGAAGCAGGCCGAGGGGACTAAGGGTGTGTTACCTTGTTTCCCGTGGGTGCCGTGAGTTTTGTCAGCGTGATGGCTGGCCTGTGAGTGCTTGGAAGCTCCTCTCTCTGGGGTCATAATCGTGTTTGGGTGGAAGTTATGAGACTCACATTGATTTGTACTCACTGCCCGATACACTGTCTGTTACATCTGGAAAGCACTGAGGAATGACAGCGATGATGATTCTAGAGGAAACTGCCCACGTACCTGAAACGCTTTCCCTAACAGCAGTTTCAGGGAGGCTGTCCGAGTCTCGCTCCGGTGCTGAAGAGCGGAGAGCCAGGTTGGGGAAAGTTGCCCGTTCCGACTGCACAAATGGCTCCACTACATTTTAATTCTGTTACTGGAAATGCAGCCAGTGCAGACAGGTAGCCTCTCCAGCCGCAGTCATGTGCCTGCTGGAAAAATTGTCCTGGATGTTAGTTCTGATGCTTTGCACTGAGCAAGACTTTTGAGAGGGGGTGACCGTCGCCGGACGGCCCCGGTCGGTGGCATTCCCAGGGAAGACGTGTTTCCTAGTGCTGATTTACAGTGTTTTCAAAGGTTGCGACCATGTTGCAAACAGTCTTGATATTTCTGGCTTTTTATCTCACAGGTTTTTACCATATGTTGGTATGGTCACCATAATAATGAATGACTATCCAAAATTCAAGGTAGGAATTTATGTGTATCTGTGTCTGTTTTTTTTTTTTTTTTTTTTGTATTTTTGCTTTTATTTTAAGATTTTATTGATTTACTTTTAGAGGGGAAGGGAGGGAGAAAGACAAGGAGAGAAACAGCAATGTGCAAGAGATACGTTGGATTGGTTGCCCCTCTCGTACACCTCAAACTGGGGACCTGGCCCACAGCCCAGGCACGTGCCCTGACGGGGAATCGAACTGGTGACCTTTTGGTTTGCAGGCTGGCACTCAACCCACTGAGCCACACCAGCCATGGATTCCTGTGCTTTTGTACCTTGGCCTTGTATTTACAGGCTTCTTCAAAAAAATATCTTTGGCACACATCCCCTCTGAGTCCTTCCATGATGGCAGTGATGAAGCTGCTCGCTCGAAAGGGCACTTTAAACGTCTTCTCTTTGGTGCGTGCTCTGGTCCTCAAATCTCACGCAGCCCCAGGCTCCAGCCAGACGCTCCCCGGACCGTGGGGACCCACTGCCGATCCCAGGCAGTGGGGTTGTGTGTGTTTTTTTTTTTTTTTTAATGTTGGAGCTTTTACATGCACAGCTATAAAGACTCGTTTGTTTAAAATGTTTTGCTGGTTCTTTTTTCTGCAGTTTGTCATCAACTACAAATTAACACAATCATTTCAATTACGTATTTAAAGTAGCTGCTTTCATCTGCTGTGTTCACAGCATGTTCTGAAATGGCACCTGTGTTCATTGCTTTTTATTATAGAAATGCATAAAGAAACAAACAAAAAAAGTAGTACAATAAACCCAGTAATGCCAATTTCCAATTGTCGATGAAAAGGGTGTCTCTGTTTAAAAAAAAAAAAAACACACTTGAAAAACAATAGGAAACCTACGCAGGAGTGAGCGGTGCATTAGCTATGTTTTGGGGGTTTGATCCTTAGTCCTTCAATATATTTTTGGGTTTCTAACCACAATGGGACATCGAACAGCTAATGTGGAGAACAAGGCATGGGGGCAGAGGCCACCTTTCGATGCTGTCCTCGGTCCAGAACTGAACAGACTTCACCTGAATGCATTTACAAATCAGCTTTGTCTGTAGACCTCGCAGTAACTTTCCATTCTGTTTTCTCGGCAGTACGCTCTTTTGGCCGTAATGGGTGCATACGTGTTACTAAAACGTGAATCCTAAAATGAGAAGCAGTTCCTGGGACCAGATCAAAATGGATTCTACTGAAAGAGAGAAAAACTAATATATTCAAAATGTTCCACTTTCTGTATAAAAGGGAAACAATGTGGAGACGTTTGTGTCTTGTCCAAATAAATGACTCCTCAGTACAGACTGTTTGCTTTTGTGGACTCTGATTGGATCCGCCCAGTCTGCCCGCCCGGTGGGAGTCACCCGACAGTGAGGGGCGGGGCCTGTCTGCCCCTCTTCCGAAGTCAGGCAGCCACTTCTGGGCCCGCTGCAGCGGGGTTGGGAGCACTTCGTTGTCCACATGATAGAGTTGTAACATCTGAGTTTCAAAAATAAAATTCTTTGCAAAACCCAGTAGCATTTCAGGGGGAAACAAAATAGGCCCTGGAAAAGAGATAGTTTCTTATTTATTAAAGTAGCATCTGGTAACTAGTAAAGCCAAGAACTGTTTGTAGAAGGAAAGTGTAATCTGCTTTGTTTTGGTGGCTTGATCTTAAGATGGTTGCATAAATTATTTGAAAGCATTTAATAAATTATAAAACAGTGCACACTTCTTTGAAAAATTGCAAAAGGTGCATAAGGGTGGAAGGGGCTCCTCCCTTTCCACCAGTTCCCAAGCATCTCCAAGTTGGGCATCTCCGTGGTTAATTATTTACATTCTACAGAGTCCTTTCCTAAAGTATTTGTCAGGCCCTTGTGTCTCAGCCACCGTCCTCACAAAGTCCCAGCCGGGAGGGAGTGTGCGGCCCAGTGGGAGGAAGAGACAATAAACTAACATGTGATTCCAGGAGTGACAGACAGTTGCGGTGAGGAAAGATAAGGGGGGGTGGGTAAGCAGACAGAAGGGTGAACAGCCACGTGCTTTTTCACAGCAGCTCAGGGAAGACCTCTGGGGACATGCAGGGGGGGCATTAGCAGAGTTAAGAGAACTGAAAGGGAATGAGGCGCCTAAATCTTGGGGAAGAGCGTTGTAGCAAATGGGAGGCCTCCCCAAAGGTAATGTCTTCAAGCGTCGGGGAGGCCCGCGTGCAGAGTGCCTGGCCGCCTGGCTGCAGGTGAGCGCAGGTGCGGCGCGGGAGGTGAGCAGGGGCGGGTCCCACCTTCCCAGCGCACCTGGGGATGCAGCTGCTGCCCAGCAGCACAGGGGCGAGGAGCGCAGAGGCAGCCAGCGCTGTGTTCGAACACACTGTTCCGCCTTATAAAAGCGGCCTCTTTTCGCCAAACAGTATGATGGTGGCCTCCTGGCCGTCAAAACTGGCCAAGGCGCCTCCCTCGTGGGGGGTCCGTCCAATCCCGATGTAAGAGTTTGGCATCCCGGGAAGTCGCCCAGCCGCCTATGGGCCTTGAGAGGCCTCAACAGAGGCTACGAAGGGCCCTCCCTTCCCTGGTTGTCCTGAGTAATAAGCAGGTGATTCACTGAGTGCTCCTAGCGCGGTGCTTGGCTGGTACGCCCCGCGCTCCAAAAACATCACCCATGGTTTGCCGTGCACACCTGTGCCCGGGAGCCCTGGGCAGCGGCTTTCCCAGGGAGCCCCTGGCTTGGTTAGGGAGCAGCGGGAGGCACCCGCGGGGGGGCGGCTTGCCAGGTCAGCCTTTATCTCTACGAAAATAGGCTGTTGCAGCAATAATGGCCCTCATCCTGTCGAAATCAGCAAAGTGAAAGGAAAAAAATTGACAGGATACTTTCTAAAAACATCATTCTCTTGTGCCCTTTTACGAAACTCTTTTCTTACGAAAAATAGATTTTTCTTCCCTTAACCAAAAATAGCATTTAAAAATGTTGGGTCAAAACTTTATTATTTTATCATCTTCCTGGGGTTCTCTAGTCGGTTAAGAGAAACTTCTAAGGAGCTTGGAAGGTGGCGGAGCTTTTTGGTAATCCTTTGAACATGCTTAACATTCCGAGATAAATTTTACAAAGACACCGAGGAGCCCTATCGTGGCTCAGCTGGTGCCATCTAATTGTGGCCACTAGAAAGCACCATCTCTTTTGGCCTCTTAGACCCTCCTGGTCTTTATAAAATGAAAGCGATGGGGGTTCAGGCTCGATCCAAGTCCCTTCAGCCGGGGGCCCAGGGGCAGCCCCCTGTCTGCAGCACAGCAACAGAAACCAGGCCCCCACCCATCTGAGCAAGTCAACGCCGCCCCGGTGTCTGAGCCGCTGCCTGGTGATTCGCGGGGAGAACTTCCTGCTGGGAGCTTTCCTGTGCTCCTGGGACACACCCTCTCACAGGGCTGGACAGCCGCGTTTCCACTGCACAGCCGCTTGAGAAGCGTCCGAGGAGAAGGTGTTCAGTCGTCACTGGCCGAACAAGTGAGGTTCGCGGAGGAGGGGAAGACTAAGTAAGAACAGGTGCGAGGATTTCAAGACGCCACCTGGTGTAGGGGCAGACAGCCCACAGATGAGTGCACTAGGGGAGGATGCTCACAAAGAAGTTCAATGGGTGTTTGCTGTACTGGGTTTAGGATCAGTTTAGGTTTCCATAGAAAACTAGAAAGTTTCTACTGTGGGAATAAGCTTCAGTTTCTTCATACGGTTGGCGGTGGAGCGTCTGGTTTCCCAGCCCATAGGCTTTAGTCCTGCTCTCTCCCCTTTGACCATGAAGGTGTGGGTCTTCTGTAAATACTAGACAAACACAGCTTGTTTGGTGCGTGCATGTGCATGAGCACACACACACACACACAATGCAACTGCCAGACTGCGGCCCCCAACCTCTCCTCTGTGAAAATCTTGGACCCGCCTCTGTCCCCAGCACGGCAGAGCAGAGGAAGTATTGTTGCAAAGTGACGGAAGTCCGGCTGGTTCAGGTAAGCAAGGGGGCGAGAACCACTGAGCGAGGGGCAGCGAGCCTGGACGCCTGCACTTAGCGAACACTCTCCAGGTGAGACTCATGTGCAGCCGAGTGACCCAGGGCTGACCCAGGGCTGACCCAGGGCTGACCCAGGGCTGAGGACCGCTGAGAAATCTGTACATTGAAGTCAGTTGGGAGTGAATGTGATTGGGATGCTCGATTGTTCACAGCTTCCTTCTCATTGTCCTGAAATCACGTTTAGATGTGTGTGGCAGGAAAAAAATCAGAAACACGCCGTGTCTGTGTGCCACCCTCCCACCACCATCTCCCACACCAGGCTGATGTGAACATCTCCTTAACGGGCATCTGGTTTCTGCCTCGGCACCTGCATCATCACGTGGACTTGCCTTTGGCCCGGCTCGCGGGACACTCAGCTTAGTCTCACCCTGGAGCTCCGGGCAGAGGTCCATCCTCCTCCACTCCTTTGGCTAAACAGCTCCCTTCAGTTTCCAGTGGGAGGCGAGGGGTGGGGTGGCATGCAGTGGAAACTGGAATTGGGGTCTCACTGAGGTTTAAGCCCTGCCTCCACCTACCAGAAATGTAGACTGTTAACGAACTCAACCCAGCTTCCTTATCTTCAGAGTTAGTGTCAAGGCGGGTCAGCAATTTATTAGATGCTCAGTTTTAATCAAATTGAGCTTTACCTTTTTCTTCCTCAAGATCACTTGAATTTCAATACTTAGAGTTTATTTATTTTTCTTTTTTTATTGAAAAGATTTTATTTATTTTTAGAGAGAGTGGAAGGGAGGGAGAAAAAGAGGGAGAGAAATATCAATCAGTTGCCTCCCATACACCTGCAATCACGGGGGACCTGGCCCGCAGCCCAGGCGTGTACCTTGACTGGGAATTGAACTGGCGACCTTTTGGTTCACAGGCTGGCACTCAATCCACTGAGCCACACCAGCCAGAGCAGAGTTTGTTTATTTTTTAAAGCTCCCAATCTTCTTGAACATTCTTTTCTATGATCTTCGGCCATGAGATGACACCTATGTGTTCCTTCAATTTTTAATCTGCTTCTCTGCCTTGTTGCAGACATATCTATGGCAGGGACACTTTCTCCCTGGCACTGCTTTTAGCCACATGAAACTTCGGGAGCAGAAGTCTGCCTTACACTTGACCTTGCCTCTGGGATGGCCTGTGCCAGTGTGCGCCTGGGAAGCATCCTCTGCCTGCCATCTGTGGTGATGCCCTATGTTGTAGGGTTTTCCTGAGGCGCCCCTTTCAATTGCCACCACGAACTACCCACCGTGTGCCTCCCCACAGGGGTTAGCCTTTGCCATATGGCAGGAATTTTTTTTAATAGACTTTATTTCTTAGAACAGTTTTGGGTTCGCTGTAAAACCGAATATGAAGTACCAGAGGTTCCCACACACTCCTGGTCCCCCCAAAGACACCTCTGTCAACACTGCTACTCCCCACTCTCAATGTCTGGCAGCGCAGTGTGCATTTGTTACAGTTTATGAACCTCATTAACACATCATCGCCCGAAGTCCAGAGTTTCCATCTGGGTTTGCTCTCGATGGCATGTGCTCTATGAGTTTGGACAAATTAGTAGTAGTGACTTGCACCTGTCGTTGTGGGATCATCACACAGCAGTTCCCCTCCGCCCTGCCCGTTCACCCCCCCCCACCACCACATCTGACATCTACTGTCCCCACAGTGTTTTCTTTTCCAGAATGTCACATACTGGGAATCACACAGTATGCGGCCTTTTCAGACTGGCTTCTTTCACTTAGCGATATGCATTCAAGGTCCTGTTGTGCCTTTTCGTGTCTTAATTGCTCACTTCTTTTTAGCTCTGAGTAACATTCTATCATCTGGATGTATCATAGTTTATCATAATTAAGCACCTACTGAAGAATATTTTGGTTGCTTCCAAGTTTTGATAATGAGTAAAACTGCTATAAACATTGATGTAGAGGTTTTTGTGTGGCTATGTTTTCAATTCATTTGGGCAAATAGAAAGGGTCATATGGTAAGAGTGTATTTAGCTTTGCAAAAAACCATGGAACTGTCCTCCAAAGAGCCCGTACCACTCTGCATTCCCACCAGCGAGGGATGAGAGTTCCTGCTGCTCCACACCCTCCCCCGTGTTTGGTGCTGTCGGGGCTCCAGATTTTGGCCGGTTGTAACAGAGGCATAGAGGTCTCTCATTGTTATTTTAATTTGCATTTCCCTGAGGATGCGGTGTGGAACACTTCATAACTGATTTGCTACCTGTATATCTTTTTTTCGTGAGGGATCTGTTAAGGTCTTTGGCCCATTTTAAAATTGGGTTGTTGTGTTTTCATTATTGAGTTTTAAGAGTTCTTTGTATATGAGAGGGGGAACCGCCAAAACCTTGGAATTTATTTATTAAAAAAGTATATTTATTCTTACACGTTTAAACTTCATTCACCTTCAAAGTACTCTCCATTTGATGCAATACACCTACTGAGACTTTTTTCCACTGCTCCAATCAGTTTTTGAACTCATCTATTTTGATGCCTTTTAGTTCTGCGTTTCTTTGTTTCAGCTCTTCCTCATCAGCAAACTGTTTCCCTCTGATGACTTTTTTCATCTGGGGAAACAACAAAAAAAGGGTGCTTGGGGTGAGATCAGGTGAGAAGGGAGGGTGGACTATGGAGGTCCTGCCGTTTTTTGGTCAAAAACTGCTGAACACTCAGAGCAGTGTGGGCAGGTATGCCTGTAAATCACCCATCATGAAATGGGCAAATGTCTTTAGTCTTCAAAAAAAAAATCACTGAAGCTGAACGCAGCCTCTCACAACAACGCCAGCTAGTACTCTGATACAGACGGGTTCCTAGAACACTCATCTAGTGGGGGAAGCCTGTACTACAAGGGCTCACCCTCTAGAAGATAATCCCATTTTTTGGGTCCCCCTTCATATTTTGAACAACAGTTCTTTATAAGATTTACCTTCTGTAGATATTTTCTCCCAGTGTGGCTTGTCTACTTCTCTTTGTCTTTCATTTGGAAGAAGATTTTAATTTTTAAACAATTTTTAAATATATTTTATTGATTATGCTATTACAGTCATCCCATTTCTCCCCCATCATTCCCCTCCACCCTGCACACCCCCTCCCACCCACATTCCCCCCTTTAGTTCATGTCCATGTGTCATAAGTTCTTTAGCTTCTACATTTCCCACACTATTCTTGCCCTCCCCCTGTCTATTTTCTACCCACTGTCTATGCTACTTATTCTCTGTACCTTGTCCCCCTCTCTCCTCCTCCCACTCCCCTGTTGCTAACCCTCCATGTGATCTCCATTTCTGTGGTTCTGCTCCTGTTCTAGCTCTTTGCTTAGTTTGCTTTTGTTTTAGGTGTGATTGTTAATATCTGTGAGTTTGCTGTCTTTTTACTGTCCTATTTTTTATCATCTTTTTCTTAGATAAGTCCCTTTAACATTTCATATAATAAGGGCTTAGTGATGATGAACTCCTTCAACTTGACCTTATCTGAGAATCGCTTTATCTTCCCTTCCATTCTAAATGACAGCTTTGCTGGATAGAGCAATCTTGGATGTAGGTCCTTGCCTTTCATGACTTGGAATACTTCTTTCCAGCCCCTTCTTGCCTGGAAGGTCTCTTTTGAGAAATCAGCTGACAGTCTGATGGGAACTCCTTTGTAGGTGACTATCCCCTTGTCCCTTACTGCTTCTAGAATTCTCTCCTTCATTTTAATCTTGGCTAATGGAATTATGATGTGCCTTGGTGTGTTCCTCCTTGGGTTCAACTTCTTTGGGACTCTGAGCTTCCTGGACTTCCTGGTAGTCTATTTCCTTTGCCAGATTGGGGAAGTTCTCCTTTATTGTTTGTTCAAATAAGTTTTCCCCTTGTTGCTCTTCCTCTTCCCCTTCTGGTACCCCTATAATTTGGATGTTGGGATGTTTAAAGATGTCCTGGAGGTTCCTAAGCCTCTCCTCATTTTTTTGAATTCTTGTTTCTTCCTTCTTTTCTGTTTGGTCATTTCTTACTTCCTTCTGGTCCACTCCATTGATTTGAGTTCCAGTTTTCCTCCCATCACTATTGGTTCCCTGTGCACTTTCTTTCATTTCATTTATTATAGCCTTCATTTGTTCATCTAATTTTTGACCAAAATCAACCAAGTCTGTGAGAATACTGATCACCAGGGCTTTGAACTCTGCATCTAGTAGGTTGGCTATCTCTTGGTCGCTTAGATGAATTGGCTCCAGGGCTTTGATCTGTTCTCCCATTTGAGCCTTTTTTGGGGGAGCGGGGGGCCTTGTCGCAGCTGTTACATATGAGGGGTGGAGCCTCAGGTGTTCCCTAGGGCAGGGCAGCCCAGTCGCTGTGTTATGATGCTGTATGTGGGGGCAGGGTCTGAAAGGGTACAACGGCGCTTGCTCTGTGTTCTCTCAGATTGTAATCCCTTCTGCCACTTTCCCCAAGCAAATTGGGTCCTTCTGGTGCTGATTTCTGTGTGGGTGGGCTTGTGTACGTTCTAGGACCCTGTGAGTCTCCAACAAACTCTCCTGTGAGGCTGGGAGTCTCTCCCAGCACTTCAACCCCCACAAGTGTTTTCAATTGGTGCTTTTAGGCTTTATTTCCCAGCGCTGGGGCCCTGGGTTGCACAGTCTGTCTTGCTCTCCGTTTTCGCCTGGTTTATCTGCATGCAAATGTGGGACCATGGTGAGCCGCCTTGTGTGCCTTGCTTGGTCTGCTCGTTGCCTCCCCGCACCCAGTCACCACCGCCTGTGCACCTGGGGTGTGCCAACCGCTACCTGCGCGTCCAGAACCACTAGCCACTGCTTTTTCCTGCCGTGATCCCTCTCCACCGGCTGCCAACTCCATCCCTCTTGCTGATCTGGGTGAATCATTGTTGAACTTGCATACAATTCAATTTTCTATCTGTTCTGTTGTTTTTTTTTGGTTCTAAATTTTTGTTGTCCTTAATTTTGGTTGTGAGAGGAGGCACAGTGTGTCCACTTATGCCTCCAACTTGGCCAGAAGTAGAAGATTTTAATTTTAATGAAGTCGTTTATTCCTTTCATGAATTATGCCTTTGGTGTTGTATCTACTAAGACATAGCCATACCCAAGGTCATCTAGATTTTTCTCCTACAGTAACTTCTAGGACTTCTATAGTTTTGCATTGTACATTTAGGTCTATGATCCATTTTGAGTTAATTTTTATGGAGGGTGAAAAGCCTATGCCCAGATTTATATTTTTGCATGTGGCTATTCAGTTTGCTTTTAATACTCTTTTGAAAAGACTGTCTTTGCTCCATTATATTCCCTTTATTATTTTTTTCCAAAGACCAGTTGACTGTATTTATCACAGTCTATTTCTGGGCTCTCCATCCTCTCCATTGATCCATTTGTCTATTTTTCCACCAATATCACACACCTTGATTACTGTACCTTTGTGGTAAGTCTTGAAGTTGTGAGTGTCAGTCCTTCAATTTTGTTCTCTTTCAACATTGACTTGGCTATTGTGGTTTGTTTTGTTTTGTTGCTTGTCCATATGCAATTTAGAATCATTTTGTCAATATCCAGACTGCAGGATTTTTATAGATGTTTATATTTGGAGAAACCATATAACCTTTCATCGTTATATTCCGTTCTAAGTAACCTTCCTCAGCCCATTGATGAGGAAGAATTCATGCCTTCTCTGAGATCTCAAATTGACTTTTGTCGATGGTCCCTGATCTGTACATTGGTACAGAAACATCTGAGCCGCCTCCTTCTCCCCCAAGATTCACCGGCACTTCTGTTATTTTTGTTCGTGCTGACGTGCTTGATATCTTCCGTAGCATCCAGCTTATCTGTTGTTTATCAGCTGTGCGTGGGCATGCGTCCCCCCTCCCTCCCGGTCATCAATTTCAGGAGCTCTTGATTAGATCAGGGGATTTAAAGACAAAGAGATTGGCTTTGACCACTCACTGAGGAAAAACGGGCCATAATAGAATCGGGCCGTCACTGACAGCTCCTACCTGGAGAACAGAGAGCAGCCGCTGGACCTTGGCAGTGGCTAAACGACCCAAAGGGGGCCTGCTGATTCTCAAATTTAATGAGTCATCCTTGCGAGGGGATATTTTGATCCCTGCGAGTGCAAAGCTTTAGCTCAGGGTCCTGCTTCACGCATCATCCACAGACTAGATGCCTTTCCAACTCAACATGGGACACAAAAAATGGAAAAACAGCATTAAAAGATAATTTTCACCTTTTTATACTTGAATGGTTTTATATGTTCCAATTTTTAATGACTAACTGAAAAAAAAAATAACACTGTGAAACATTTTAAAACTGAGCAAAGGCCCATGAAAAAGCTTCCTTACATGTACATAGAACGTTGCAGTGTTTCAAGTGCTGGCTTGTGATGTGCCCACCTGCCCGCAGGAGCGAGGTAGCCACCGCATCAGAAGTGATCGTGAGTCATCTTGGCTGTTAAAAAACTAAGTGGAGTAAGATGGTTCTCCCAGAAAAATGCTCTCCTCTGCGGTCTGGAAACTGTGCCCGTCAGTAAGCTGGCAACTGTGGGGCTCACCTTGTCTCCCTTCTCTCTGGGACCCCAGGCTTGCGCTGCCTGCCGGCCAGGGAGTGAGAATCATCATTCCCTCTGTTTTGTCCCATTTTCTAGTTGCTTCAAGTGGAAAGACAAATCTTGACCCAATTCAGCTGGCAGTAGACATTATTTTTTACTACTAGTTTTATTGACACTTAGTATTTTTAAAAGGATTTTTAAATGTATTTATTTTTAGAGAGGGGGAGGGAGGGAGAGAGGGAGGGAGAGAAACATTGATGTGAGAGAGAAACATCAATCTGTTGCCTCTTGAACGTGCCCTGACCAGGGACTGAACCTGCAGCTCAGGCATGTGCCCTGACTGGGAATTGAACCCGCAAACTTTTGCCTTGTGAGACGACACCCAACCAAGTGAGCCACACCAATCAGGGCTCTACTCAAACTTTTTTAACTCGTCAAATGTTATGCAGTATATCTGTCCAGTCTCAGTTGTAAATAACAGAAAATGATTCTGTTTCCACAGATCAGCAATTCTCTGGAAGACTGCAGAGACACGGGGGCTGCAGGGGAGTGCGGGTCCTCAAGTTTGTCCCATCACACGTTCACCGTGATCGCACAGGGACCGGGTCTAGTCAACGGAGTTTCTGCGGTGCCGGGCACAGGAGCGCTCCTGCCCACCGCCTCTGCTTTCACACGGACTGGAAAACAGACTTAGGCGAATGCCTGCCATGCCCCCCAGCCCCCCTACTGCCACACGCACATGCACACACGTGCATGTGAGTGGTTTTTGATGAATTGCCTAGTTTAAAATTTCAGTCCAAATCAGTTAAAAATTTTTTTTCCAGATAATGGATTTGTCTCCTTTGGGCAACTGACAGGAACTTTCCAAACGAGAATCCCAGTGGGCACCCTGGCAGGTAAGATGTAAAATGGAGATTAAGGCGTTGAAGAGGAAATCTGAAAAACAAACAGCTGGAGATAAAAAAGACAAGTAACAAACTGTGTGGAAGGGGAGTCTGACGGCAGCTGTAACTCTTCCTGGCTCCATGTTGGCAGCTGGGGCCAGTGCAACGGGTGAGCCAGCCCAGGCGCCCGCCCCCCACCTCCCCCGAGGGCTTCAGTGGGTTTTCCCATCAGAAAGGCGGCTCCCCTGCAGCAGGGCAGGTGTGACAGGACCTGTGTCAAGAGTGGGGGCGGTTAGCAGGGGGACAGGACCAGTAGTGGGAGAAAGCAGCCAGAGCAGGACGAGCGTTTTCTAACCTAATTTTCTATATTTAATTTCTAGGGTCCCCATCATCAGTGGTTTTCAGCCCTGGCCACACACTAGAGTCCCCTGGGCACTTGGAGTAATCAATGCCCCTGGGACCCAGCCCACACCATTTGAAAGAGGGCCTGTAGGTGGGACCGCACATGGCCTTTTTGTAAAGCTCCCAGGTGATGCTGATGGACGGCCCGGTCTGCGCCTGGTGGCGTAAGGGCATCTTTCTCATCCCTGCAATGGGAGAAGAGTGTCCATTTTGCTGTATCCTCCCCTCATGCAGAAGGTATTTCCAGGCAAGACATCCGCATCCCCAGCGCTCTCAGCTGCCAGAATGCTGAGGACCTGACCTATGCACCTGGCCTTCACTGTGGGGCTGGCTGCTCCTTTCTCCACGCACCTCCTTGGGTGACCTCCCCAAATCCATCTCTGCCAGCAGCAATGCCATGTTTGAGGAGGTACCTGGAGCATATATGAAGAAGTTGGGGAAGGGAGGGAGGTTGGCACTTTGCTCCCCACTCACATAAGTGCCCCTAGGTCAGTGCTTCTCAACACTTGGCCGTACAGCCTGGCCAGGTGGCTCAGTTGGTTCCAGTATTGTACTGGTACTCCAAGGTTGTGGGTTTGATCCCCAGGCAGGGCACACACCTAGGCTGCATTTCGATCCTTGGCTGGGATACCTATGGGAGGCAATTGATCGATGTTTCTCTTTCACATCAATGTTTCTCTCCCTCTTTCTCTTTCTCTTTCTCTCTCTCTTAAATCAATAAATTCAGCCCTGGCTGGTGTGGCTCAGTGGATTGAGAGCCAGCCTGTGAGCCAAAGGGTCTACTGGCTCAATTCTCAGTCCGGGCACATGCCTGGGTTGCAGGCCAGGTCCCCAGTAGGGGGCATTCAAGAGGCAACCACACATTGATGTTTCTCTACCTCTCTTTCTCCCTCCCTTCCCCTCTCTAAAAATAAATAAAATCTTTTTTTTTTAAATTAAATATATCCTCTGGTGAGGATTTAAAATAATTTTTAAAAAAACTTGACTGTGCATAGGATGTGGGATGTTTTGTGAAAATGCAGCTTCTGGTGCTGGAGGCTCGGGGTGGGGCCTGAGCATCTGCATTTCTAATAATAATTCCCCAGGTGGGCTTATGCTACTGGTCCCACCTGGAATAGCAAGGCCCTAGAGCGCCGTTTCCCTCCACCCTGTCCTTGGAAGTTCAGTGGAGGGGTTTGAATTTGGACCAGCTGGGTTCATAAGTGAGGCTACCAGGAACGAGGGGGACCTGAAGCCTTCATGGTGGTAGGATGTGACCGGTGCACTGATTTGGCAAAGACCAGTGTGCTGGGGGCTCGACCCCACACCAAGACTGGAGCCCCGTGAGAACATATATTCTCTCCTGGCCAGTTAACAGAGGTGTGTGGCTTCTCCACAGAAAATCAATGACCACCTCCAGGCAACAGGGCAGGGTGGCCCCTCTGCTGCCCACGCCCTCTGCCTGCGCCTTGAGGATGGCCACCTGTGCTCACACTGACCTGATTCCACTGGAATCCCCTGCTGCCGCCTGTCCATCCACCTGTTTTCCTAGAACTCCTGGAGAGATGGCAGGAAGCAATGCACATAAAAGCCTCGAGCTGAGAGTGAGTGCTCCCGAAATACATTGGCTGCATGCATATGAACAAAATAATTCGCTGAATATTCCACTCCCCATTTCCAAAGCACCAGCCTCAGGACACAGCGGTGTCATTGCACAGGAAATGGTAAGCAGGGCCCCGAAATGCAAACATCACCTTAACAGCAACCACTAGGAGGATTCCTTTGATTTCCACTCTTCCCCAAACACTAGCTTTCTTAGCTGCCAAGTTTCCAGGCTCCTCGTCCATCCCAGCATTTCTTCATCAAGCCTGTTCCCCTGCAGAGAAATTAGGCAGGGCCTTGGCGACCCTCAGAGGAAGGCGCAGGAAGGCTGACGCTCTTTGAATCTCCAACCACAAGGAAATTACTAGTGACAGCCCCAAGTATAGCAGAAATATTAAGAATGACAGACTAGAGTTCCTGTGCCAGGAGAAAACTGAACATTGATAAAAGGTACCAGAGGCCGGAGCATAGTGGTAAACTGGGGCTCACAAAACCATACTGAGAGCCTGCAGGAAAGCCGATTGCCTTTGTCCCTGGGAATTTGCAGAAGCGTGTTGGGTTTCCATCGGCTGTGTCGGGATTCTTTGATTACAGTAGGTCAACACGTCACTTATTTCCTTATTTTATGGTCCTTCGGAAACACTGGCTTCATGTCCATTTTAAGTTCTGTACAAAGACGGGTCATAGCACAGTTAGTCTGTCAGTGGTTCAGACACTTGAATTTTTCTTCTGTCTCCTTCTGGCTGATATAGGTAAAGGAAGGAAAACGAAGGGAGATGAAACTCACAGCAATGTAACTAGTATTTACATATTAAAAGCCCTGGTGGGGGGAAAAAGATGTGGCTGGCTGAGAATACTGAGAATACTAGAGAGTGTGAGAATTACATTAGAACTATTGTGTGATGCTTGCCAGCCTGAGGCTTCCGGGCTGCCTGTGCTGGAGGCAAACCACCTGTGCCCACCTCGGTGGGTGTCCGTGTGTGCGTACCTGACGCGGATCCACCGTAGCTAAAGACTGGGTGTGAGGGTAACAGTGATAAACAGCTCTGTTTTAAGTAAAACAGATCCATCTATCATGTCTTGTTTTTATCAAGTACAAAGGACCTTTAGATGGTTTTCTTGTGACCTTGTGAATTAATTCAAGGTCAGTACTCCATGGAATGTGGTCCTAGGCCAAATAACTCTGCTGTGGGGCTGTCTTACGCATTGGAAGATGTTCAGCAGCACCCCTGGCCTCTACCCACTAGAAGCCAATAGTGGGAGAGAGCCAACACACTCAAAATATCCAAATCAATAAAGTTATTGGTGAAGATGAAAAATGTATCTTTCATTTTATGGAAAAAAACTAAATAGACTTTTTGGCCCACCCGATATACTAAGAAGCAGATATTTTGAAGGCGGGGAGGGAAGGCCTGATGTGACGTGCTCTTTGCAGCTGTTGTCACCCCATCCAAGTGTCTGGGGAGAGGCTGCCAGCACAGGGAGATGGGGAGATGGTTGGACTTTGGTGGCACTGAGCACTCACGCTGGGAATGCTTTGCCTCTCCTCACCACCACCTCCGCACTAAACACCAGCAGGTGTGGGCCTGCTGGGCTCTCAGTCCTGAGCAAGCAGCGCTGCCTGGGGTAGAGGGGTCTGGGAACCACAGGGATGGACGTGTGCTGTGCGGCAAGGAAATGGAACCAGGGGCTCTGCCTAAACGCAGGGCTGGGGTGGGGCTCCCCCATGTGAAAACTAAACAGCCACAACATCGACTGGGTGTCTGTGGCTGTGTGCCTAAGAGGGAGGCTCGGAGGTTGTAGACATCCTTTCAAGCAGGACCTGAGCTGAGCCCTGCCTGATTCTGTGCCCGGCTCTGTAAATATCCCTAATATCAGTGGAAAGCTAATAAAGAGAAACCAGATGGTGGAAATAAGTTCAAATGTAATCACAATAAATATAATTGGATCAATCTATCAAAGGGCAGAAACCATTGAATTGGATGAAAACTAATGAACAACAACAAACCAAATCCAGAAAATTTCTGGAAGAGTGAAAGGTTAAAAAGAAAAGTTTGAGAATTGATAGTGAAGGCATCTATTAATCTACTGAAGCTTTTACAATATTGACAAGTAAAACAGAAGTTAATTAATACAAAAAGAATTACTAAGAATAAAGAAATGTTACAAAACAATCCACAAGATACAGCAAGCATGCATGTACACACTCAACAGAAAACCCTGAGTTATATAAAGGAAAAACTAAAATAATTAGAAATTAACTAAACCACAACCAGAGTGGAAGGTTTTAACACCCTTCTGTTAGAAACTGCTAGATCAAATAAACAGTAATTGAATAGTCTGTGGGAATTTTGCTCCACGTGATAAAAAATTGGCATAGGAGATGTAGATAGAGGCCTGACTCCAGTAAAAATAGGTAATATGTGCTCCTTTAAAGAATATACAAAACATTAAGAAAAGGACAGGTATTAGAGCATAATTTTCAAGCAAGTTTCTATTCTTAAAAGCAATTAAGCGAAACATCACATAAAACTTTTAACATACTTGGAAACCGAAGCCTGCACTCCTGAAGAAGGCATGGGCTAAAGTTGGTCCCAGGCATTCCCCAGGAGTGCTTCACAGTGGAAGTGACGGGACACTTAGAACTGGATGTCAGTAACAGAGCCACACATTGTGATACTCGGAGGTGACTAAGGAAGATAAAAATACATGAATTTTTGAATTTAAGAATCTTGGAAAAGGACAGCAGAGAGCACCCAATAAATAAATATAGAAGAAAATTAATAATAAAACTCAAGAGAAAAAAATTAATAAAATCAGAAACAAGGAAATAGAAGACAAGGTCAACAAAATCAGAGACACTTCTTTAGAAAAATGAAATAGAAAATCTCTGGCAAGATTGAAATTATAATAAAGTATAAAGTTGAGACAAAACTAAACGATATAGGGAATGAAAATGGATATAGTAGAAATTTTTAAAAGTATCAGTGACTAGTATGGAAAATTTTATACCAGAAACATTACTATAGTAGCCGCCCTTTACCCACAGTGTTACTAGCACAGTTTCAGTTACCCATAGTCAACCAGTTTGAAAACGGTAAATTTCCCCAACCATCGACATCATCTGCCCCTGACATCCAGCCACTGACATTGTCATGGCCCCATGAGTCAACATCCCCTGCAGCAGGTGATCCTTCTTCTGATGTACCATCAGAAGGATGACAGCAGCCTAATGCCACGTCACAGTGCCTGCGTCATTCCCCTCCCTCTGTCTCAGTACGTAGGCATTTGATCATCTCACATCATCCCAATAAGAAGGGTGAGAACAATGCAATCCAGTATCGAGAGAGAGAAAGACCACATTCACACAACTTGAACAAATAGTTAGAAGCTGTCCCTACCCTTTGGTTGGTCAGCATATACAAGGGACATGGAACTCCGCTGGCCAATGGGGAACAATGAAATGTTATATGACTCTGAGGTTAAGTCATAAAAAGAATATAATTAATATTTGTTCAATCAGCCTGGTATGTGCATGAAGTAAACATTATATTATTTGGTACTTTTCTATATGTTTAAAAAGAAAACTAAAATACTCAGGGTGAGGGTACTAAAAAATACTTTTGCCTAGATTGCAATTTTGCCAAGGTTAAGTTTATTCCAAATTCTCATGGCGGAGTCTGGTTTTGGCCATTGACGCTTTACTTAACCTGTCTGGGCTTCAGCTTTTCAACAGAGTTGGGCAGGGATGCTGTTCTTGCTATAGACAATGTGGCAGGAGAACGTCCCCAAATTGCCCTGGCAATCAACTATAAGTAGAGCCAAGGGAGCTTATTTTCCAAAGCCATGTGTACACAGAAGTAGCTGTTTATAACTCTCGAAGGGATTGCTTTATAGATCTTATCTCTGTGAGTGAAAACACATACGAGGGACATTAAAGAAATATAAGGTTAGGATCACAGAATTTTAAGGCGGAAAGGGAGCTCCTGGCCACCTGCTCACCCATGGCAGGGGGCCTTGGACAGTGCCCAGTAGGCAGCTAGTCCAGCCCTGGCTTTGCCCGGCTTTCACTCCTTCATGAAGCACCGTGCTCTCGGAGCAGCACGAAAAGTGCTCGGCTCCTCTGGAACGGAGTCCCTGAGACTCTCACCCACTGCTTTTAGCATCTACATCAAAACGTCAGAGGCTTACTCATTCTGCATGACAACCTTTGAAATGTTTGAAAACAACAATCTGGTCCCTCTTCAGACTTCCCTTCTTCTAGCGACACATCCTCGCTTCCTTCAGAAAGGGAAGAATCTAGCAATCCTTGAATATTGTATATGCCAAGTGCTTTATGTACAGGGCTTTGCTGAACCTTCCAATTCCCTGTGATTCTCCACATCACAAATAGGGACCCTGAGGCTGGGAGAATTTAAATAACGTAGCCTTTGGTCACATTAAAAAGGAGCAAAGCCAGTCCGGGGTGACTAAAGGCACGGACTTCTGGAGACCCCATGCTGTTTATAGGATGTGTGGTCTCCGTTGGACACCAGAAACCAGACTGCCTTTTCCTGCTCCCCGCAAACTACTGAGAACCGGACACAACACCATGACCGCAAAGAGCCCTTTGTCATGTTTGCCCTCGTTTGAGCTTCTCTCCGACCCTGTGGACCCGCTGCAGAGGCAGCAGCACTCACGCACTGCAGGGCGGGAGACTGAGGCTCCACGGGATGGATCGAAGAATTGGGGTGCAAACCTAAACTTTCACATCACCATCGTCCTTTCTATTGCACCACGAAGCCTCTCGGTGATCCAGAATCTCACCAGTATGAAGAACTGGGTTGCCTGCCCCCGCCTCCGGGTAATCTGGAGCAAAGTATCAGAATCATTCATACATAGCCTAAAATGGCCTTAGGGTCTTCAGAAGCCATATAACACTTATTGCCTTACGTAGATTGTCAGTAAGTGGTCCCCCACATCTTTCTGTCTGCTTTACAAAAGTGCTGTGACATCATGGCTTCTCTTTGCGCCGTTGGGTTTACATCGGTCCGTGTAAAACTCCCTCTTTCCTCCACCCAGCGGACTCAGTCCCAGTCTCCAGGCTGGGAGAGTGTTTTGAACTGTTACTGTGTCGCCCGACATAGTAGCTGCTCCCGTAAGAACTGGGTACCTGACACCCTTGACAGGCACCTGTTTGCTCTCCCCGTGGACTTGTTGGAGCCACTGGGGAAAGCACAATGCTGAGAACTGAGCCTGACGGTAAAACAGTGTCCTGAAGCAATATGATGGCAGAGGAGGGAATCAATGACTGGGACAACCGCGGGTGTGTGGCGGGGGAGCTGCGTGAGTAGCAAGCCTCCTGGAGATAGGTTTCCTGTGTACAGCAGGTGGGGGATGGTTGATGGGTTTGGGGGGAGTGAGCATCCCCCTCATCCTTCTGACATAAAATCATTCTCTTCATTGATTACAGTGCTCAAGGTCACACTGAATGGTATTCAATGTCATTGTTTCTCCCCACCGTTGCCTCATTGGTAGAATCTGAGTTGCTTGGAAAAATCCTGTCCCATCTGCCTGCTTCAGGAGCTTGTTCTTAACCAAAGTGGACTCCCCCTCTCCTGGTGACACACACACTCTTGGCTTGCCTTGCTCTAATTGCTGAGCACACTCTCCTTTTCCTGTTACTGCTTTCTCTCAAACAGATGGTGTTTATAGACAGGAAAGAAATGGAAGTTATTCAGCTGCTAGGCTGGTCATCGATACCCAGAAACCGACCCTCTGGAGATGCCAGGCAGAGGCAGGTCCTCCTGGCTGTGACCCCTGGGCGGCTGAGAGCCGAGAGCGGGGAGCCTGGCCTGAGGCTGGGGACAGGATGGTAGCTCGCTGTGCTTGCAGCTGGTTAAGTGGGATAAATACGTGTGTTTCCTTTTTCCTGCTTCTCTGTGTGGAAGCTGGATGTCTAGCAGCCAGTAGCACACAGAGCCCTGTTCTCCCCTGCCTGGCAGACAGGCTGGTGGTGTGGTGGGGCCGTTGACTCCCACTCGACTCCTGGGCTCTGCTGCTGCGGGTGCCCCAGGGAGAGGCCGAGGTCCTTCGGCTAATGAGCCCACTGTGCTGCCTGGCAGCCTGCCTCTTGAGAAATGTCTGGGCAAAGGTAGAAATAAGGTAGGAGGCAGAGAGGCAGCGAGGCAGCAGTGTGTTTGTGTTTGTATATTAGGAGCCACAGGAGTAATCATTAAATGTAAAATGACACACAGGTGCACACGCGCACACTTGTGTGTGTTCCAAATACAGCAAGCCCATTCTTAGGACTATACCATAAGGAGATGTTCGCAAATGCATACAAAGGTCATGCAAGGATGCTTATTACAGAGTTGTTTGCAAGAGCAAGAAATGGGCAATAATGTAAATATGTATTTAATCTGCTCTCATCAATCCAAAGTAGATTAAATAAATGATACCTTCACACAAAGGGGTAATATTCTCTCAGGAAGAAGGTAGATTTCTCAGTAGTGGCAGGAAAACATCCTTGGCATATTGTCTAGTGAGTAAAGCATCCTTCAGAAAGGAATATGCTCCCAAAGCAAAGAGGAGGAAATAAAAGCATTGACAAAAGCCATTGTGGAAAAGAGCATACAGCCAGCAATCAGACTGGCCGGGCTCAAGTCCCAGCTCTGCTCACCAGCTGGCCAGCACGGACCTGAGAACGAGACCTGGTTTTCCTCATCTGTTGAGTGGGAGCCATAGCGTCACTACCTCACAGGCACGTGACAGGCTTTCAGACGAAATGCCAGACACACTCTTAGTGACGATCAACTCTGAAGCTGGGCTTGGAAGAAGGGGAGCTGTCATTTTCACCATTCCAGACTATTTTATATTTTTTTTACAAGCATGTTTAAATAGTTTAATTTTTTATTCTTGATTTGAGAGAGAAAGAGTAAGGAAGAGAGAGAGAGAGATAGAGAGATAGAGAGAGAGAAAGAGATGTACTCGTTCATTAGCTCTTGTACACAGCCCGGGGATCGAACCTGCAATCCTGGCTCAGCAGACCCATGCTGTAACCAACTGAGCTATCTGGCCAGGGCTAAATTGATTTTAAAAACAATGTCCTCTTTGAACTGGAAGCCATTTATTAACAGATAACTCTTGACAAACACTTAGTCGATGGGGATGAGTGAAGAGTGAAGATATTTATCAGTCCAGTTAGGCCCTCAAGGTATTCTAAGACGCTCCTCCTGCACAGAGAGGCTTTGTCCACGGAAGATCCACGCCCACTGAGAAGCACAAACTTCTCGAATGACTCTGTCCAGCCCCCTGCACCAAGAGGCAGGACCAAACTCTGGAACGGTTCCGATCAGCCCAAGACCATGTCACTACGAACTCAGCCCCCTTCAAGTGCCCATCTAAGAAAGCTTGGCACTGTCACAAGGATTACTGTTTGTTTCAGCTAAAACGTGACTGTAGGTCCCTGACCTCCCTTTCCCCAGGGCAGTTACTTTAGAAACTTGCAATAATCAGTACTTTCTCTGCCCCTTTGAGGTGCAAATCTTCCACCACTCACTCAGAATTGTCTCCTCGGGGGTCTGGGAGGCACCTCAAAGAAATGCAAACATGGAGGGGGATGGCTCCCTCTTCTCCCGCTCTTGACCCTTGACCTTCAAACTTCATGAGAGGGCAGGAGCCTAACTTGGTGGATGTCTTGCCCCAATTTGCAAAGCTACCTCCTGTCTTCAGGACTGAAGAAGTTTGTTACTCCTCTGGATCAATGCCAATTAGCAAATTAGCAAAATCAATGCCTGGTCACACTGACCACCCCTCTCTTACGTTCTGAAGTACTTCCCTTTAGCACAACCGTGTTTTAAAAAGTCTCCTGTCTTTTATTTTGGTAGAGTTAAGCTCCGTTCTACCGAAGACTCTCCCCCACTGCAGTAATCTGAATGAGATCTGCCTGCGGCCTTTAACAGCTATTCGCCTCTGTTTCTTTTTGGCACTGGTGGTGTGGGGAACTGTGGTCCAGGGCATAGCCATGCCCATGGAGGAGAGAGGCCTTGACATTTACCCTAATGATATTTACTAAGTCTCTGCCTCCCCGTAAATGCCGGGGGAAGAAGAGGATAGAGGTGGCTTGCCATTCCAAAGACAACTGAAATGGGCGTGAGGCTCCCACCCCTGATATGAACATTATAGTAATTCCTTTATTGAGAGCTTTGCAAAGTACTGGAAAATAGGCTGAAGTCTCAAGAAACAGCATCTCATTAAATCCTTGCAGCAGCTTTGTGAGTAGGTGTCCTTATTTTCTAAACCTCAAAAAGGTGAGGAAATTTGCTCAAGTTCACACAGCTCATAAGTAGCAAGCTCAGGTATCAAATTCCCCTGTCTCGGTCTCCATAAGATTTTGCAGGCCCTTGATTGTTGCTGTGCAAATACTGTGCAGCTTAAATTCACTGTTTATGCTGGAAAGTTTCTTCCCCGTGGAAATAGCTAAGCCTTAATATACACAATCAATAATAGCCTTACCAAAATAATAACAACAACACTCATCTCTGGGGAAAACATTCAGTCTCCTTCCTTCAGAATCAGGTTTCTGGCCCCTGAAATGGGTAGTCATACTTCAAATCACAAAACCCTGCCTTCTTTTCTTGGTTTCTGAGGTGTCTTCTCCTGAGTATTGTCTCACTCCCTAGCTAGAATGTCAACTGCCTCTGGGTAGGGATTTCATCTGTTTTGTTAATATCTGTACATATAGTGTCTTTAAAAGTGCTTGGCCCAGGTTTATCACCCAGTATATATTTGTTGAAAGAAAGAAGAAGTCAGGGAGGGAGGCAGGAAATAAAGAAGAAGGAATGAAAGAAGGACGGAAGGGAGGAAAGAAGGGAGAAAAGAAGGGGGGAAAGAAGGGAGGAAGGAAGGGAAAAAGAGAGGGAGGAAGGGAACTAAAATGGGGTTAAAATATATAGTCTCGGAGGACTTTCAGTCAAGATGGCATTGTAGGCAGACATGGCTTGCCTCATTGCACAACTACAACAAAACTGCAACTAAAATAGAGAACAACCATCTCTCAGAATGGGCAGGAGTCGAGTTGAATGGAAGTTTGACAACTATGGAATTAAAGAAACCACATCCATCCAGACTGGTAGGAGGCACACAGATATGGAACAGGCTGGTCTCACATCCACGTGTGGTGGATAAAAATTTGGGAAGGATATCTCAGGAGCAAAGAGCCCCAGCCCCACATCAGGCCCCTGGCCCAGGGTTCCAATGTCAGGAAAGTAAGTCCCTACAGCCTCTGGCTGCAAAAATCAGTGGGGATTGAGTTGGTGGAAGAAACTTTTGGAATCCCAAGCAATTCCTCTTAAAGAAACCACACACAAACTCACCTACTCAGACTCCCTCCCTCTGGGCTCTGGTGCCAGGGTGGCAGGTTGAGGGGCACCAGTGGTATGCAGGGGGAGGCAGAGGTGTCTGGCATCAAGGTGAGCAGAGGGCGTTGTCCCTTTTCTGGGCCCTCCCACCACAGAGCTGGCAGACTCTCACAGTGCTTTATGTGAGACTCCATCCACCTGGCTAACACTGTTGACACCTTGGAGATCCCCAGAGACTCTGCCCCACCTAACTTACATGCCCACTCAAGTTGCTTTTCCATATGAATGGCTGAGCTTGGCTCATGCTTCACAACTTCCTAAATCTTCTTGAACAAGCAATAGCTGGCCTCAGTGAGCCCCAGGCCTGGAACTACCATAGCAGCCTAGAATCACAGCTTGGCTTCACCTGCAAATCTCCAAGCCCAGCACAAGTAGCAGCTATCTCTTATTGCTTTATAGCTCAGGCAGAATGATCCTGGGAAAAATATAGATAGGGGCTGATCTTGGCCTGTACCACCTGGGAAACCCCAGGGCCAGTGTACCCAGTAGACAGCTATAGACCAGGCTGGAACCCACCACCCTGTCCCTGTACAACTGATCCTCCATGGAGGGCGGAGATTGGTGGTCAGTGGTCACTGCGCATCCTTGCAGCTGACTGGACTGGATAAATCCCTCCCATTGATCTGCCAACAGAAACCAAGTCTCAACTACAAGAGGAGGGTGTACTCAGCCCACATGAAGGGTGTACCTCGAGTACCCAGCTTGGGTGATAGGGGAGGCTTGTAGCACTGGACCCTAGAGGTCACCTACTACATTAAGCCCCACTACCAAGACACAGAGTCAAAGCAGCTCTACCTAATTCATAGAAACAATCACAGGGAGGCTGTCAAAACAAGGCCGTCGAAACATAGAACATGGCCCAAATGAAAGGACAGATCAAAACTCCAGAAAAAGAATTAGATGAAATGGTGATAAGCAATCTATCAGATACAGGGTTCAAAACACTGGTTATAAGGATGCTCAAGGAACTTAGTGAGGACCTCAACAGCATAAAAAAGATCCAGTTAGAAATGAAGGACACACTAATTGAAATAAAGAACAATTTACAGGGAAACAACAGTAGAGCAGATGAAGCTGAGAATCAAATCAATAATTTGGAACATAAAGATACAAAAAAACCCCCAACTAATCAGAACAGCAAGAAGAAAAAAGAACCCCCCAAAATGACTATAGTGTAAGCAGTCTGTGGGACAACTTTAAGCAATCCAACATTTGCTTCATAAGGGTGCCAGAAGAAGAGAAAGAGCAAGAAATTGGAAATCTATTTGAAAAAATAATGAAAGAAAACTACCCTAAGTTGGTGAAGGAAATAGACATGCAAATCCAGGGAGTACAGAGAGTCCCCAAAAAAGATGGACACAAAATGGCCCACCCCAAGGCACATCATAATTAAAATGCCAAAGGTTAAAGATAAAAAGATGGGAGGGAGGTATGGGAGAATGGGTGAAGAGGTGAGGGGGTTAAAACGTACAAAGGGGTGGTTACAGAATAGCCATGGGATGTAAAGTACAGTGTAGGAAATGGAGCAGCCAAAGAACTTACAAGAATGACCTGTGGACATGCACAAGGGTGGGGGGATTGCCTGAGGGAGCAGGGGGTGCTGGGTGGAGGGGAGCAAAGGGGAAAAAATCAGGACAACTGTAATAGCGTAATCAATAAAATATAATTAAAAAATATATACGGTCTCTATTTCAGTCCCCAACTCTCACCCAAACTTGATGATGAGGGGGCTGCAGCCCAGAGAGGTAAGTGACCAGCCAGCAGGGAGCAGGTCTCTTCACTCCTCAACAAGGTTAACTGCTCTCTCCTTCTTGGGGCTGGTGATGGAGGAGGAGGGGCAGCTTTGAGAATAGCTTAGGTTTTACAAGATTCCTCCATCTCAGCAATGTTGACATTTGGGGCCAGAAAATCCTTTGTTGTGGGGGATGGTCCTGTGTACTGTAAGAGGATTAGCCAAATCCTGTCCTCTACCCACTCATGTCTGTAGCACCCTCCCACCCATCTCCCCCCTCCCTACCTCAATGTTGTGGCAACCAAAAATTGTCTCTAGGCATTACCAAATGTCCTGGGGCTGGGGGCTGGGGGGTGAGAGGTGGGGAAAAATTGACCAAGGTTGAGAAACACTGGATTAGAAGACAACCTAATGACTGGCTATTAACTAGGTAAGGAGTCATTGAAGTCCAGCATTTAAACAGAAGCGGTGGCAATTCAGGCTTTTGGGGGCACTCAAAGCCATTGTACACACTGTGGAGAGAACCGCCATCTTACCATCTGGGAGGGTTCCAAACTCCAGCAGCAAAAGAATATTCATCAACATAATGACTCAGGAAATGAGCTTTCTCATTGTCTGCCTGTCCTTCCAGGTAAGAATTTAAGAAATTTAATAAGAAAACCGATCTGTCCGCATATGGCGAAAGAGAATCTAATGAGCACCAAACTAGGCAGATTCAAAAGCCTCAATTATTCTCCCTAATACCAGTGTAGCCATTTTTGAACACAATTAAGGATTTGAAACCCCACAGGGAATTTGTTTAAACATTTATTTGATGTGAAACCTCTGACCCAAGCAATTCATAGAGCAATTAAAGAAGGAGGGCCTGGAAGATTTGACGGTAATGTAGTTTTGAGTTTTGTTGACAAATGGTCAGTACAAGTAACAATTAGTGGCATCTTAAATTAGATCTGAATGTGAATAAGAATCAAGAAGGATCCCGTAGGGCTCTTACAGGAAACCATATCATCCAATATACCATGCTCATTATCTTCCTGGAGGAGAAAGTAAATTCGACTTAGATTAAATTTGCAGAAAATGCAAAGTGAATGAGAAATGGCAAATAAAGAAGATAAATTAAAGTTAAAATTACCAAAGGACCAGGACATTTGAGAACCTTAGTCAGAACTAAATAAGATGGAATTTAATGAAAAAAAGGAAACTATTATGTGGTTGAGTTTGATTATACTCCACGGTCTGAGTAACCTGAGGGCGTGCGGGGCAGTGTGGGGGCAGGGAGGTCGGGGTCCTGGGAGAGAAGCTAAAGGGAAACTTGGTATTCCTCCCACACATCTTGGAAGGTTGGCTTGATAACTTAGCGTCTTGTGTTTTAAGGAGATTTTGCAGCAGGGAATGGGAAGTGGTAAATAAGAACCAGTGGCCCCTGCAACCCTTGTTTAGGGTAGGGGTAGAGCTTTCTGGTGAAGCTGAAACTCTAGTTGTGGCCACAGGTGATTCTGTGCTTTGCAAAGCATCATCCTATCCACAATCATCATCATCATCATCATCATCATCACCCATTGAATTCCTACAGTACCTCTATTATAAAAACTTTATCTAGCTTAAAAATAAAACTCTAACAAAGGCTGATGAACATTTATCTGTGACTCTAACACATGCATGTATATTAAAGAAGAGAGTTCTCGTGACAGAATATGCAATTAGAAGGTAAAGATCAGAGTAATGGAAAAAACTTTCCACCACCCTGCCTCAAAATCCTTAAAAAACAAGGTAACATAGAATAATATTTAAAAAACACTTTAAAATGCTTAAGCTATTTTTAAAAAATCCTCACAACAACCAGGTACTATTTTCCGCATTTTACAAATGAGGGAATTGAGACACAGAGAGGTTGTATTTTGCGCAGGGTGACACAATAAATGGCAGAGAAGAGATTATCCACCCATATTCCTTGGGAGAACAAATGGTAGTAGGGGAATCAGGGAAGAAACCTAGAAGAGCCCTGTCCAGTGTGGCTCAGTTGGCTGGAACATTGTCCCATACACCAAAGGGTTGGTGGTTCGATTCCCAGTCAGGGCACATACCTAGGTTTTGGGTTCAGTCCCTGGTTGGCGCATGTATAGGAGGTGACCAGTTGATATTTCCCTCTCTTCTTCTCTCTAAAATCAATAAACATATTATAAAATAATAAAAACAAAGAAATAGAAAACAGACAATTCTTAGCAAATTTGAGAGAAGTGGTGAATCTTATTTATAAGGCAAATTCTATTTGTTGGCTCTAGTCAAAGAATTGTGACATTTGCCTTCAACATGCTTCTTCCTCCTCTTTCAGAACCTCCCTATCCTCATTAGGGATTTATTTGGTTCAGAGAAAAACCTTATTAGCAGTAGCTTCAACCAAGAGGGGTTTACTTGCCACATGCAACAAGAAGACAGGTGGGTAGGCACTGGTGACAACTTCCCACTACAGCAATGCCGGGGCTGACGCCCGGCATTTCCCGGCCTTTCTCTGACAAGACAGCTGCCAGGGCGGAGGGGAATGTCTGCCTTGGAGGCAGGAAGAAGGTGGAAGGGAGTGCCATCCACATTTGTTCCCTTGAAGGCAAAAACTTTCCCAGAAGTCATCACAAGCTGCCTTTCATTTAGGTCCCGTTGGCCCAAAGGTCACGTGGCCCCTCCTGCCCAGGAAGAGAAGGGAAGGCAGGGTACAGGGTCGCTCTGATTGAGCTGAAGCAGCTGGGATGGTTGCCTGAGGCTGGGCCTGGAGTGAGCGAGGGAAGGAGAAGTGGGTGTTGGGGAAGCGACTAAACGCACCTGCAACAGCCTCCTTCTCTCCTCCCTTCCACCAAGCGCCCCAACAACGCCTGCAGTGCCTTGATCTGAGCAGCTGACGCACGCATGCTGGCTCAGCGGTTTTCAATGGGTGTGCTGAGAGAATTTTTAAAACATGCCACACCTGACTCATTTTCTTTAGATTGTCAAATTAGAAAAATGTTAACAACCAACCCAATAGCCATTCCAATGTGAATGAATGGAGATTGTACTCATTTTGGGGGGTCAGATCAGCAAAAAATACGTTTTTCAGTGTGCTATGGAATTTTAGCCATTAGTTTATGTGTGCCATGAGATGAGAAATGGTAGAAAATTGCTCTTTTGGCTAAAGTGTGAACCAGTTTGGGGCTAAGAGGGGCCCGTTCCTATTGTTCGCGTTCAGAAGAGTATATCTAAGGAAATGTAAGTCACGGTCTGTAGGAACGGCTTCTGGAAAACTCTCCTCTGCATGACTAAACACCCATGGACACGACCAGCATTCCTGGGAGGCTGTGCTGGGAGGCTCTGCGTGTGCACTTGACCCACCAGACACCCTCGTTTCCGCTGTAATGCAATCCACCCGTCTCAATACCTGGGTGCTGCAGTGCTAGGCGTCACAGTGAAGGACCGTGAGAGAGATGGATAGCTGTATTTTGATTTGATAAGTCAAATCAGATTAAACTAATGGCATTTCAGAGATTGTTCTGAATAATTTTTTTTTCTTAGGAACTCACTACTAAACTCGGTGGCAGCGCTGCCTGGCCAGAGTTGAGCAGCCTCGGCCAGGAGAAGACAGCTGGCTGGGGGAGGGGTGATGCTTCTGAGATAACCGTGCTTGCATGTGCTGTCAGCTCTTCACGTAGAGTCTATGCAGTGATTTCGCATGCACGGTCTTTTTACATTTTTGTCCTTACAAATATCCCAGAAAAAAGGCAAGAGAAGGAGTACAGCAGCCGTGGATACGTTCTTAGAAGACAGAACCAGGGTTGCTTGGGCCCAGAACTGTGCCAACCCCAATCTGACTCTGCTCTGGCCCTCCAGCTGCCTCAGAGCGCACCTGTGTGCTACCTGAGGGGTACGGATAACATCCGACACCTCCCAGCCTCCCAGGCAGGGTTGACCTGGAGCAGGCAGCTGCTTGCACAGTGGCTTTCATTTCCCCAGGAGGCCAAGTGACATAGGCATAGAACTGTGGAAAGTTCTAGAAAATAGTTGCCCTTGCTCACCAGATCCCTTGACCGAACCTCAACTTGGCTCCCTCAGAGGATGATTCAAGGAAGTGATTCCTGTGTGGTCAAACTCAACACTCCTGTGTCTCACTTTCTCCACTTAAAAAAACGAAAAAATAATCTTCACCAGAGTATATGTCTATTGATTTTAGAGAGAGAGGAAGAGGGAGGGAGAAGGAGAGGGGGAAAGAGAGAGAGAGAGAGAGAGAGAGAGAGAGAGAGAGAGAGATCTGTGTGAGAGAGAAACATGGACTGGTTGCCTCCCTGAGCCCAGACCCAGCATTGAGCCCACAACCTAGGTTTGAGCCCTGACTGGGAATCGAACCCACAACCTTTTGGTGTATGGGACAATGCTCCAGCCACCTGAGCCACTTGGCCACGGCTCACTTTCTCCATGTTAAAGAAGACATAGTTACAGTGGAGGACGTTCAGATCAGTCAGAATGGGGAGGGAAGGAACCATCATGGCACTTGAGGTAGTGTCGACAAGACAGGAATGATCTGCTGTAGAGAAGGTTGAGGGCGGGCATGACGGTGTCTGCAAACACTGGAGGGAGTGAGGAATCAGAAGGACCAGGAAGAGCAGAATAGGACCACATGTTGGGGGGAAGCTAGAGAGACACGTTTAGGTTCAATATAAGGAAGAGTTTTCAAACACGAGTGTTCTCCAAAGATGAGAATGCATGAGTTCTCCGGTACTGGAGATGTTCTAGTGTGGACACAAGGAGAACTGGGCAAGAAAGCAGCTAAGGAGGATGAGCAGTTAGGTGAGACCAGAGATTCTCAGGGGGATAACTCCCCCATACCGAGAGGATATTACCAATGTCTGCAGATATCTGATTGTCACAACTGAGGGGGGCACCTTTGAGTAGAGATCAGGAATGCCGCTAAACACCTCACAATGCCCAGGACAGACCCCACAACACAGAATTATCCCACCCAAATTATAAACAGCCTGGAGGTCGAGATGCCCTGAAAGAAGTAAACTATAAGTCAGGAGTCTGGGGTAATGGCCCCTCCAATCCGTCCAGTAATTCAGAAGACCATGGAAGATAACTGTTGAAACGCCAGGAATACACAGTTTCAAAGAGGATTGTGCAGTAGGATATTCAAGTACACAAATCTCAGAAATTTATTTTTAGTTTCAGACATCATGGGCTATATTTTGGGACTCTGGCCATCCCTACTGTAGCCAAAACTACGAGGCTGTTAATCCTCCAAAAAGCAAATTTATGGGCTCCCACCTACTTCCACATATAAATTGGAAGCGACATGCACAAATCTAGAGGCAGAGTGGGGTGAGGATGGGGGGAGAATTGTTGAAAACATGCAGAGAAATCCACAGTGAGATTTCACCCAAAGGCCTCTAAAAATTATCCCTGATTATTTTAAATATACGTTTTGTGCCTTCTGGGTGATGAAATGCACCAACTCCCAGAAAAATCCTGGAAGTACAAAGAACTTCATTTTCACCAGATGTGCCACCAGCAGGGCTCGAGAATCAGATGGAGCTGAGGTCAACGGGGCTCTATTACCCCAGGGCAAAGGGTATCTAACCTTTCTGAGCCTCAGTTTCCTCATTTATAAAATAGGACAAATTACATCTTCTTTGTAGGACAGCTGTGAAGATTACATGAGCAAGGGTCGGCACAACCACGTGCCATGCCTGGTGCACGGTAGATGCTCACTAAGTGGCAGCTGTGACGTGTGTGGTTATCTCCCTGGGGGATCTAAATAGCACGTGGCATTGGGTGAGGTACTCATCAGTAAAATCATGCCATCTTAAAACTCACAATCTGAGATGAAAATTAGCTAGCCCTCATTATAGTTCTCTATTGTTATTGATTAAAATAAATAAGTAGCTGCCCATGACCTCATGTAGTCTTCCTAACACCCTAGGGAGAGAGGTATTGTCACCTCAATTTATAGCTGAAGAAACTGATGCAGATGTTAAGTGGCTGGTCTGCAGTCATATCGTAGTAGCTCCTTGTGGCAGAGGCTGAATCAGAACCCATGCATAGGCAGGACGCCAGCACCCCCTGTCCCCCTGTTCCCCACCCCCACCCCTGTCCTTCTCAGCCTGCTTCTTTGCTCTGCCTGGACCTGGAGCATCTCACCGCAGCAAGGCCTGCCCTCAAAACTTTGCAGGCACCAGTGTATAAACGACCAGTTACAGCAAAAGTGACTGCCAACTTGGAATCACCTTGAGGCAAGGATAGACACGCACGAGTCATTTTCCATATTTCAAAAAGCCACCCTAAAAACATACATTTTCTCTTGAAGAAGCCTGAAAGATGAACTAAAAATGCAGGGTTTCAAGGATTTAAGCTGGAATTGTGTACGCCAATGCTCTGGGGTAATACTGGTTATTTCAATGTAAGTAGAAACTCCGATGGATGGTTCCTTATGTCTGTGATGAACAAAAACGGGAAATGTAAACCAGATGCCTGTTTTACAGTAGCAGGTCCAACCCGAACTCCACGGGAGAAATAAAAAATGCCCTTCGTGATGAAAAGTCTGGAAATCACTGTGTGAAAAGGAAACCGCACGCATCCTAGAGTGTCGGGCACAAAACGACGAGCGGGCGGGCTGTTGCGCAGAGACATATGGGTCCTCCCTGCCCATTTCTTCCAGGGGAACACTGCCCTGCCCAGTGCCCTGTGGAGTGGACATGCATCTGTCCCATGTGTTCCTAGCCCCGGACAAGTGTTGATGGGACATTCTAGACTTCCTCATCTGTAGGCTGTTGAGAAACCTCTAACTTGTGGGACTGGGTCAACATAACGAGCTGGGTCAACCAAGCCCTTTTTCTCTGGGAAACCAGAATTAGGGCACTGAGAGGTGGAGGCAGTTTCAGCAGATGCAGAAGACAGGAAGCCGTGTGAAAAGTCCCCTTAGGACACAGCGGCCACAGAGTGGCTGGAGTTGTGTGGGAATGAAAACTCAACGGTGGGCAGGGAAGTCAGTAACCCATAGAGCAAAGAACAGATGTGGACATGAGGAAACACCACATGGGGAATTGTGGCGGTGGGGGGGAGGGGCGGTCCGAGGCCAGTTGTAGCTCCTATGAGATTCAGAGGAGCCACACCGGTCCTTGTCTTTGAATTTCCTGGAACTCCCATTCTGTTTTCACAACGAATCCCACTTTGCTCCAGCTAGTTTCAGTGGTCTCTCTTACTGGCACACAAATGGGCCTGATTAGAACAGACCTTCTGAGCCTTTGGGGAAACACCCTTAAAAATCACATCACAGATCCCTGGCTGGTGTGCCTTAGTTGACTGGGCATTGTCCCCAAACTGAAAGGTCACCAGTTCGATTACCAGTGGGGGCACATGCCTGGGTCCTGGTTGGCCCAGGCTGGGGCGCATGTGGAAGGTAACCAATCAATGTTTCTCTCCCTCTCTTTCTCTCTCCCTTCCCCTGTCTGTGAAATCAAAAATAAAATAAATTTAAAAAAATCACATCACAGAGTCATTCTCTGCAGAAGAGATAAGATAGAAACTGACCTGAATTCTTTATAAATCTAAAATGATGTATATTCCATTCCCAGTGGGGTTAGAAAGCCCACAGGGGAAGTAGCCATGGGATTTCCAGGAAAATGCCACCCAAGAGCGGAGAGAAGAGCCCATGGGGTGTGGCCCTGGAAGTCTCCCACGCCAAAGATAAATAACCACCATCCTACTGGCCAGACTCTACTGCCGGCTGTTGCTCTTCGTATCTATTTTCTGTCTGCTCTCTCTGCACTGTGATGGGTTGGAGGATTGGTCCCTATTACCTGTGACCACGTGGCTGGGTTTTTGACCACTGAAATATGAGCAGAAGTGATTGAGTGCTACGTTTCGGCTGCTATATGTCACTTTCCCCTTCCTGGAAGCTGCCATCTCGGCCATGTCGTGCAGTTGGGGACAGCATACTAGGGCAGTGCTAATTAAGTGCGGCCCATGTACCAGCGGCTCCTTCTCGAACACTCTGGTGCTCACCCATGGCAAGATAAAAAGTTTGTGCCAGAATGCAAGTCACTAAGATCATTGTTTAGTTCCGTGGAGGTTTGTTTCCATAGTAAGGGGTTCTTACTGAAGGAAGGGGTCCTTAATGAAGGAAGGGGTCCTTATGGAAAGAAGGGGTCCTTATTGAAAAAGGCGGTGCATTGATGTCCAGGCTGGGGCAAGCTCCCTGTCTTCTCAAGAACCAGCCCTTTGAGGAGCGGTGCCCCAGGGAATAGTAGAGACACAAGAACGAACAGGGAATGAACCCAGGTTTCTGAGTATATGTGTGGCACAGAGCTGCCTGCCAACCAAGAACACCTGACCTGGATTCACAGTGAAAGAGAGAAACAAACCTCTCTCTTGGATGTGGCATTGCATTGTGAGCTTTCTGTCCCCCCTAATGAAGTCGGTGGGGCAGGTCACCTCTGGCCGGGCTGTGGTGAAGATTTCAAAAGTGATCAGAGGAAGAACACCCCCAGCCAGGGTCTGCTGGGGTTTGTCCAGCGCTGGCCAAGTCAAACACGCATCGGTTTCCTTCTCTAACTGGTAACAGTTCATTGTCTGGTCTGGACAGGGGAGGGGCCAATGCAGCCATTCACATCTATTGCATCCCTTCTCTGGGCCTAGGACTGGGCCAGGCACTGTGGACACAGCCTTGAGCAATACTGCCACGGTCACTGCCCTTACAAGGTACCAAGCAAGTCAAAGGCCATCCCGAGACTGGGTGCAGAAAGCCTGGGGACTAGGGTGCTTGGAGCAAGAGCTGTGGTCAGTGGAGGGACTTGGGTGCCTCCTGGCCTGCTGTAGACACACACACACACACACACAGTGAATTGCCTGAATTAGCAGAATTGTGTTCTCCAAAGCACTGTTCCCACCCACTAATTTACTGACAATGGTTTTTCCTCAGTCTCGTGGGGCAGAAATTTAAAGATTCTAAAATAATGTTGATTAAACTAAGGGGAAGGGACATTTTTTCTGCAACTTAATCTGGAGAGGTACGGGTTTAATGCCTCTCTAAAGTCTGGGGTTGTCTAACAGAAGCAATGAGACCTGAGCATTTCTTGAGTTAGTTGTTCATTCGTCAAATTCTCACCAAGCACCCCTCTGATCCAGGCTCTCTGCTGGCACACAGAGCGACAGGGCCAAGTCGCTGTGTTCAAGCAAGCTCATGGCCAAGTGGGAGGCAGGAACCTGTGGATGGTCTCCTGACAGGGCAGCACCTGCTTCCTGAGCCCTGGGATCGGAGGCAGAGGCCGGATCCCAGCAGGATGGAGTCCAGACTGGTTGCGGACTTTTCCAATTTGATTTTCACTTGTATTACTGTGTTTCCTCCACTACTCACAGTGATCTTGAAATCAGCACTTTTTTTTTTTTTTTTTTTTTTTTTTTTTTTTTTTTTTTTTTTTTTTTTTTTTTTTTTTTTACGTTTTAGCCAGGCACATGCATGGAAACACTTCCAAGCCTGAGTATTCAGTCGTGCAAGGTGCACTTCTAACCATCTAAGAATGACACACAGGCATCGAATAGCCAGATACTCAAAAAAAAAAAAAAAATCGTACGATTTCAGTTTCATCGGTATCAACACCAGCACTGACATGCAGTACCCAGGACCCACCAGAGAGACAGTTCACCAGAACTGGTGAGGAATAACAGGCCTGCAGGAGCATGCAAATCCGCCCCCGGCTCTGGCAGCCAAAGGCGCCGCAGCATCCTACCAGCTTCTGTTTATTGTGCCATTGCTATGGTGCCCATCCCTTGGTATCCATGGCACTGAGAACACAGAGAGCGGGGCCTGTGACCACTCTTCACATCCCAGAACAGAAGAGGCAGAGGGAAGTTGGGCAACTCTGGGGAGGTGTGTGAATAGCCACTGCGGGGCAGTGAGCTTTCTGGTAGACGCAGCCAGGGACATTTGCGTCAACGTTTCCTCTATTACATGGAGGCAATATACTTGTGAAAGGAGCCAGGTGTGTAGGACAACTGTCCTTCCTGTCCCATCCTCCGTCTCCATCCACGCACAAGTGGGCAGGGGCACCTTGAGCACCCCGCTGCTGGTGGTGGTGAGAGGGACTGGGGGTGGGGGAGACAAGCATCTGGAGGCCCGTGGGCTGGGACTGCGAAGAGGTCCGGGGTCCATCGAGTGGAAAACGCCTGAGAGTCCGAAGTCTCTGCAATCTCGGTTCCAACCCTCTTCCAGCAAAGCTGAACTCCAAACAATTCATCCTTCGTGCTCACCCCTCTGTAGCCCCCGCCGCTGCGATCCGGCCCCAGGGTCACCCTCTCCCCTTTGCGGGATGGGAAGGCAGCTAACGGGGAGGCGCCCAGGTGAGGCTAGAGAGGGAGGAATTCTCTAAATTGTGTTGGAGCGAAGGCGTCGAGGATGGGAAGAATTAATCTAATGTGGGGGAGGCGGAGGGACAACGTACGCTCAGCCTTTTCATTACCCGGCGGGAAGATGGATGACTTTCGGGGCCGGTTGTCCAGGCGCTACGGCTCGCTGTAGGGATACGTCAGAGCGCTCCGGGCCACGGTGGAGGAGCCCCCGGCCCCCCCGCCCGGGCTCGCGTATAAAGTCGGGGCCTGGCGGAGGCTGCAGCAGTGGCGCGGACGGCGGCGGCAGAGCTCCTCCGGGTCCTGGTCCTGCGGTCGCCCCTTGGCGGGGAGAGCGTACTCTCCACCCAGCCTCGCCGCGCGCTCCCAGGACTTCCCGTCGGGACCATGCGCGGCCGTGAGCTGCCGCTCGTCCTGCTGGTGCTGGTCCTCTGCCAGGTACCCCGGGGACCCGCCGCCCCGGTGCCGGCGGCCGGAGAGACTGTGCTGGCCAAGATGTACCCGCGAGGCAACCACTGGGCGGTGGGTGAGTGTCCGGCGCGCACTAGCCCTCCACGGGACCAGCCAGAGCTGGGGGCCGCTTCTCCATCTCCCAGCGCTTCTGGGGCCGGCTTTGGGGACTGGGTTTGCCCCGATCTTCCTACCCAAACACCAACCCCTTTCTCCCAAAGCTCCACCCCACCCTTCCCCATCCTGGGAGGCCGTCAGTCTCTCAGGAGCAGCAGGCTGGTCCCTAGGTCTCCTGTCTTCAGGGTAACCGAGCCAGCGCGCAGCTCTCCAAAAACTCCTAACTCTAGGCGAGGGAGATTACCTTCCCTCCGCACCTCCCCAAGCTCTCCTTTCGTCCTGCGCTCTTCTCTCCCTGAACAACTTAGGGAAGCTGGGTCTTCGAGGGCGTCTCGGAGCCCTGATCCAGCCCGGCGGCCTCGACTCCGTCCCGCGTGAACCCAGGCTGCGCCTTTGCGTTTGGCGAAGCCACAGGTGGGGGACCCGTGGCGCGCGCGCCCGCTCTGGGTTTTAAATGCGTTCAGGGAGCCGTGCCTGAATCCCGCCACTGTGGCTCTTCTGAATTTTCTCAGTCTCTCTCCTGCCTCTGCAGCGATTGTTTTTTCTCTGCCCTTCTGCTCAACCCTCCATCTTTCTATCCAGCTGGCTCGGCGCTCCGGGGATCGCGCCCGCTCTCCACGCTACGCTGATCCCGGCCTCTCTGTTCCTACAGCCCCACTCTTCCCCACTTCTCTAGACATGCGACCTCACCCGCTCCCTGGCTCCTTCCCCTTTTCTTCTGCCAACAAGTCCTGTCCTCCAGGCACAGGCTGACGTTTCGCTCTTCCCGGCCCCGGGACCCCCAGCGGTGGTTCTGAAGCCTCCCGCTCACCCAGCGTCACCCCGGGGCTCTCCGCCCATGCCAAATATAACCTCTGGCAAATGCAAAGCGCTCAGCTTCCTCAGAAACCTCCCCATAAAGCCAGCTACAGCAACCCCAACATTTCCTGGGATGCTGGTCATCCCTGAGGAGGTTTAAGGGTGGTGGTGCTGGGGTTTGTGTCTGTTTCCTTAGTCATCTACTTAAGAGCGGCCCAGGTGTGTCGGAGAGATACTTGCTAGTCCCCGTGTATCAGCCGAACCTGTGGCACTATCAGCCACACAGCCTCTCTGTGTGATGTCGGGCGCGGGTGGGGGGGGGAGGGGGACTCATGGAAGGGGGTGAGGCTGGAACTGTCACCCGCTCAGCATTTCCGTGCTGTGCACACTTCTCTCAGAGAATTGGGAAGCTCCTGATTGCAGCGGTGGTTTTCACTGTCGCTGAAGGAGCCTGGCAGCCTCAGGGACAAGAGCATTTGTGATCTCCGAGGGACGTGGGAACTCAGGCGTGGGCATGGAGGGGGGGGGGTGTGAAGGTAAAAGAAAACAACAGCGAAAAACCATCCTCAAGAGAGGACACTTACAAGATGTTAAAGAAGCCAAACCTAGACTTGATACTTGAAAGAGCTTTTGGGACCTTAGAGCTAATGGCCATTGTCCAGTCCGGCCACTAGCTGGTGGACTGGGAAGGTGAAGTGAAACTTCCAGATTCCCAACCTCTTTTTGCTCATCCATATTTTTTTTTTTTTTTTCTAAAAAGGCTCTATTGCCCTGGCTGGTGTGGCTCAGTGGATTGAGTGCCAGCCTGTGAACCAAGGGCCCACTGGTTCCATGCCCAGTCAGGGCACATGCCTGGGTTGTGGGCCAGGTCGCCAGAGGGGGGCACTCGAGAGGCAACCACACATTGATGTTTCTCTCCCTTTCTTTCTCCTTCCCTTTCCCTCTCTAAACATAAATAAATAACTAAAATCTTTTATTAAAAAGGCTCTGTTATTAGGTAACCCTTGCAGGTCAAAGGGAGGACAAGAGAGTTAGCTGGGGAGCTGGAGCCGAGTTGTTATCAGAGTGAGCCAACCCCGATTGCCATAGTTCCAGAGCATGCTTGGCCCCAGATACTTAGCATGTCTGGCATGCAATCACCCTTGGTGGTGCTTGGGTATTCCTTACCCCGAATCAAGTGGACCTGTTGGAATCTTAAATTTGCTTATTGCTCTCAATCACAGTCTTTCCCTTTTTCTCCCTTGGCTGGCTGGCTCTGTAGAGTTGAGGAAAGTGGGAGGAGAAGGAGAAACTCATGTTGGGGTCTAAAATGACATTGTGGTTGAGCAAAAGTTGGCTTTGGGGAGAGCGTTCACAAGCCTGAATAATGTTTGCTTTGAAATTTAGCTTGCCACTATCCTAAGCAAATGCCTGTCATCCTCAATCATGGAGGACATGCCGTTTCATTTTAATTATTCTCAAACTAAAGCTTCATATTGCTGTTGGCACAAATTTGCAGGTTTGTTAAGTGAATTATTTCTGTTCATTGAGAGAAGCGTGGTGTGGCAATGGAATGCAAGTTATCAAATTGAAAACTTAACAAATTCTTATCTGGCTTGAAGTTCTTGGAAATGTGTGTATGTGTGTGCGTGTGGGTGGGTGGATGATGGAAACACAGGTGGACACCAGGCCTAGAGGTGGCTCTCACTGTGATGTGAGGCAGGCCCCAGAATTCTGAACACCAGTGCTCAGCACAGAGTGGCTTGACATCGTAGCACCACTCCGGCAACTCAAATATGGTTTAAGTGTCTTAGAAAAACTAGCTCCTCGAAGTACTCAGCACTTTGTCTTAATGGGTCATTTCCTGAGTTAGGGTAGCCTTCAAGTTATGAGTTGAAGAAAATTAATTTATGCTCCATTTTAGTGCTATTTTTTAACTGATTATAGAGGACAAAAGCTTTTTTTCCTTCTGGGAATGGTATTATTTTTTCAAGTGCCTGTCTTTGTCTATGCTGAGGTCTCCATTATTATGGTATGGACAGATTAAAAAAAGATGATGGGAAAAGAGGTGGAAGTGGGCATATCATCCATGTTGCCATGGAGATGGTTATTTGGTTGACAGTTGCCCGCTCACCAGTGAAACAGGACCCAGGAATATACGCTTCCCTGGGACGTTATAGATGGTGCCCTTTCCTTAATGGCAAGTCTATGGATCTGGGAGTGGGAGCCTGAACACTACCTACCCACCAAACATGCAAATACTAAAAATTAAAAAAATGTCCCAAGGATCTATGTTAAGTCAGTCACAGAATGGTTTTCAGCAAAGTCCACAAAATTATTCAGGCATGACAAAAATGAAATTCTTTTTTGTAAAAACATCTCCATTGCCCCTCTGTTTCATTGCTATAATGCCTTTCTCCTTTCTAGCATGCTACCAAGATGATAGGAAATGATGGTAGGCAAGAGCCACCGAGGTGATTACTGGGAGCATCAGTTCTAATCCTGCTTTCCCATTGTCATGATTCAATTTCCTCCACATAAATAAAGCCAACTGCCTTGTTTCTTCCTGAGAAGTTGTGCAACATAATCACTGTTATGGCTAAATGCAAGGTTATTTAGCGGATATCCGGGCACCAAGCTGACCAAGCTCTCACACTGCTATGCAGTGAAATGTCATTTTAAGACTCCCCAGTACTCACAGAATTTGTTATCTGAGTCACATAATGAATGAGTCATGGCATACAGATATGTGATCCTTATTTTAAAAATATTTTTATCCTCACCTGAGGACATTTTTTTTTCATTGCTTTGAGAGAGAAAAAGAGAGAGAGAGAGAGTGAGGGAGAGACATTGATGTGAAAGAGAAACATCAATTGGTTGCCTTCTTTTAGGTGCCATGACCAGGGATTGAACTGCAAGCTGGGTATGTGCTCTGACTGGCAATTGCACCCGTGACCTTTTAGTCTACAGGAGGATGCTCCACCCAACTGAGCCACACAGGCCAGGGCTATGATCTCTATTTTTAAAAAAATAACATTAGAAAGCCTTTTGTGGACCTTATCCTTATTTCCAGACCCCAGAATGATTCGTAGGAAGTTCAAAGACTTCGAAGCATTGCAATATAGTAGAGTCTGGGCTGCGAGCTGATTTTAATCCTAGTATCTTTGCTCATACGTTTGTGATCTTTGGCGAGTCTTGTTGTCATCAGACTTACTACAGAGTGGATCCAATGGGATGATCTGCATTTAAACATCCTGGAAACAGTACCTTGCAATCACCTGCCAGCAATGAAGTCGTGGTGAGGGCTTCTCTCGGTGTAGAGAGCTGCTGGGAAGGGGCCCCGTTCTATTTTGTGTGACTGACGTCTGTCAAACATTATTCCCATGATATTTGCCTTGAATACTTCTCATGCCAGTCAATGATGGAGCCACAGAGAGCTCTTACTGTGTGAACTTTAAATCACAAGCACTATAGTTCTATTAATATCAGAAATTTGAAAATACTATAGTAGCTGGTTATAGAAAGATGGGAAAAATCAATTGAAGAAAGTACATAGGATAATGTGAGTATATTTAAGCAACAGGCTAAAGTGTGAAGAATGCAGACCTTGAATTCCCTAGCTCCTTCGACTCGGTGGCTGTCTCCACTGCATACACGAGTCTGTGTTTCTAGCGGTTCGGCTTTCTGCACAGCAACTTTTATTCACTTATGTGGAAACTTCGATAGACGTTCACTGACCATTTTAGACCTCTAAGAGCAAATTCTGCATTGATGTACCCGGGAAGTGTTAGTCAGAACTTGCCTTCAACTGGTTTTTCATTACTTGCTTTACAAACTGTAATTTCTAGGTGATGCTCTGCCTAGATTCAACCTCGGCTAAATTCTGAGAAAGTTTAAATGAAAAATTCCTTTGGTACATTTGTATTACAGATAAGAGATAAGCAACACCTTTCTTTCTTTCTTTCTTTTTTTAATCACACAAAGAAAAGCATCGAGACCTTTCTTTCCAGTAGCAATTTTAAATTGGCTCAGGGGAAGGTGTTTAAATTCCACCATTCAGTTGGGAATGGGACACAGCACACACAGAATTGGCGATAGAATTTCAGATGAGGATGGTTCCTTTTGGATTTCACTTAGTCCAACCTGTTCATTTTGTATTTGAGAAATTGAAGACTGGGGATGCTAAATGATCAGGCAGAGGTCACCCAGGTTGTTAGCAGAGGGGCTGGGACCAAGCCCAGGGCTCCAGAGTTGCAGGTCTGAATGCTGCCCAGCTCATTTTGCATTTTGAACAGAAAGCAAAGCCAGTCATTTTTGAACTAACTCTTTGTAATAAAATGCTATTTATTCTGCGTTTAAGAGGAAGCAGCACAAACATAATTGGAATCCTTTTAAATTTCTCGCTCATTTATTCCTCTGGGTTAAATTTGTGCCGTTCTGTTTGTGTTTCTTGGTTTTTACAGGGCACTTGATGGGGAAAAAGAGCACAGCAGAGTCTGCGTATATTGACGAGGGAGGGAGCCTGAAGCACAGGCTGAGGGAGTACATTCTGTGGGAAGAAGCTGCAAGGAATTTGCTAAGCCTCATGGAGGGAAAGGGGACCAGAAGCCACCAGTCGCCTCCAGGGGGCGCCCCTGGGTATTCTCCAGTCTACTCAGGCTTCCGAGGATAGCAGCAACTTGAGAGATGGAGGTTCAAAACCCAAAGGTATCAAGAACCTGCTGGGGAAGAAGGGGTGGGGATGGGGATGGGAGGTGCTTGGGGAGAGTTGAAAGGAGGGGAAGGTCCCGCAGGGAAGAATAAAACTGTTTACCATGCAAGCCTCCACAGCCTTCACTATACTACATTAGCCTGACACCAGTACACACTAAGGACATTAGTAGACAATTGACACGCCATCTTTGCTTTTCAACACTAATAGATTTATTTTCCTCTTAGCACATCAACACTCTTGGTTCAAAACTCCAGTGCAGGGGTTTTACGAGCAATTGTGTGCGTGGGCAACTGAGCATTGATGGGGTGTTTCTGTAATCTGCCAGGCCCAACACAACATTTTGACGGTGAGGCCATATTTGAGTAAATCCTCATGGGCCTGCAGATATGGTTGACTTTTGATGGGCACTCGGGGAAGGGTTCTTTGTAGATATTTTTAGAAGACGGGGTTCTCATTTGTGACCATTTATGCACAACGTCCCAAGTTTGGATTTCATCCTAATATGGTAAAACTTGGTGAACATACCTGAGGGCAACTGATTTGTCCTGTAAATGATTTCATGGAAGACAGGGAAAGACAATCTGCCAAACAGGCATTGTTTAGACACAAACAGTAAACCAGTTAAAAGAAGGAATAAAATGTATGGGAAGAAGACAAAGCAGCTGAAAATGAAGTGATTCTCACGAACTGTTAAGAAGGTTCCATGAAATTTATGATGAAAGGCAAAAATAATTAGAATACTAGAAATAATAGCAATAATAATAATACCACCTAATTCTGCAGAGCGGTTACTAGGCCCCATGCACCGGGAAAAGCAGCTCACTGCCTGCTTGTCTGTCAAGGCCCACAGCAGTCTGAGAAGGAAGACGCAGGAAGGTTCTGTTATTCTCTCCACCGCGGAGTCTCAGTGAGGAAACTGCGGCAGTCACGCAGCTTTTCACTGGTGAAACAGGGACAGGAGCCTGTGCGGTCTGTCTGCACAGTGTGCTGCCAGGACAGACACCTGCTGGGGCCGGTCCGCAGTGATGTTACAGGGGGAGGACGCAGGGTGCGGTGGTGCCTTGCTGCTTGAACTTCTGATAAGAAACAGCACTGCTTTCCCACGTGGGGCTTGGGGAGCTGGCTCCTTCCCTTTTCATGGGGCTGACTCTTTGACTGACAGCCCTTCCAGAGGCTTGGGCTGGCTCTGCCAGCCTTCAGCTTCTTCTCTGGAGGGAGGTTCTGTGCCTCCACTGTGGAGTCTTCAGGCTAAACTCCAACTCAGACTCAAACCCAAAATTCATTTCTTGCATTAGGCAATGTCTCTACAAGAAAGACTGAGAAGAAAAAAAGATCTGGATTAAATCAACCAACACAGAAATAGATAACAATTCCATGTAAAGCCCTGAGTGGGTCTCTTGCCCACACCTGTACGACAGGGATCACAGGTGGTGTCTGACCAGCTCCCCCCTTTTTGGGGGGATCACAGGGCTCCCAGGGCCCCAGAAATTTGTGATTGACTTCTTAGCTTCTGGCTGGCCAAGCCTTTTTTTGGTCAAGTGCTTTGCGGGACCTCCTGTGGATGGATGGCCAACAGCAGTGCCTTCTCTTTGTCTGAAGAATAATGCCAATCACCATCCCAAAACCCTCTGAAATAATTTTATAAACGCTGACACGGACTTACCTTCATAGCTCATTCATAAAACATACACACGATCATGGTATTAATTGGTAGTGCCGCATGTTGAACTCAACAGCACTATCCCAAACCTGGCTCTGCCTCTCTGCCTCACTTTGGGCTGTTAGGAAAATTCAACTCCTTCCTCAAGGATGGAGACTTCCCCACCGTTTTCAGAAGACTATTCTGTAAGCTTGAAGGCAGGTACAAGAGAATAGCTCCTGTAAGGTCTCTGAGAGGCAGCAGCATGGGATGGATTGAGCGGACTGTCAGACAGTGAATGCTTTAAGGGGACGATATTATCAGTCATCAGCGTGACCTGAAAAGTCATCTTTAGATTACAATCAGGCCTTGCTTTTCTACTATATCTTATTATGCCTTGTTCTTCTTGTTACAAGTTTAGAAAGCCCACCCAGTTTCACTCCTCTTCAAGTTGAATAATTAGGTATTGCAAACATTGGTACTGTCCTTTTGAATATATCCTGTCCTTTGAATAAGTCCTGTCCCTTTGAATATATCCCTGGTAATACGAAAAGCAAATTCAACAATTAGCTTTGTATCTGTATGGACCAAAACACCTTGTCACTCCCCTGGCTTTGGAAATCCCGCCCCAGTGAAAGTATGCCGTCCTAAAAATTAAGAACATCTTACAGTTGTCTTGTTCAAAAAGAGGGCATACCAAAAGAATAGTTTGTATTAGGAATTCATGTGTCTCTGGGTGTTTGAAAGGAGTTTAATGACTTACCTAGGCATTGCCAGAATTAGCAACAGGACTTTTCAGAGGCTGAAGAATTTTTCCTAAAGTTAAAAACTATCCACCTATGCTCGCCTCTCCCACTTTAGACATAAGACATCAGGTCCGGTTGCCGACTCTCCCAGAGCTGTAGTTAGAAACGCTGAGGGTCTTCCTGTGTTTTGATGATGAAGATATTGAGTAAATTCAGAAAAGATCTGTGCACATGTGCACTGGATCTAGACTATGATGTCATGGCAAACAAGCTCCAGAACTTTACCAGCATTTATGACCAATCATTTTCAAGGTTCATTTAGTTTTCTTTGAACTGCACCCTTCTTACAAAAATGAATGGAACCTATGGTTTCTGTGACAGGGGCCAGTGTTTAGGTCATGAGGTCAATGAGCTCTATGGTCCTGCATGTGGTTGTGGGTTGTGCTGAGTTCCAACAGAGGTTGAAGTTGGCTTTTGGGTTCCTCTTGTCATTTGACGAAGTTCATTGTTCTTTGCAGCCTAAGGTTTTCCTCCTCTTATTTGGTGGACTGGAAAGAGGTCTAGGGAATGTGTTGCCAAGGTCATCATGCAAAGGAATGAAATGAACAAGTTTGCCCTCACTTTTCAGGGGCTGCTACCACTGTCCCATCACATCAGTACAGAGAATAGAAAGGAGTTGTCTATTAATACGTGAACTACTCCAGAGGAAGCTCCGAATATAGGAAAAGCAACATGCAACCAAGAATCACTAACAATCCTCTAATTACCCCAACAGTTTCTATGAAAGAACAGAGGAAGGTGCCCTACCCTGGCTCCTCCTCCTCCTCCTCCTCCTGCCTCAAGGTCCTTGATCTTCCTGGGATACACAATTCTTCTTTTCCTTGTAGAGTCACCTCCTCTCCCTTGAGCCAAACTGCTCTGATTCTATATTTTCTGCCAGGGGGAGGACTTCTATAGATCCTTTCCTACATTGTCAGCTGGCCCCCTTTGTGATCTGCAGCTCGTAATGCCAGATGCACGGCAGCATCTACAGGCAGGTGGGCAATGCTTAATGGTGCATCCTGGGCTTATGGAGGAGAGTGAAGAAAATTGGCTTGTGTGGGAATTGAACCCCAGGCCCTGGCCTCATTAACACCTGGTCAAGACAACTGAGCCACAAAGCAGATAATAACCGGTTTGAAAAAATCAGTGGTTCCTTTCTTAGGAACAAGTGGCTAGTCTAAATATCGGGGAACCTGAATTTCCAGCACTATGCTCTTGAAAAGTGTAATAAGTTCTAGTCTAGATGAAAAGTGTTTCCTCATGTCAGTGGGTAAAGGCTACTGTATGAGAACAAAGAAGTATTTTTAAATTATAGCTTTCATTCTTTCTTCAGTCTTAATTTGGACAATACACTTAGAATTGGCAGAAACCCAAATTACCTTCTCTTCCCAAGTTGCCCATTCTACTACCGTTTATAGTCATGGGTTTGTGGTGTATAATTGTGTAATTCATAAACTAGCTTTGATTTGTGTAATGAGGTATTGCCAAGGGAGAACTAAAATTCCACATTCCCTAATAGTCCCCTTACCCCACTCCTACTTTAGTGAAAACTCCTGGGGGTAATATATTTAATTGCTAACATTAGTCAAAATATACCTGAGTCATATGAGAGTACAAGTTAAGCTAATATATAAAAAAAAGGCCCCCAAATCCAGTGGCTCCCTAAAAAGAGGAAGTTCGTTTCTCTCTCAGGGATAGCTGTGATCTTCAAGCATTCACATGCTCAGTTGGAATCACCTAGGGGCCTGTGCAAGTGCACACTCCTGCCTCCCCTCACCGCCAGGTTTCAGTCTGGCAGGTCTGGGTGACCTAGGAGCTCATCTTTCTAACTGGTTCATGTGATGCTGGTGGTTTCTTGGGAAGGGATTTGCTTCAAGGGTCGGATTTCGGCATCACTAACTACATTTGCTTAACTCTTGCTAACATTTTTTTAAGTTGCTGATCTCTCTGCTCCAGGCCCTCAACGTGAAGGAAGGAAACCCCAGCTGAACGACAATGACAATGACAGTGTCAGCTTCTCTTCAAGAAGCAAAACAAAACCCTTAAGAGACTTTGTTCCATGGGCAACGATTCCACTGGATCAGCCACAAGATTTCCTTTGTGCAAAATACTTCACTATTCCTGTATCTTTCAACCTTGACTAAATCCGTGGTTTTCAAGCAGCATCTTTTGGTTTAAATTTGTTTTCTGTGAATAATTTGTCCATAAAGAGTCTTCTAGTTAATGCTCTCTGCAACTAGACTGTGTGTCCATTAGATTCCAGTCCCCGACCTGTTACCATTCACAATAAATGCTTAAACACATTGTCCAAAGGGCAGGTGGTCCTCTTATTTCAATTCCAAATGAGAGGACAGTGTAGCAGAGATTAATAAAAAAAAACTTGATAATGAACTTGTGTGCTCATTGATGAGGGCAGGCTGAACTTTTAGTTCTCCCATGTGAAAGCCACTCACCGAATCCCTGGAGTGACTTACAGACTTTCTAAAGGCTTCTGCTAGACACTCCTGCTCTCTTATCACCATTGGATGGACTTCGGACTGAGTTGAAGGTAGAGGCTGGCCTGATGCATCACTTATGGTTCCCATTTCTTCAGGCCCAGCCATGACCAGATATTTTGCCAAGGTTCTTGATATTCTCCTCATAACAGTCTGATAAGCTGAGAATAAGCATTATCACTTAATTGATAAGGAAACAGCCTTGGCTGGTGTGGCTTAGCGGACTGAGTGCCAGCCTGGGAACCAAAGGGCTGCCCATTTGATTTACAGTCTAGGGCACAGGCCTGGGTTGTGGGCCAGGTCCCCAGTGGGGGGTGCGCAAGAGGCAACCACACATTATGTTTCCCTCTCTTTCTCCCTTCTTTCCCCTCTCTAAAAATAAAATTTTTTAAAAGGAAAGAAAACAGAGGATTATAGAAGTCACGTGACTTGCCATGCATCATGTAGCAGATGGAACTAAGATTCAAACACCTAAAGCCACCAGATTTTTCTGTACCATTTAACAGTTTTTGTATTACCATATTTTAAGCCTCCCTTTGAGTGTATTTAAGTAGCACTGTTTCTTCAATATTTCATTTCTGGTCTTAAGTAGTTCCTGTAGCCAGATTTAGATCGTGGCAAAAGGAGAAGATGAATTCAAGAGATTCCCTTCCATTTTCAGAGAGTGTGGACTGGCGGTTTGTGACACTCACCAGCTCCCCTTTGATCGTGGAACTTTGATCATTCACACAGCAGCAGATCTAAAAGCTTTTTTCCACACGCGTGGATTTCCTTTGTCCAGGGAAATCACACGAGAAACTGCAGAGATTGATCTCGATCCTGTTTTGATTGTCAAAGATCCACATAAGATGCGATGTGTTCTCATTTCTTTTAAAACCATGTTGATTCGCAACTCAGGGAAATAATGTGAAATGTGTTTCACCGATCACCTTCCACTTCTGGGGCTCCCTGGGTGTCTTTCCCAAGAATTCAGTCCTGACTGCGTCAATTAACATCTGTCATGCAGGCGATGATGAAGAGGTAAGCTCTACCAGAAGGATTCGCCCTCCAACAGGACAGGCGTGGTGGTGGCATGCCCAGCAGTCTAGAATAACCCCATCTAACGCCACTTGTTCGGTTGTCTCGTGAGAGTTGATGTGACCCTGTGTTTTAGATGCAACCATTTATTTCTGCATGAGTCCTGACTGAGAGCCCAGAACAGCTGGCTGAAACCTGACCCTGGGGAGCTGCTCGGTTCCAAGCCCAGTTCACGATGACCATACCTTTATCGAAGAGCTTTCTCCAACCCTTGTTTGCAAGGGAAGTCCAGTCACATATGTGTGTGCGCCTGTTGGGTCAAGCCATTTTCAGCTGCAGATTACAGGATTGATCCACCTTGGGTTAAGTAGGAAAGGAGCACTTTAGGAGAAGAAGTAAGCAGGGCAGACCAGGGATAAGGTCTCAAGGCTGGACCTGCAGGCTCAGTGCTGAAAACCAGGCCTCTGATTGGGTTGATGAGATGGCAATTGCACGCACGGTCTTTCAAGGCCTCGCCACAGCATTATATCCCCCAAATCCTCTTCCTCTCTTGGCTTACTTCCAAATCAGCCTCAAGTCTGTGTCTAACCCTGGATCACATGCCTGTATCTAGTATGGGGAAAGCTGGGAAATATATTTTTTTGAATCCTCGCCTGAGAACTTTTTTTTTTTCAGTGCTCTCAGAGAGAGAGTTGGAGGTGGGGAGAGAGAGAGAGACATCGGTTAGCTGCCTGCTCAAATGCCCTGCAACCTGGGCATGTGTGCCAACCAGCATCGAACCCTCAACCCCTTAGTCCACAGGACAGCGTTCCTACCAACTGAGCCACACCAGCCAGGGTGGGGCATGTAATTTTTAAGATTCTACTTGGGAGGATAGGACTAAAATTGTGGGACCTTATTAAAAAGAAGACAGGGTGTTTAAAAGATGTGGTCAGCCACAAATAACAGATGTCTTCCCCCTTCGCCTCCCTCAAAAGAATTTGCTCATTGATCATTTTCCCCTTTGCTATTCTAGAGAACAGTTAACACCCAGCTTGGGATTCTGAGAAAGCAGGGCCAGGTGTGTGCATACAGCAAGAAGAGAAGATTGTTTTTAAGAGGTAACAATATTTAGAAACCCTTGCAGTAAAGCTGAGTAATCAGGAGGGAGAATCCAAAAGGGAAGAAAGCAATAATTGCCTTCAGATTTGTTCCTTAAAGGCATGGTCGCTTATTTCTTGTTGTTTTGCTAAGTGCTACCGGGCCATTTGGCAGTCTTTGCTTATGATCAGAGGTTCAGGGACACACCAAGCAGGCATTTCAAGCAGCTCAGTATAATTTCAAGTCCCATAAGGCCCACCTTTCAGCTCCTACTGGAGTTATTTATCATTCCAGAGCATTTTTTTTTTTTTTTTTTTTACCTAGCTCTAATGTGCAGGGAGTAATGGGAACAGAATGTGGGATTTACAGTCATTTTCTCAGTCACAGGCTGCTCTAATGAGCCCTGAGAAACAGCGCTGGAAGGGAAACCCAGGACGACGGACGAACTACTGCTGTTCCCAGATCTGAAGGAGCGCGGTCGCCACGCGCACGCGCACCGGAAACACTCCTGGCTTCCTCTTGGGGCTGCGTGTTTTCCAATTAATCACTTCCTTAATTAGACATGAATAAAACGCGGAAACATCTATTCCCCCTGATTTTCCTTCCACTCTACTCAGCCCACAGACCTCCTATACCATGTAGCCTCACTGAGGAAAGGGGTCGACCTAAGCACAGGAGGACGGAGCCTCCGGAACGAGAAGGAGCCTGCTTTAGGCCCTGACGCTGGAATCCCGCGTCTCTGGTGGCTGTGGTTTTAGAGCACAAAACACGTGCCCTGCCCGATGTTTGAATCTGCTGTTGTGTTCTTGACATCATTAAATCACTCTGGTGAATGTTCTACTTCTGGCCTCCTTGGTGATATCAAAGGAGTGATAAAATTATTATCACAGGTGGGGGCACATGGAGGGAGCAGAGAGGGGAAACTGAGGCTACGTGGGGTCACTTTAGGCCATACCTCCAGGGGCAAAGGTGGAAGAGCCAGCCTTTCACACCAGCCTCCTCCATCTTTGCTCTCTCCTCGAAAAGACTGGACTCCTCCATGATTTCACAAAGATCAGTTTGCCACCAGGGTGTGTGAATCAGCTGAGGGGAGAGGGTCCCAGTCCTGTTGCTGTTTATTGTTAAACTGTTAAAGCAGAGCCTGCATCCATGTGAGAAGAAATGTTCGTAGGGCCAGAGAAACAACAGCAGGTGGTTTCTTTCTTGGGTCTTTTCTCCTTCCTCTGAAAGGCTTTGCTCTCTTTAATGAGTTAGCTGGGTTTTTAGTCTCTAACAGAACATGTTGTATAAGTGTTGATGCATCTCTTTCCCGCTTCCTTAGTTTCTTCATTTCTGAGATAAGAAACAAGATCTGTTGCTCCTCAATGTCATCCCGGTGAAAATCATGAGTTTTCTCCTCTTTCACATGTTTCCCAAGATTGTTGTCTGCATTTTTTAAGCTCACCTCATAAGAGATACTTAAATATTAAAATTACACTTTGCCCCGGCCAGGTGCTCAGTTGGCTGCAGCGCTGTCTTGGATACCAAAGGGTTTGAGTCCAGTTTTTGGTCAGGGCACACACCTAGGTTGTGAGTTCCATCCCTGGTCTGGGTGGGTACGGGGGCCAACCCACTGGTGTTTCCCTCTCACGTCGATGCTTCTCTCTCTCTCCCTTCCTCTCTCTAAAATCAATAAATATAGCCCAGGGTGAGGATTAAAAAAATGACACTCCGAGCACGATTCCATACCATTTGTATTTTGAAAAATCCTTTTTTGTCTCCTAACTTATTTGATTCTAAGAGTTTTTTTGATGTGTATGTTTAAATGCAAAAATCTACCCTAATATTAATTATTTAGTTTATTATTTCCAAATATGGGATTTCCCCTATTGACTTACACTGTGGGTGGACAACCCAGACCTTCGCCTTTGGAGAAATGGGGGCACTTTTGAGTTCTATCTATGTTTACTAGAAATTGTGTTTGGACATACATACAAATCAGACAAAATGAAATGCTCATGCCTTCAAGAAGAGATTTAATTTTCCCTCGTATCATAAGAAGTCTAGGGGCTAGAAGTTCAGAGCCAGTGCAATAACTTAAGGGTTCAGAACCCGTCTTTGTGATTTTCTTCACTTTTCCTTCATGTTCAGTCACACGATGACCGCAGCAGGTCCAGCCAATGCACCTTAAGTTCCTCCAGGAAAAAGAGAGGCAAACCAGAAAATGGTGGGGCCTGCCTATTTTATGAAAACAAAGCTTTCTCAGAAGCCCTTAACCTTTGTCTTTTGGTCAGAGCTGTATCACATGATCAGTTCTGTCAGCAAAAGAGGATGAGAAATGTAGTTTTTCAGCTGGGGATATGGCTAGCCATCCCTCTTTCCTCAAACCCCCCCCCCCCAACACACGCACACAAAAGAAAAACCCATGTTCTTCTTAATAAGAAAAAAAGCAAGAATGGATGTTGGGTAGGCAGTGTTTGCCATGTCAGCTCTTACAAGATCCACTCTGGGAAAGAACCAAGCCGGAACAGCTGGCCGTAGCCTGACATGCCTGGAAGACCCCAACACAGTAGGTCTGCATGTTTAATAGGAGTTTCCCCATCCCAGCTGTCTCCGGAGAGCCAGGAAACCCTGCTTCATGGACGGTACACTTTCTCCACGGCTCCATCTGTCCTTCTTCTCTGAAAACGAGGGACTGCAATCCAGATCATGTTTTGTTGATTAGATGTCATCTTTAATTTCTTTTATAAATTTTTTTCTTGATTGATTTTAGAGAGAAGAAGGAAGAGAGAGAAAGAGAATGAGAAACAAGCATTGATTTGCTGTTCCACATATTTGTACATTCATCGGTTGCTTCTTATGCGTGCCCTGATGGGGGAGGGGGTGTCAAACCCGGCAACCTTGACATATCGGGATGATACTCTTACCAACCGAGTTACCCGGCCAGGGTTCCATCTTTAGTTTTTAAAAGAAACGCAAGATGTGATACTTGCTGCACATAGTCACGTACTGCTTAACGGTGTCTGAGAAGGGCGTCTCAGGTGGTTTCATCCTTGTGCGGACAGCAGAGCGCACTCACACACGCCGAGGTGGTGTGGTCTACCACACACCTGGGCTGTAAGAGGTAGCCTGTTGCTCCCAGGCTGCCAGCCTGTGCAGCCGATTGCTGCACAGAACAACACGAGATTGAAACAAACGCCAGAGAATGAAGCACCCAAGGGGCGTGGCCAACACCAGAGGTATGCAGCTGCTGCAGGCGGAGCACTGCCCACCGTTTTACAGCAAACGTGAAAGAGCACAACTCTAAAATAATGATAAAAAGTACAATACAGGAAATGCACAAAGCCGTCGCACAGTCATTGCTTATCACCATCAATGATCACATCGTTGCGTGTGCCCTGCTGTCCTACGGCTGGCAGCTGAGGCTTTTATACCAGCATTGCCACAAGCAGGTGAGATGCTGCCCCGCAAATGTATGGTGGCGACACTCACCAGGCTGTAAGAATTTTTCTGCTCCATTATAATGCTAATGGGACCACTGTTGTCAAGGAGGTCTGTAGTTGACTGAAACATCGTTATTTGGATGGGAAAGAGACTATTTTGTAGACCTTCAGGAGTAAACCTTGTATCAGGAAGGATACCTTTGGCTGTTAGCCACAGAAAACCCTCAACTCAAATTAGCATAAAAGAGAAAAAAATTACTGTCTCATACACAAGGGATCCACAGGGAGGTGGGACTCAGGGCTGTGTAGTTCAGCTTCATTCAGTGAAATATGTCTGTCTGCAGGCAGGATGGTCTTTCGGCCTTCCCAGACTGCCACCAGTGGCTCAGATTTGTCCTTAAGCCAACAATTCCTGTTGTAGTCACTGGGTGGCTACTGGAGTTCCAGGTGTTGCATCTTCGCCTTATTAATGGCTCTGAGTCCTTTCCCGGAGGCCTCTAAGTCCCTCACCCCTCAGTGACCGGCCGGGTCACAGGCTTGCCCTAAACCCATCACTGATGAAAGCAAATCAGAGCTCTGACCTCAGCCGACTGGGATTTACCAACGAGTCATGTTGGAGGATGGACAGAAACTTAAGCAAAATCAAGGCTCTCCGAGTCAGGAAGGAGCGAGGAATTGATTTGGGATGGACGTCCAACCTCATCTGCCACAAGCGTGGAAGTCTTTTCTTGTGACCACACCCGACCCTGAATCTATCACTGCAGCAATTTCAAAAATTAGTCACCGCTATTAAGTGTGAACATATTGGGTTTTATCCACTCTCAGACGCTTGAGTCAAGTCAGTTTGATGGTTTTAAGACCATGAGTCCTTAGGAGCAAGCAATTGTCTGTTCCTTTTGCTGGAAGCATCGATGCTGTGATTGTGGGGGGCAGGCTGCTGACCTCTTTCGTCTGGGCCTCTCTCATCCTTTACTCCTATGTAACAACACAATTGTTCCTCCCACTCTACTGCCGAAATAAACAGAAATGAAAAGGAAATAGCTTCAGATTGTGCTCTCCTTTGCCCAGCTATTTCCCAAGATGCCTCAGCTATAGCCATCCTACATGGACAACATATGTGAACTTGAATTAAGAAAAAAAAAGCCCAGACCTGATTATAGTCCTTTCTTCCCACTTAACTCCCGAGGATGGAGGGAGACAAGAAAAGTGAGTAATGGGAAAAACCATTTATCTTAGTCATTGGGCACCGGCAGCCCACTGGTCAGATTCTGCCTGTAGACATGCTGCTTGCCTGGACAGTTTCTTAAAAACTAGAATTACCCACAGGCATTTCAGAATCAAGGGATTTCACACACAAATCCAGGTTACATGTTTTTGCAAAATTGGGAAACTTGTTCCTGGGCTTGCTTTCCCTGAAGACAACCAGTGCCTGGTGTCGACCCTGTGGATTTGGCCCACATTCTCCACTTTGCCACAATCCCCACCGCACCCTAGTTGTCCCCCTGCCTACTTTATTGGTTTACATTACCTGCCTGCCCTCTCTAGGCATTGAGATGATGATCCTCAAACAACTGTTATGTACGCCCAGGGAAGGGGGACCGACTATTCCGTTTGTTCAACAATAGTATTTACTGTCCTGCTCACACCTGTGATTCTTTACCTGTGTGTACAATATCTTAGATTGCAATTTAGAGCAGTTTTTTAAAAAAGATTTTATGTATTTTTGAAGACTAAAGAGGGGAAGAGAGAGAGAGAAACATCGAATGGTTGCCTCCTGCATGTCCCCAGCTGGGGACCTGGTTTGCAGCCTAGGTTTGTGCCCTGATCTGGAACTGAATGAGCAACCTTTCAGTTCACAGGCCATCTCTCAATCCACTGAGCCACACCAGCCAGGACCAGGCAGTTCTTAATGTCCTCTCCTGCCTATGAGCCTTAAGTATCACAGTATCAGTCCCTCCTGTGTTCATTCATGGGTGGCCATAAAGATATTGAGCCTCAAAGTATGTCCCCACCCGAGTTCTCACACACCTACATCATACTCTTCAAGATCTATTCTTTGGATTGGTCTTTGTACCCCCAGAAATACACCTTTAAAATGTAAATATTTCAAGATGGCTGGCATATTAGGTTATTTAAACCTTTACACCTTGATATTGAATACCAGATATTAGAAACTAACCTGAGTAGAACTCTTATCCTGTGTAATGTCTGATGGTAGGCCTAACCTTAGTGCCTGTTCGCTGTGTTTTGAAGGAAACCAGTAAGGGCATATCTTGTATCAAGCTTTTTACTGCCCAGGCATCTAGAATTCTACCCTTAGTGTAATTTTCTTAATTAATGAAATTTGAATTAAGAATTGCTCTACTTTTGGGGTCATTTGATTAAGATGCAAATATTTCTTCGTGAAAAATTGAAGAGGTCAGGTTAATCACGTTTGGTTTATGTACATGATTTAGAAGCAATTCCTTCCCAACCTGGGTCATGGGGGTGGCACGGGGCGGGGGGCATGAGAACATAAAGGCAGAAGCTTTTTGGCTTCCTGGTTTCTCTTAGGGTGGTTTTGTAAGAATCACCGGGGTTGGGTTGACTTTGGCGGGGTGGAGGGATCCGAATGGAAGAGGAGGGGGTTTTCCACCCAAGGGGCAACATAAAGCTCTTGGACCCGGGAGGACTCACACAGCAGGGAGTTCCTGGGCTTAGGAAAGGCCCTTCTCAGTCGTTTCTGGCGATTCCCGGAAGGAGGCCTTCCATCAGAAAACTTCCAGAGAGCAATCAGCAGGTGCAGTTCTCAAAGCAGCCATCGGGGGACACCCTCAGCCAAGTTACTGAATGAGGATCAGCATTTGGCAGCTGGGAGGATATTAGAGGTTCTCCGGTCCAGCCCCTGCATTTTACAGGCAAAGAACTTCAGCCAGAGTGGGAATCCCTTGCCTGAGGCCACATATCAAGCCCCGGGCAGAACTGAGGTTCCTGTGATCTCCTGATAAGGGATCCAATGATCTATCATAGTAATCTGAAAGGAATTAAACCCGAAATAAAACACAATAGAGAAAAGACAGAGGGGCTGCCGCTTGAGTTTGAGTTCAAAGCCTTACAGGCTAACAACCCTTGAGGCTTGAGCAGGTTTTGGCCAACTGTTAGGCAGTCACACGTACCGAGGTGCTTGTTTGCTCTAAAGAAAGAGCAGGACATGGGGGAGGGATGAGGGAAGGATTCACAGGCTGATCTGGGAAACGCAAGAAAACAGTGGGCAGGTCAAATCAAGAGCTTCTGGAAGGACATGAACTTTGGACTAGGGACAGAACACTTCAAGGGGAGAAGAAAAGGTGACCTAGACAGAGGACAAATCGTATTCGCCCAGGTGAGACGGCTGGAACAGGCCCGCCACTGCAGCAGGGCTGGTCCTGTGCGGAAGCAGGTAAGGCCACCCACCAGCCCTCTCCTGGAGCCCTCTGTCTTTCCTTAGCTGATCTGCATAGCACCCCTCCCCCCACCTCTGGCCTCCGCTCAGGAAGCTGTCACTGGCAGAAAAGGTTCTCCAGACAGGCTCAAACATTACACAGTGAATCTAAGTGACTGTGTCTTTCCTAGGAGAGCAGGTGCTTTAGACTGTTCTGTTACATCAGATAAAAAGGTGTTGTTCACCTTGAGCAAGAGTACAGAGGAGGAACTGGGGAGAGCAAGGCACTGTCAAGATCATTGGTTTAGAGCAGAGGGTCTCTATTTCTGAGAAGGTCAATGGGAAAGGAAATGAGCAAGTCCTGCAGGTGAGCCTGGAGGCAGAAAGCAGAGTTAGGATTTGAAACCGCAGAAGTGGGGTATTTACCACTGCCTGAGACAGTAGGCCTGCAATGTATGTTAGCTGAATTGATAACATCTTAATCAACTCTGACAAGTGTCATCTAGCAAGAGAGCAGCCTGGTGAAAATGGTATTCAGAAAAATCATTATCTAAGAAAAAGATCAAAACTATGAACAGTAAAATGACAACAAACTCACAACTATCAATAACTGAACCTAAAATAAAACAAAAACAAACTAAGTGAGCAACTAGAACAGGAATAGAATCATTGAAATGGAGATCACATGGAAGGTTGTCAGCAGGGTTGGGAAAGGGGGAGAATGGGGGAAAAGGTGCTGGGAATAAGAAGCATAAATGGTAGGTACAAAATAGACAGAGGGAGGTTAAGAATAGTATAAGAAATGGAGAAGCCAAAGAACTTATATGTACAATGCATGGACATGAACTAAGTGGGGGGAATGATGGTAGGAGGGAGGTACAGGGAAGAGGGCAATAAGGAGGAGAAAAAATGGGACAACTGTAATAGCATAATCAATGAAATAATTTAAAAAAAGAAAGAAAAATCATTCCAATATGAATACTTGAAATCAGTGGAAGCAGTAAGAGTTTGTGGGAAGACTATTTTTTAACAGCTTTATTGAGATGTGATTCACATATCATACAATTCACTCATTTAAAGTACACTCACTGGTGTGGCTCAGTGGATTGAGTGCCACCCTGCAAACCAAAGGGTCCCCAGTTTGATTCCTAGTCTAGGGCACACACCTGGGTTGCAGGCCAGGTTCCCAATATGGGGCATGCCAGAGACAACCACACATTGCTGTTTTTCTCCCTCTCTTTCTCCGCCCCTTCCCCTCCATCTAAAAATAAATAAATAAGTAATCTTAATTTTTTTTTCAACAGTACACTCATTTAGTTGGGTCAAAGACAAGTTCATCCATCCATCCATCATCACAGTCAATTTTGGAAAATTTCCATCACCTCCAGAAGGAATTCCGTAGTCTTTATCCATTGCCCTCTTTGTCCCTATGCCCCTGCCCACCAGCACTAAGCAACCAGGAATCTACTTTCTGTCTTTATGGATTTCCTATCTGGGCTTTCCTAGGAATTCCCATTTATATGCTATGTGGTCTTCTACTTAACAGAGTGTTTTCAAGATTCATCCATGTTGTAGAATGTATCAGCACTTCATCCCTTTTTATGGCCAAATAATATTCTGTCATATGTCTATACCACATTTTGTTGATTAAGTCAACTGTTAATGGGCATTTGGATTGTTGACACCTTTTACTTATTATGAAAAATGATGGTATAAACATTCGCGTTCAAGTTTCTGTGTGGGCTTGTTCTCATTTCTCTTGGCCAGTATCGAGAGGTCACATGGTAACTACATATTTGATCATTTAAAGAACTGCCAGATTTTTTCCCAAAGCAGCTGCCCCATGCCCCATTTCCAGCAGCAGTGTTTGAAGGTTCTGAATTTCTCCACTTTCTCACCAACACATCTTGCCACTGACCCTTTAATCTCATGCATGTGAAGTGGTATTTCATTGTGATTTTGTTTTTCATTTTTCTGATGACTAATTATATCAAGTGTTTTTTTATGTGATTTTTCTCTATTGTTTTTCTATTCTCCATTTCATTTATTTCCACTCTAGTCTTTCCCATTTCCTTCCTTCTGCTCATTTCAGGTTTAGTTTGATCCTTTTTTTCTAGTGTCTTACGGTGGAAGGTTAGGTTATTGATTTGAGATTTCTTCTTTTTTAATATAGGCATTAAAGCTATAAAATTCCCTCTAAGCACTGCTTTAGCTGCATCTCGTAAGTTTGGGTAATTTCAGTTGCATTCACCTTGTGGTATTCGCTGTGGGGGAAGATATTCCAGGTGGAAGGGAGAGCTTGGGTAAAGGCATCTGAAAACACGTATGTACAGTCACGTCCTTAGTTCCACCTCCTGGGCCATGGTCCTTGGCGGGGGAGACTCGCGTTTGCCGGCCCTTACACACCCACCATGCCTTGCAGGTCTCCAGAATGCATACAGATCCCAGGAAAACTAAGAAGGTGAAAACAACTATGGGCTATTTTTTTTAAAGTACAAATGGGGAGATGGCAGAACCCAGGTACTATTGACACTGGAAAGAGCCTTTACCCGACAACTTTCCACAGGGAAGCAGTCTTGTATACAATTCATTCAGAACCTTCCAAGATAAACGAATACACATGCTTACACCAAGTACAGAGCAGAGGAAAGGAGCTTCTAAAATGAAGTGTTCGACATTGGAGGCATCTGTGATGGGGTGATGAGGGAAGAGGGGAGATCTTGGGGATCTAGCTTTGCAGAGGAGCCTATTTGAGGTCACAGGATCTCGAAATGTCACAGCTGAGACTGGACCACAGATTTCCCATTTGCAGGCTGAGGGGCGCTGCTGCTGTTGACCTTAATTTAAGAAGCTGACGCGCGAAGGTGGGGAGACCCCTCACTCTCCCCGTCTTCCAGGGCTGTGAGACGTGACCCAGGATCTAGATGATTCAATCCAGTTTACCAATGGGCTTTTACAGTGAGCAATTAAGGCACAGTTAAGAAATTAATCACTAATGAGTCGTTAACTCTGCCCACCATTGTACACTTAACAAGCTGAGGCCAGATTATTAGAGACAGTTCCCAATTAAGGGTTGACACTGGCACAAAGCGCGCTATCCGGGTCTTGAAGGGTCCTGCGTGCCCCTCCTGGCACCGGGGAGCCTCCCCTTCCCCAGGCGCCTTAGGATGCAGGACAAGCCCCAGGCCAGGCGGAGTTCATGTTTCCTGATCAGAGGACGTGCCAACTTCTCATTCTTATGATCTTCCCTAAAAGTCTTTTCCTGCTGGCATCCAGGGGCCGGGGCTGGGACTGGATTTTCCTACCACACTCTGCCCACAGGAGGAACACGGCTTCCGGAAAGCGGAGTCCTGGCTGTCCCCACTCTCCCCGCTTCCCGCACGCGGGCTCTCCAAGGTCTCTGCAAAGACTTTCAATTAACCAGTGAATTTGGCGGGGAGAGAGCAGGACCGGGATTCGCACCCTCCCCTCGCGGGACTCTAGATTCACTAGGGCGGGGGTGGGGGACAGCGGGGATTGTCTTCCCTGGTGTGACACGTCCAATCTCCCCAAATATTAACCATACGTTCAAAATAAGTAAACACAGAGGGGCCGCCCCACTTCAGTTGCTGACCAATGGGGTCTCTCTGACTCTTCCCATCGGATCACCCTTGGGGCAGTGGAGCTGAGAGCGCGGACCAGCAGGGTTCCGGGAGCGGGAAGCCCATGATGGATGAACAGCTTGGACTGGCCTTTGGGCCGCGGCGCGGGGCCCCAGGACACCAGGCGAGGAAGGCTCCACGGGGTTGCGGCCGACCCTGGATCCCGTGGCCCCGGAGAGAGGTGACCGGGAGAGAGGAGCCTTCGTGGCAGAGAAAAGTCGCCACCAGACAGGGAGCCGTGGTGCGCACCGCGTACACGACCCCCTCGTGGGCGGGAGGAGTAAAGGCTCCTCCATAGGGGAAACTCGAAAACTGAAGCGTCCCCATCACGGCGCGTGAGAGTGATGGAGGCCGAGGGGGCGGGGGTGGCCGATTCCGCGCAAGCTGAGAGCCACAGGGTCGGCGGAGGGTCTGGGTTGGGTGTCCTCTGGGCCCCACACCTGCTGCGCCCGACACAGCCGATCCGGTGCGTTCTGCCCCGCGCGCCCCTGCGGACTGAGCGCGGGCCTTGGGCGCTGCCCAGCGCGAGAATGAGCTGTTGTCCTCACTCACCTGCAGCGGCCAGAGCCGACGTCATCCTCCGGGGAAGGATGCCCAAGGCCTCCCTTTTAGCGTGACTGGACCCAAGTCGGCCCGAGTGAAGGCCTGTCTCCACCTAGGTCGCTGTGCTCGGAACAGCCCAGGGTCTTTCCTCCTTGAACCCCGTGAGACCACTTGTTCCCCTTCAGTGGACCCTCAGGCTCCTCATGGAAGGCTCAAGAACCATTTCCCAAGTGATGCAGGCTTCCGGGGGGAGCCCTTTCTCTCGGAGTCCGGCGTGCCTGCTCCAAACCAGAGCCGGTACAGTCTAGTTTTGGAAGCCGGTGCCCCACCTAGGCCGGCGCCTCTGCACAGCGCTTTCTGCAGCCGTGGGCTGGAGTAGCAGCCCCGCGTGTTTCGGGACCGCCTACAGCCCTAATGCGCCTTGTCACACACCGTCCTAACCTTCAGTTTGAGTTAAGTACTGACTTCTCGCCTCACCTGCACCTTCTGGAGTCTGCAGCGAGAATCTCCGGACCTTGAGCTGCCCTGCTAGGCAACCCCCGAGGTGGGGGTGGGGGGCGCTGGCACTGATGTGTCCTCCAGCCTTCCCCAGGAGGCCCAGAAAAGCACGCACAGCTGGCACTCAACCCTCGGGACCTCAGTTCCCACGTGGTTCACTGAGCTGTTTTTAGGAACTGAGATGAGGAGCCCTCACTCAGCAAATGTTTCCTGGGCATGCGCTGTGATGGTGGGCCGACCCCAGCTTCTGGTTGTTTCAGCTCCGACGGTTACAAGGGTGTTAACTGGGGCAACCTCTCTGTGCCTCAGTTTCCTCATTTATAAAATAGGGCTAATTGCTTTTTCCTGATGAGGCTTCGATGAGTCAACAGATAGATGTAAACTACTTAGAAGCGCTGGCGCCTAGTTTCCAGTGATGCTTAGCCATTAGCATTTTAATCATCATTTTCCAAGGACTTGTCCCTGAAATCCAGTGACGGTTCAAATTGTTGGTACCTAAAGCGGTGGTTTAGAGTATCCACTCCCAGATTAAAGTAAACAGTAAAAGAGAGGGAGGTAGCAGCGAGTGGTGGATGAAAAAGAAAGAAAGAAAAATGGCAGAGACACAAGAGGAACGATCGTGCGAATGACCTACGAGAAGCAAGGAAGATAGATGGGTAAGGGCCGAGGTGCCCAGGACTGTGATCAGAGTAATGAGGGCAGAGCAAGTGTAGGACTCTCTGCAGAGCAGTGAATTTGCGAGTTCTCGGAATAAAGTATCCCTACGTGTTAAAGAATAAACAAGCACAGGCGAAACTGAAAGAAATGTACTCACACGTTCATCCTGAGTTTATTTTTTTCTTGCCAAGAGCGGATATCACTTGGGCCACTTCATCCGTTTCCCCAGGGACCATCCGTGTGAGTGAAAGCACAGGTGTCCCTCCCTAATCTTGGGGAAATAACCAATTTAATACATGCTTACTGACCAGCCTACTATGTGCAAGGCACCAGAGGAAGGTCTGGGTACACAGGCCTGCTTGTGCCAGAGCCTCTCAGCACCCGAGAGGCAAGGCCTGAATTCCGAAATGACCCTTCTTCCTCTAGCCCCATCCCTGGGACAGTAAACCTTTCCCCAAGCAGGTTTCAGGGGCCTAAGCACAGCGCAGGGATGCTGCAGGAATCGGAGAAGAGCCCACAGTGTGTGTGGCCTCATGCAGGGTCATTGAGAGTTTACAAAAAGGACTTACAGGTGATCTGATTCCATCTTTCCCACCTCCTGAGAGGTAGGGTTCATTCAGACGAGGAATGGGGCGGGGGCCTCTGGGTATGTTACCAACATCCTAACCGCCGACCTCCGTACGGTAGTCGGTTCATTGGTAGCAAGGGGCCAGAGGACCTGCGCGGCGAGAATCTGGGTTATTCCCATGGCCGCACAGCTTCCAGGGTCAGTTTCGGATACTGCAGCTGCTCAGGCTGGGAGTCCCCGGCCCTCCTTTACTCGCGACTCCGCGAGAACCTCGGGAGGTTCTGGAGCCTGCGGGGGACCTCTGGATTCCTTCCCCATCCCCAGAGCAGGACCAGGGAACTGCAGGTCCTGTCCACGATGCACCGCGAGGATGTGCCCTCCTGTTGGGCACAGACCGCTCAGGACACACTCCTGGAGCGCCGCGGCTAACCCGTCATGGGTTAAACAGAGCCTCTGAGTTGCGGGTGTGGAGCGAGTTGGGGGAGCGGGCGAGAGAGAGGGGCAGGGCTCAGAAAAGTCGCTCTGAGAATTCGGAGGACTAATGTCATCAACCCTGGTTAGCAGGGCCTGGCAACAACCTGGCGACCTGGACAATGATCTGAGAGGTGCCAGGGCCTCGGCGCTCGGAAGGAGGGAGGCGGGGCCGCTAGGGACTTCGCGACATTCAGCTCTCATCCTGGGAAGGTGGTGTAGACGCTTCCCGTTGGGGTCAGTCCTTCAAAGTAGCAAGCAGCCTCAGCTGGACTGTGGTGATGTGGCACAGGCAGCTGAGCCTTAGGCTCCAAACACACAAGCGCACGCGCCCTTCTGCGCCAGGGAAGGGGCGCCTCTGGTTCCGGACGCGCTCAGCGTCAGGAATGGGGACACAATGTCCAGGACCCGGACACAGTGTCCGAGATACGGACGCAGATCTGCCGCAGCACAGCGCCCCCAGGAGGACACCTTGAGGGAGCCGGGCTCCGAGTACTCCTCCGCTTTCCTTGACTCTCCCGGTCCCGCACACCGTTCGCACTCACATCTTCCTCCCTCACCGCAGTCCTGAGCGCTCTTAACTAGAGTCAAACCTAAACAAGTAAATCTTTAATTTTCCTCCCACATTCTTTAAAGCTACGTATACAAACAGTTTTTCAAACTCTATTTTCCCGCCTCCCCTTCCTTCCACTTGTTATCTGGAGTTGCCACATCGCGCTCCCGGGAGAGGCCGAGGTCCGGCGCGTCGGGCCCACTGAACCTGGAGGTTCCGGCGCCCCCGGGGTGGGAGGAGCGTTGCTGGCGGGGCCGGGCTGCCTCTCCGCAGCCTCCCCCAACAGCACGGCTGAGGGTCCGTGGAGGTTTGGGGTGGTCAAGGGGCCTCGGCAAGCCCCAGGGTCAGTCCTCTCGGTGAGTCAGAAGCAGACGCGCACCCAAGGCCCAAGCCTTGGTTGCAGCTTCGGGCGGCACGGGGAAAGTGTGGCCGAGTCGGGGGACCCAGGGAGAGGGGACGCACGCTTGCGGCTCGGGGTTGGCCCCCAGGAAGGTTGTCTGCCCCGATTTGGTCCCCTGTGCCCCTAGAGGCTCTGCCACGGCTTCCCGATGGCCTGGATGTGCTCCTTGGCCTTCAGGCGCAGCGCCGCGATGCTGCTGTTGCGTGGGTCTGCGTCATCCAGCGGGAACTTGTCCCCGAAGCCGGGCCCGCAAGGGTAGGCGGGCGGCGGCGGCGCAAGAGGCTGCAGGCCGGGGCCTAGAGGAGGCGAGTTCAGGAAGGGCGGCGGCGTGTAGCTGGCGGGCAGACTCTGCGCGGGCGGCCCGAAGCCTGGCAGGCTCTGTAGCGCGGTGGCGCCGCCGCCCGGCAGCGAGGGCCCGAGCCACGACTCCAGGGGCAGGGCGCCCCCCGCCGGTCCCCCGCCGCCGCCCGGGCCGGCCCCAAGCGGCGCCAGAGCCGCGGAAGGCGGGGAGCGGCTGAAGGAGAGGAGGGGCGAGTCCTGCAGCTTCATGGACGATACCTCCAGCTTCTCTTGCCGCCTCCATTTGGCCCGTCGGTTCTGGAACCACACCTGCGGGAGGCAGCACAGCGGCCGTGGGGCTGCAGCCCAGCCATCTCGACTCCTCCACCCCAAGTAATACCGGGGCTCCACTCTTTCCCACCTGCTTCTTTCACCCCACCCCCCACCCGCATTGCCCTTCCTTTTCCTCCCGTTTTCTCCTCGTTGTCCCTTTCCCCTCCTCTCTTGTGTCCTCTGGGTCTCTTTGTCCCATCCTTGTCCTCCACAAGTTCCCACCCTTGTCCCTGTTTATCTCAACTACAGCTGTGGTCGCATCCATCCCCCCGCCCCCCACCTCAAAGTGAAGTTAACCCGCAATCAGACCGTAGGACTGCGGCCGAATGCAGATCTCACCCGATTCCTGCGGCCTGCGGGTCGGCAGCCCCGGACCCTTCCGCTCCGGCTCTTCCTGCCTGTGTGGTTCGCTCTCAGTGGCCGCCCCTGCCTCAGGCTTTCTCCGCTTTACTTACCTTTTATCTCCATTAGGAACGTGCGTATAAACAAATACTCTAAGTACTGCAACTGGCACTATTAGGTGCCAAAACACAGCGCTGTCCACGAATTACTGCTTATGATCACTAGTAGAAAAGTGTGAGTTTGTTTTATCCCAAGCATATTTGAGTCACTGCCTTGATAAGATTTTCACTTTTGTTTAATTGACATTCACTTAGGATTTCTGATATTTCTTCTAAGTGGCTTTTGATGATTACTGTAGGTCAAGTTTATCGCATCTACTTTTACTTTATGGAATTAGTTCTGCCATTACCCTCAGAGGGATTCGGTGAGCTCAAGTCTTTTTACTTGTAAAGTCTACGCCAGAGTGAAGTCTGGTCCCTTAATGATGAAACTCCCATTATTGATTTGATAAAGGCCCAAGGTGAGGTGTGGCCAGGGTTTCACCACAAAGCCACCACCCTCGGAAACAACAGAGAGGACTGGCCTGGCTCAGGTGGCATCTGGAAAGAACTTTGGCCAAACTGGTGACTTCAGTGCTGTATTTATGAAGGGAGATGAGGGATTAGTTGTGACTTCAGAAGGGAGAAAGCAGTTTTGAGCCAATAAGGTGGGGAGGGACACCTCCAGGAGAGCTGAGAAAAGACCTACCCAGCACCTGAGCGGAGCTGGGCAAGTGTGTGTAAGGCTGCGATTTGGGGGTGGAGGCAGGAAGAACAAAAAAATGTAAGTATCCCTGGCCCCTTCCCACAAAATATTCATCTACATATCTGAGGCCCCGATTTTCCCAGAAACGGGATATTCACTGAAAATAGAGAAAAGAGAAACACTGGCCTGGGTGAGGGCTCCCACCCTCTTGTCCCCTGTTCCTCTGCATGTCTCACTCCGTCCCCCAAATATCAGCAATGGTCTTCAGATCCAGTGCCCCAAGTGGGAGGGCTAAAGACCGGGCCAGTCAGCTCTGATACAGCTGCCCACAGTGCAGCTGGAGGCCCTGCCCAGCACCCCTGCCCCATCCGATTACATCACAGTCACGTATTAAGAACCCGCCATATGCTGGGCACCATGCTGGCCCTGTGGCCACAGAAAAGTCACAGACATTGTTCTCAAGAAGCTCACAACGTAGAGGACAAGCCAAAGACCTGAACGAGTAGAGGAGAGAGGAAGGTGGGACAGAGGTGGCCTCAGGCAGGAAGCCAGCCCCTGAACTGGCTGTGCCTCTGTATTGCAGGCGCACTGGAAGGGCTGGCCTCTCATGTTTCTCCATCGTTCCCGTGAACGCTTTCCGTCTCCCCTCTGCACCTTCCTCTCTAAAAAGCAGGTGCTAATATGCCCACCCCTTCAATGAAAGCATTGCAGCATCACTTCCCCAAACCAGGAGAGACTGTCCTGTTCTCGCCGGCTAATCCCGAGTCACATTAGGGAACTAGTTTTAAAACCATGATGTTGACTCATTACTTTAAACCCCCCAACCAAGCCGAAGAGACAAAGGCAAGGGCTTGTCCCCTTGTACTTTTAAGACAAGGCCCAAAGCTCCCAAACATCTGAGCAGCTCACTTCCTGGAAGTCTAATTCACTGGACACACACAATAAACCCACCTCGGCTCCTCTCCTTTCAGAGGCAGAGACATTTGTTCCCAGCGACTCCTTGTCAGTCCCCTGCAAACTCTCCCAATTTGGAAATCCTCCCAGATTGTTTTACAGATGACTAGCAAATGTTTAAGGCTTTCAAATATTTTAATGATCAGGGATTAAAGATAATTCAGCTTTAATTAAAGCGAAAACCCCGTTACAGCAAAAAGAAAGGCCTCTGCAGCAGCCGGAAGTTTGGGTGGCTGTGCACCAGAGAAGCAAAAGTCAGGTCCTGAAATAAATCCACCGAAAGTTTCAGCTGCGAGGCGCCAGGCTCCTTCCTCAGAGGAAGACGGGACTGTCGTTTTAAACAGGGGACCCGTAGCTAGTGACTAGGGTGGCACCTGGCGCCCCAGTCCGGTGACCCTCAGTGATGCCTACTTCTCTCTCTACTCAGTGCTCACTCCCCGCCCCCAACACATACACACCCTCGTCCTGGCTGCCTCTAATGAGCGATCACCTCTTCACCTTGCCTGCCATATCCAATTCCTGTCTTTAGCTCACTCAGGAGAGGGAGACCCCCGAAGGGAGAAGAAAACTGCCACCTGGAACCGAGAGCCCAAAGGACGGTGCGTGGGGCCCAGGGAAGATCTGTGGCGCCCCTTTAGGGCCCTGGGCCAGCCAGGTAGAGGAGGGCCAGCGGGGAAAGGGTCATCATAAACGCATGGACTCGCGGGTCTTCGAGGGAGCATTGGCTGCAGCTTGGGGTACGGCCCTCCAAGGGACCGATCTGGGCTCTTTACCTGGACCCGAACCTCGGGAAGGTTGACCTTGCCCGCCAGCTCCTCCCGGCTGTACACGTCGGGGTAGTGGGACTTCTCGAACGCACGTTCCAGCTCGTGCAGCTGGTACGTGGTGAAGGTCGTGCGGTTCCGCCGGTGCTTCTTTTTGGGTGGCTCCTCCTCGGACAGCTTAGCGTCCCCGGCAGTGGGCCCGACTGGCAGCCCCGGGTTTGGCCGCGCCTCCCCTGTGTCCTTGGGGCAGTAGGGGCGAGGGGCTGGGACAACGGGGCCGCAGAAAGGTCAGAGACACTCCCTGGAGTATTCCTGGGCCCACCCGCCCACCCATGGGCACTAGCAACCGGATTCTGACTCCGAGATGGCCTGGCTGGGGTTTGGGGGTAGGGGTGAGGGCTGCGAGGAGCCCCTAAGTTTTCTCTGATCGCAAGTTGGACGCCCAGCTACACTTCTGGTGCCCAAACCCGCGCCCTGGCGCCTTGATAAAAATTAAGGCAGGGTCTCTCTCCTCGTGCGGAGTCCCTAAGTTTGGGCCCCCTGGAGCCTCGCAGCTACCTGGTTGCGTACTCACCTTCGTACTCAGGAGCTGGAGCCGGGGCAGGCAGCGGGGAGGGCTCTGCGCCTCCCCCGGGAGCCTTGGGACAGGCGGCCAGTGCCCTAGGTCTCCTGTCACTCTCCTTGGCGCCCCGGGCGCCCGGCTCTGTCGGGAAGGAGCTGAGGATCCCGTCGTCCTTGGGGAATCCCAGGATGGCTTCGATGCTGTGCAGCCGCGAGGTACTCCCCCCCGGGCTGCGGAGCAGGTGGCCGGCGATCGAGAAGCTGCCGTCGGCCATGGCAGGGGCGCAGCCCGGCAGGTGCATGGGGAGAGCGGGAAGCAGGAGGGCGCCACCCGCGCTCTCAGCAGTGCCGTCTGCTTTCGAGAGAGAGAAGAAGCTCGAAGTCGGCGTTTCGCGCGTGCGGCCGTCTAACCCGAGAGCAATGGAACCAAGGTCAAGCTCGGCGGGCAACGCTGGGGGAGCTTCGCGCGCTGGAAGTGGGCGAGCGCTCGGGCCGCGGCCGCCTGGGTCACTGCCGGAGTCGGAAGGTGCGACTCCCGGGAGCTGGGTCTCAGGGCGCGAAAGCCTGCGAGCCCGCTGACCCGGCTCCTCCCCTCTGGCTCCGGACCCAGCCCCTCCCCCCAGCAGCGGGGCGGATCTTTCCCTGGCCCAGACCCCGGGCGAGGGCAGCACTCGGAACCTCCCACCTTCCACCTGTCGATCCGCTCCAAACACTCCGAACACCGAGGACAGGCGGTGGGGTGTTGGACAGGCCTGGGGACCCGGGCCTGGGAGTCGGCGCCCCCGGTCCAGACTCACTGGGGCCGACGCCCTTGGTCTCGTCTCCCTCCCCACCCCTCGACTTGCCTCCCTCCTGGGGCTCACCTGCCGCTTCATCTCCCCGACCCCAGACTCGCCTCCACCCTTAGACTCTCCTCCTCCGCAGGGCTTAGCGTCCCGGGAGGCCCTTCGAAACGCTTCTTGGCTTCACGGCGTTGGAATTCGGTTCCACGCATCGTTTCTGTTTGAATTTTCCCGTACCGGTCCCTCTTTTACCCACTCGGGCAATAATACTCTTTGGGCTCATCAGTCCCACCGACTTCGGGTTTATTTTGTTTGTCCTTGTGTTTTAACTGCTCTTGTCTGTCCCCTCGGACTGGCGCGCGGGCTGGCTCCCTCCCTCCAGTGCCCGCCCCAGGAGGCGGTGGGGCCAACTGTGCCCGCTGGCCCGGGACTTCAATTGCCCAGCGGCCCAGCAGGAGGCTGGGAGGCCCCGAGTCGGACGTGCCGCCGGGCCCAGGCCCCGAAGGAGACCCACTAGGGTTCCTCACTCTCTCGGCCTGTGTTCTGCGGGAACCCTCCCCACCAACCAGTTCTCCAGGCGGAGGAGATGACCCAACCTCTGGCCCAGTGGGGAAGGATCTTGGGGGTCGGGGGAGGCCTCCAGCTTCTCTGGGGGGAGCTTGGATTTCTTTCCCCTTTGGAGGCGGGTGGGCCATCGAGGCTTCCGTGGCCCAGAGTGACTCGTAGGCCCAGTGCAAAGATGATTTCTGCGGGGAGGGGAGTGTTCCCCCCCCCCCCCATCTCCCAGTGCTGTGACCACTGGCATTTCTCAAATCTGAGACCCCACCCAGAGGGGAGCCCAGCCTTCGCTGAACTTAAATGCGCCAGGAAAAGCCTAGGACTTGCAGGAAAGAACCCCGAGATTCTTTAAATCTTTGCAGCAGCCACCTTGATCTCCACGCAGGGGCGCCCCCCACCCCAGTCTGTTTATTGCTCTTTGCTTTCAGACAAGCGTTCCTGCGTTCGTTCTGAGGGTCCCCCTCTGATGGGGCCGCGTGAGCCCCGCAAAGGAAAAGAAAGGCCAGGGCCTCTGGCCTTAGGGAGCTTAAGGTCCAGCCTGGAAGACAAGAAGGAAGAGAAAATGACCCATCTTTGGATCCTCCACCTTAAAACTGACGTTAGCAGGACATGGAAGAGGACACGTGACTATGCTAAGGATCATTAAATGGGCAGACGGAGGGGAGGCAATGACACAAACCACTTTATTTTTAACACAACCATAAAGAGGTAAGTTAAAACAGCAAGCACATGAGTTTGACGCAGACAGAAATTGAGCTCCTAAATCAAGATAAATTAATGAACATCAGTACATGCTTCCCAGCAGTACATGCAGATCACTTTATAGTGTTCAGAATCCTCTGACTTTCTTCCCCCCACACCCCGTAAGGTAAGGTGCACGGGACGAATGCATTCATCCTCATCTTACAGAAGAGCAAGGTGAGCCTCAAAGGGACCCGTACAGCTATTAAGTGGTGTGGGGGGTGGGTCAGGACTAGAACTCAGACCTGCTGGCTCCTTGTCTCCTCTCATTTTCTGGCTGCAGCGCATTTGCAATAATTACTGTAGAGAGTGATGTGTTAAAGGAGAATCAAAGTATAGCTCAGCCTACAGGTGTCTTTGATTCTTCCCCGAGAGTGAATCCCTCCTTCCAAGAGGCTGTGGTAGAAAGACATGAAGTCAGAATCCGTAGAGAGAGGCCTGTGGGTGTCCAGGGGGCCTGAAGAGGTTCCCACCAGAATCCAGGCGAGGCAGCCTGCCCCAAGCTCTGCTCAGACTTCCTGATCTGGCAAAGGCACCGCCCCATCAACCTGGGGGTACCTCAAAAAGGCCCACGTACCAGTTACATTGTCCAGGTAGTTGGAATGGGTGACCAGAGGGCAGCCTTCAGGACAATTAATTGGTGTTTTCTGTTTCCTCGCTGACTGAGAATGCTTTTTATGTAAACTTGCCCAATATTAAATTGATCTCTATAATTACTGCTAAGCAAAGATTGGCAGCGAGCATTTCCTTAAGCTGCTGTCCACACGCTAAGGGGCTTAGGGCCTTGTTTTCCAAAGTTAATTCCCTCTGGAACTGCCCAGCTCTCCCTAATAGGTCCAGGTGAGGTTAGCTTTTATTTATTGTTTATTTCAGAGTCTGGGGTGGGGTGCAGACAGGGGGAATGCAGAAAAGACTTCAACAGCCACTGGTGAGGGACTGGGTGGGGGAACAGGGCAAAGCCGGCCAAGGGGAGGTTGGGGCTTCCTTTGTGAGCCACATAAAGAGCTAGTCAGTACCATTGTGGGCACCGTGGAGGGTACTCCAAGCAATCAGCCAGGGGTCATTGTTAGGGGCTAATCTACATGTGTATTTCCCAAGAACTCGATTAGGGAAGATGAATGGACTCTCCCTTGTCCCTAATTCTTCTAGTACCAAGCGGCAATTTTCCAGTAGTTACGACAGCTCACAATCAGCCCAGCTTCAGCAAAAGTAAGGAGCCTGGCTTCTGAACTCCACCTCTGTTTAATTCATTAATTCATTAGGTGGATCAAAGAAAACTCCTCTCTCCCACTCACCCCCATGGGGGCTGAACTGAGACACAGCTCGAGACCCTTCATACCAGGCTTGGTTCAGAGAGACGTTTCCAGCGAGTCGGAGAGGAAGGTGATTTGGGCATGGAGGGGTGGGGGCAGTGTTCTAAGAGATGGAGGCTCTGTGTGACATGGGAAGGACAAGGCAGACGATTAAAGTTGGGAGAGAGATTTGGGGGAGAAAGGAGATAGAGACTGGCTAGTCCCAACAAAACAAAATCTGAACGTAAGCGGTGATCAGGTGGTGTCGAAGCGCAAAGTGGCTCTTTCCTCTTGGATGGACGCAGGAGGTCCCATTTCTGGACATATTCTGGGTGGACTGCTTCACCCACAGTGCTCTTGAAAGAAATGGACATCTATAGAGTTTCCTGAGCACTGGGTGGGCAGGAGCCATGGTCACAAAGTGAGTTCATGCCGTTTGACCCCAGCCTTGAGGTGATGTTTTGGGTTTGGGTGAAAAAATGTCCATTGAAGGACCTGTGGGATGTCACTTCATAAAGTGTATGAAACGACTTGACCAGCTGCATGTAGCCCATCCCTTAGTAGATGTACTTGGATCCTGGAGTAAGTCCACCGCTCTCACCCAACCCCGGAGGGCCATGGCCGCCTGCTAGTGATCTGTGCTCATCCAGGAAAAGCAGCTTAACCTCAGTTTTAGCCAAAGCAAAACACAACTCATGTAGTCATCACACACACATACTGATATTCAACAAATGCCATTTTCTAGAGTTACCAACAACACTTAACAGCTATTATTTGTAGAATATTAACTCTGTGCCAGTGGGCACTTTTTCCACTACTTCACATGAATTACCTAATTAGTCCTCACAATAACCCTGTGAGGTAGGCACGGCTATCTGGACTCAGGTAAGGCATCTGAGACACAGAGAGGTTAGGTTGTTTGCCAAAGGTTGCACAGCTGGTTTCCGGTGGAGCCAGGACTTGAACCCAGGTGTTTTTCCAGGAAAGCATCCATCTAACCACTATGTGTATGACCTCCCAATGTGGTATAATCCACACTGTTAAGTCTTCTGTGGCTATAAGAGAACTAGCAGATAAAGTAAGAAAACCTGGGAGTCAAAAGATACAGGAATAATAGGGTTAGGTTTGAGTGATGTGTTAGACAAAACATGATGGGCAGTCTATAGTTTATTTGGCCAATTATGGTTGTGGCGGGTGTGCTTAAAGATGAATTAGGAGTACCATTTAATTACCCAAGGCTGTCTTACAAAGTTTAGGGAATTCTCTCTCTCTTCCCAGGGTTTCAATTCACTGTCAGTGGTTTGTAAACAATATATTTGGAAGCCCCTACACATGTCATTTAGTTTGTCTGCCTTGGATGTTATGAATTTTCTCCTTATCCTATACTGTATATTGTATGCCATGGGCAAGATACATGCGTAGCTGATAATGGGTGCGGAAAAAAATCAATAACTAAACTCTCTCTTTAAAACTCATGGATAAAATCCACTGGGCTTCATCATCTCTCACTGCACTGTCTTCCAAGGCAATGGAATATTTTCCTACTGATACAGAAGCTATATCAAAAAAAATATTCTCAAGATGCTGATCAGACATGCCATTTTTATATATAGACAACTAATAATGAATCTCCTTGGTCACATTTATAAAACTGGCACAAAGGATAAACATGCTTCCTACATACCAGTTTGTGAGTCAATGTGACAATCTGAATATCCTCTAGTGTTTTCAGACTCAGTCTAAGTGTCGATATAAGGATACTGCAGTGCATAATAACCCCATCGTATCATTGTGGCTAAAATACACAACCCAATGAGAAGATGGGCCCAGGTAGGCATTTCTGGCTGAGCAGAGAACTCTCTCTCTCACATGAGTACGTGGAAACAGACATCTCATCTGATTATAAGATGGAACCAAGGGCAGCTGGAAGCTGTTGTGTTTCCCAGCGTCAAACTCTGTTTGAGAGGCTTCCTTTTGTGTAAGAGCAGGGGCCACAGCTCTGGGCAGACCGGCCAGTAATTAGCAAGAGGTATCTCCTCCTTTGACATTCTCGTGGCTTCCCAATTACGATCGATACTTTGGGGAACAACACCCTAAAACTAATCTTAACTTAGTTTTCTGTTATTTTAGAGAGTCACGTGTTTAAGGCTTAGAAGGGGGAAACTTGGTGATTATGGTGTGGGGTCTCTCACTTCTAGCTCCCACCTTTTCTTTATCGATGTGGAAATGGGGGCCCAGAGAGACTAACAGGTTTGCCCAAGATGAACAGAGCCTCAGTGGCAGGTCTTGGACTCCCCGACTCGCCCTTAGGCCGCTGTGCCTTCACCTTGCCGTGCTGAGCTATCTGGGTCCTATGCTGGGATGTCCCATGCTGGTATGCAGAGTAAGTCTGTGTGTGGACCTGGAGGGATGTGTTTCTTGTACAGAAACAATGAAGTTACTTTTCTTGTGCCTCCCCAATCACTTACCAGCCCGATTCCCATAGCCCTGAGCTTGCCTTTGCAGCTGATGCCAAAATCCAAGTAGCCTCTATGTAAGAAAAACAGGATCCTTTGGCAATAGATTTGCATGGCTTGTTGGCAAACAACTGATATTCTTACTGACTGGCTGTGAGAGCCGATGGTTAGCCCCTCTTCCCACTGAGCTCAGTGACATCACATTAGTAGCTTGCAGTCCACCCTAGTGGGGTGATTTCTCCCACAGAAACCGGCAAACTAAACATCCAGGCATTCTTCCTCCTCCCCCCATGAATGGCTTTTAAATATTTAGTAGCATACCATTCAAGAGGAAAGAAATCAGAAAGTAGTATTATTAAAACTAACATGATCTATTGGATAAGAGATGTTTGTCTGCCTTTTTGCCAAAAAAAAAGAGGAACATTTACATCCTTATCGCAGAATATGTAAATAAAAAAGAGAAACTCAGGTTTCTGCCAAGAAAATGGGCTTTTTTTTTTTTTAACCCTGAGTTGCTAGGAACATAGCTACATTAAGATAATTCTTCTTTATGTGTTTTCTAATTAAACTAATTTAATTCCGAGTGTCTAGGGGAAGCACAAGAGACATTTATCTTGAGGGGACGATGGCTGGAGGCCAGTCAATCCTCTTACAGCACTAAGAAGACAAATCCAGGGATGCCCACTTTGCGACAGCCTTGACCCAACCCCCACCCACAGTTTGGTCGTCTTTAAGATTCTTCTCTCCTCTTTTACTATTGTTTTTTTGGGGAGCCAATTCTCATTTCATTTTCACAGCACCTATGAGGTCCATACTATTATCATGCTCCCTTCCCATACCACCCACAGTCGTACACCCTTCTGCTGTCTTTCTGGGATATTTCTCATATCTGGACCCTCGTCTCTGTTTCCATCACATTGTAGGCCATCGTCCCATCTTGCTTGGACAGATTACTGAATTAGCCTCTAACTGGTCTCCTGCCTGCTACTCTTAGCTCCCTACTCTCCACTTTCCACTCAGCAGCCAGATAACCTTTCAAAAATATAAATCAGATCATGCCACTCCCTGCATGACACCCTGCAAAGGCCTACTGTGACCCTTGGGATAAGATTCAAACTCTGTGCACTGCTCTGCAAGACTTACCCCTTCCCCGTTTCTCAAAGAGTCTCATTGAACACTTCTGGCTACTGTCCAATCTGCCCCAACTCACTGAGCTACAGCCACATTGGCCTTTCTCCTCTTCCTGAAACCCTCCAGGGTTTTTCCTGCCTCAGGACCTTTGCAGACTCTTCTCACTGCCTGAAATGCCCACCCCCCAAAAGGCCACATGACCCTTACTGTCATTTTCTTTTTCTCATAGCACCTTCCACTCTCCAAAACTATTTAATTATTATTGGTTTACTTGTTTGTTACTCATCTATTGTATCTTCACTAGAATCTAAGCTGCATGAGAATGAGTTTTCTATTGGCATCCAGAATATATGTTGCACGTAGTGGTGGCTGATTTTGTGAATAACTGCAAGGAACTCTATTTTATAGGTGAGGAGACAAGTTAAGTAACTTGTCTAATTTCATAAGCTGTTAATTAGCACAAGTGTACATTTTTTCCACATTCTTATAATCAGTTATCAGGAGTTTTTCTACAATATTGTTTCTCAGATGTTTGGAATGTGTCAAACTACTTTGCTCTCCATCCCAAATAGTCCACAGAAATCATTCGTTCATTTTCCAAAGCCAGTTCCGCCTATCCCAGTCTTGTTAGCCTCAGCGCTGCGTCAGGGTTTCCCCCACCACCTTTGATGGGAGTGTGGGTGGAGCGAAGAGCCCCGCGCCCTCAGACCTGCCCTCTGCTCTCTGAGTGGGGTGCACGGTCCCAGGGAACTCCATTCTTCCTCCAAAGTGGCTCCTGAAACTCTCCTGCAGCCCAATAGCTTTAGTCTACTCCTACAATTGACAGCAATTTTATGGACATCTATTTGTCGATTTTTATTGTACTTTCTCCTTTGACCCCTTAATCCCCCCAAATGCAGATCTTCTATGTCCTGACCAAACCAATTAGCCCCCTTTTACCACCAGATGCTTTCAATAAGGGTTTCAGGATGCTCCCATGAAGGGTCTTCACTCCAGAGTCAGGAGCTTACCACATGCTGCAGGGTAAGTTAAGGGAATGAGTTTTAAAGAAACACAGCTTGGAAATCTTTAAAGGTTTTCTGAAATGACATGAGAAAACAAGCACGCATCCCTTGGTACATACCTGCTATCTTTCTCTAGCTCCAGGGATTAGACACCATCCAAAAATGATGCGGTCAGTTCACAGATGAAGTTGTAACAATAGGGTATAGTTTTCCAAGGGTAGCAGCACTTTAGGGCTAACCTTGGCTGCAGGGGGATTTGTTGACTTATATTTCTACTTTTGGTAAGCTTTGGAATTTTTCCAGGATGAGAGGTTTTTTTGAAAGGCAAAGAATTACAAGAGTTTTGAATCTGAATTTAATTTGTATGATACCCAATTTTATAATATTCTCCAAGCATAATTTTTATAGCTCCCCAAACTACTTTTTTAAAAATGTATAATTTATTTATTGTGAAGGCTCACACACATAGAGAAAAGCAATTAAAATGTAAATTACACCTCAGTGAGTTACAGAAGATCAGTTGCCTCTTGTACGTGCCCCAACTGGGCACCAAACCCACATGCAAGCATGTGCCCTGGCTGGGAATTGAACTGGCGACTTTTCACTTTGTGGGACGATGTCCAACCCACTGAGCCACACCAGTTAGGGTGCCATTGTGATATCTTTTGGACTTAGGTACTGTGGAAGTTTATATTCAATTGTTTGCATATTTCTAATTTTATATATATTTAAATTTTATTTTTCAACAGTAGTTTTATATTCAATATTATTTTCCCTCCAAACTGTTATTTCTAATGTAGACAAAAACCTAAGGATGATCTGGCAATTCCACTTCTGAGTGGAGTTCCACCCAATTTCACTGAAAAAAATTGAAAGCAGGAACTACATTAGACATTTTGTAAATTTTTTTATTTATTGATTTGGGAGAAAGAGAGAGACAGGGAGAGAAAGAGAAGGAGAGGAATTTGTTCCATTTATTTGTGCATTTATTTGTTGATTTGTGTATGTGTCCTGATTGGGGATTGAACCCACAACCTCGGTGTATTCTGACAATGCTCTAACCAACTGAGCTACCTGGCCAGGGCCTAGAATAGATATTTGTACATTCATGTTCATAGTAGCATTATTCACCATACTCAACAGGGGAAGCAACCCAAGAGTTCATGGATGGATGACTGGATAAACAAATGTGGCATATACATCCAATGAAATATTATTCAACCTCAGAAAGGAGGGAAATTCTGACACAGGCTACAGCAGATATGAACCTTGAGGACATTATGCTAAGTGAAATAAGCCAGGCACAAAAGGACAAATTTTGTATGATCCACTCATAGGGGTTCCTACAGTAGTCAAATTCAGAGACTGAACTTACAAAACTCAACACCAAAAAACAAACAACCCAATTAAAAATGGGGACGGGGTTGTCTATGGCCATACCACCCTGAACGCACCTGATCTCCTCTGATCTCAGAAAAAAATGGACAAAGGACCTGAGTAGACACTTCTCCAAAGAGGACATACAGATGGCCAATAGACATGTGAAAAGAAGCCCAACATCACTAATCATCAGAGAAATGCACATTAAAACCACAGTGAGATACCATCTCACACCTGTTGGAATGGCTGTCATCAATAAATCAACAAACAAAAAGTGCTGGTGAGGATGTGAAGAAAAGGGAATCCTTTTACACTGTTGGTGGGATTGCAGACTGGTGCAGCCACTGTGGAAAGCAGTATGGAGATACCACAAAAAACTAAAAATGGAACTGCCTTTTGACCCAGCGGTCCCACTTCTGGGAATATATCTGAAGGGACCTAAAACACTAATTTGAAAGAACATAAGCACACTTATGTTCATTGCCGTGTTATTTACAATCACCAAGATACAAAAGCAGCCCAAGTGTCCTTTGGTAGATGAGCGGATAAAACAACTGTGGGGCATTTCACCATGGAATACTAATTTGCCATAAAAAAGAAGAAAATTTTACCCTTTGCCACAGCATGGATGGACCTGGAGAGCAATTATGCTAAGTGAAATAAACCAGTCAGAGAAAGACAAATACCATATGATTTCACTTATATGTAGAATCTAATGAACAAATTGAACTAACAAGCAAAACAGAGACAGACTCATTGATGGAGCCCAGATGACAGCTAGTGGGGAGGGGCTGGGGGTGGAGGGATGGAGCAAAAAGGAAAAAGGACTCATGGCCACAGACAGCAGTGTGGTGATTGCTAGGGGGTGGGGGGTATGAGGAGACTACATGGTAATGAAAAAAATATGACAAAGATTAAATAAAAATAAATTCAGAGACTGAGAGTAGAATGGTGGTTGCCAGGTTGGGGAAAAGGAGAAATGGAGAGTTAGTATTTAACAAGGACAGAGTTTCAGTTGGGGGAGAAGGAAAAGTTCTAGAGTCGGGTGGGTCTGGACCTCTAATCATTTGTTTTATTTGCATGTTTTCATACCATGAAACTCCCTATGCAACATGTTCAGGAGCTCTGGGTAGGGGGCGGATCAGCCCCTAACTTTCTGGCTTTAGTACCCTTTCCTCCAATAGAGCAGATCTTTTTGATAAAGTCTATCTTTGAGAATTATCTATTCTATGAACATGCATTGGCTTTGATGAAATGGCTCTCAATGTTTCAGAGGTAAATGTTCTAAGTCTTTTGGACAATCTCCTTTGAAAGAGAGCAAATGTTAGGAAAAGGAGACCTGTGTATACCCTGGGAGACTGTGGGACAGAATGACAGAATGTTGATTGGACACTAGTCTGAAGGGGTGGGATGGGAGAGGAAAAAGAAGAAGGCGAGGTAGGGAGAGGGGGCAAGAAACGAATGAGAAAGAGGGAGGGCAGAGAGAGAAAGAGAGACAGAGAGAGACTGATTGAATGTCTCTGTGTTTCCAGCCCCTCTGCTCCTACTGCTCTCCCCAAGTTCAGATCAGAGGAGAGAACGCTCAATGGAGAAACAGCCATGACCTTCCCAGTTGCCCCTCTGCCTCTAGTTTTACCCCAAGTCCCTTCGTCACACGGCCTCTATAAAGACTAAGGGCTACCAAAGTCTGTCCTCTGCCTTCATTGCTCATCTTTTAGCCCATCCCCACCACTGGCCCTTGGCTTCCCACTGTCCAAGGGCCACACTGAGTGAGAGGCATCAGCAATGTCAAGGAGCCTGGGAGTAAGACGTGGTGTGATCTTTGCTAGCTGGTAAGTCTGCAGCCTGGGCTCCTGGTGGCACTGTGACCTCCCACATCTTCCTCTGAAGGGACCTGGAGTCATGCTAAGGACTGGACAAGCTGAGGCTTTACCCTCTAAGGGAGGAGGCTGAAGAGGAAACCCCATTCGCTGCTGTTGCTTTCTGGCTGTCCTGAAGATCTTTACGCAGATACATGTTCTGCATTGTTTACAGCTGAAATTCCACACTTCACCACATTTATAACAAAAGGAAAGTATCATTTTCTGCTGCTGGGCACTAGCTAAACTTTCTACCAGGAACAGTTAGAACTTCACCTTGTTGTGTATGTGCTTGGAGAGAGTTTTGTCATCATGGTTTTTCTGACCTTGTTCACTTTGTTGTAGCAGATGCCACTCAGAAACGTTCCATGGGGGAGTGGTCCCCTCCTCCTGGCCCCCCATGTCTGCCCCCAGCCCGCCGCTCACATCACAGAACACTTCTGCTCCGCCGTCTGCTTGATTTCCGTGAAGGTGGCCTGGGCCTTTTCTTTTATGGTATCCAAGTCCATGTTCTGAAGATTCTGTAACTGCCCAAGAATAGAATCCTTGTCTTCTTCCTCTTCTTGATCTTCATCTACCATTTTCCGGAGATCTTCGGGCAAATCCACGTCGTCCCCGGCCATCTGGATTTGGTTCTCATCCATTTCACTCTACGTGGAGAAACAAATGCAGAGATGGAGAGACCACTCCAAAACAGACAGACAGACAGACAGACTTTCACAGCAGCAAGAAAATAAAAGTCTGGTGAAGGATGAAGGGAATGGTGTGCTTGGCTGGGCCTGGTGGCCATCATGGGGCCAGAGGTCCTGGTGGGGACACCCCCCTTCCAGTATACTTGGGTGGATCAGAACCTCGAGCACAGTGGTTTTCAGAGTGTGGCCCCTGGACCCTCCAGCCTCAGCATCATCTAGGAACGTGTTACAAAGGCAAATTATCACCTCCCCTCCCCCCCCACCTACTGAACCAGACACTCCGGGGTAGGGCCCAGCAATATGTATTTTAAGAAGCCCTCTCTGTTATGCTGATGATGTGGAGTTGGAGACTCCCATTCCAATCCCTCACAGCAGCTCTGCAAGCTCTGCCTGCTATGAACCCCAGGCCATGCCTGGCTGATCTTACTCCAGAGGGTGGGGTTTGGGTTCACGGTGGTCTGACAGTACTCTGCCATTTTAGTGACCTCTCCTGAGTGGCAACTTCTGCTAACTGTTGCCCCTTCCATCCCTTCTGCCAGACCAGGGCCCCTCACGGGCGTGGAATCATGTTATCCTCAGCCTGCGTCCTCAGCACCTGGAAGCAAATCTGGCGCGCAGCCCTGGTTTATTACGTGAATCGTCGATGGCATGGCTCCCACTCAGCATGCCCACTGTCCAGCCACAGTTTACCTTACGATTTCATCTGTGGTTCCAGCCATGGCTGTTCCCGAATTTCCAAGAGCATGCCATCTGGCATTAAAAATCCCTTTGTTTTGTAATGAGAAAGAAGAATCTAAAGAAAAAGTTTTTCTGGGAAAGGTAAGGGCCGTTGACATTCCCAGATGGCTGCTATCAGATTATTCTTTGAGATGAGTTGTAACGGGAGGCAAACTGGGCTTCGGGGGCAGATAAGATTAGAGAGAGCATCAGAAAAGCGAATGGCCGGAAACCTCTAGGCCCACCTGGCAGCCCACCTGGATATGCTGTGACCAGTCTGGAGTTAGTAACCGGGGCACGTGACAAATCCCATAAAGATGAAACAAGCCTCTTAATCATGCCACATTGATTTGATTTTAGAAAGACTTTTGACACCTGCTGAGTCCCCAGGAGGAGTTAAAGTCAGCACCTACAGGGAGACACCCCTTGCCTGGGTGCTGAGTAGAGAGGTTTAACCATAAACAAACATTTGTTGTCTTTAGGTCCAAACGGTGAGCCAGGGTGACATGTAAACTTGACTCTCCGGCTGTAAACTGGGTCTCCGAGGGCCTTTCCTGGTCAAACCGTCCAAGCCTCCATACTTCTTTGGCAGATTCTTCGAGAAGGTGGGGGCCTTTCCACAGAGCTCCTTGTCCCTGTTCCTCTGGAGAGAGTCCAATCGACAGCTGGAGGGCAGACTTTTGATGCAGAGGAGACACGACCCCGAGGCAGGGTCCTCACGCTGGTCCTCCTAGGGACCGCTGACAAGGTCCACTCCCAGCGTCGCCTCCCGAGGTCATTGCAGCCTCTCCCTGCACTTGGCCAGGCCTGGCCCCTCAAAGCGCTTAATGGATTAATTAGTTCCTCGTCAAACTGCTGTGGGGATTAATTAGTTAGTTAATCCCCAGGGCCCTCAGCCAATCCTCCAGGTCTATTTTTCATCGACCTGTCTATAGCTGGCCTTCCTTGCTGACCACCCCCGGGCAGTTTGCAGGGAGGAGAGGAAACAGGACAGGACAGGACACCTGCCTTCTCTTGTGCACCTGAGCTACCATGTGCCTGATTTGAAAAGGCATTCCTGGGAATTCTGACAACCTCCCCTCCCCACCCCCTCCCACCCAGTTGGTGACAGGATGTCTGGGCTGTCACCAGGCCCTCAGAGGGGAGGGCTGGGGTTTGCACCAGGAGACTGTGAGTCTGGCAGGGGTGGTCAGCCCCAGTGGGAGGCTTGTTCTCTCTGTACCTCGCCTATGGCCTAGGAGTGGCCCCATTTTTGCTGAGTGGGCTCAGTTTTCCTAGCAACCAGGGCCTATCCATTTCCCATTTGCCACTAGGCCCTCAACTCTGGGAGAAAACAACCCAGAGGACCCAGCTCTGCCTACCCCTTGTCAGGCCCACCCCGTGTTTGTGGGACCCAGGGTGAGTACTGATGGAGGTCCTGGCTTACCCCCTGGCCTTTCTCCCCAATCCCTGGCCCCGTCTCTCCCTGGGAACCTTGCCCATGAGGTTCTCAGGGGCCCCGCCCTGCCCTTCAGCCCTAACAATACTCAGAGCAGCAGCTCAGTGGACCCTCAGGGTGACCAACCAGGTGCAGGGGCCTGGGCTGGCCCTGGAATGCATTTAGGCAGAGAATTCGGGGTCCTGGGCAGCCAGAGTGTGGTCTAAAAGAGGGGTGTGGGCTCTGGGTGGGCCTGCCCCTTTGGCCCTGCAGAGTTCTGATCCCATGTGAAGGAGGGTGGCCTGAGGAGGGACAGAGGGGAGCCCTCTGTCCAAGGCAGGTAGCCCAAGTTGTCCAGTCTGAAGCAGTTGTGGGTGTGGTCAATGCTGTGGTCAGTCCTACAAGGCCCATCCTTCCAGAAGGACAAAGCTACTGACTGTCCGTCAGCAGCACAGGTGCTTCTGGTGCTGCCTCTGGCACTGGAATTGGCTTCCCTGGGGCCGCAGCCTGGGCTGTGGCCGCCTTATGACTAAGGGTAGGACCGGGCTGGTGAGTGGCTAGAGGACAAAGTGAAGTGCAGTAGAACCAAATCTGGACCCCGGTCTCATTAGCCCTGGGTCCTCACCAAGTGAGCGAGCTCAGACCTAAGACAGGCCAAGGGCCCGGGTCCCATCTGTACTGTGACAAGCTGCCATGGATGCAGACTGCTGTCCCCCAGAGACGGCCTATGACAATGGGAAGTCTGTGGGGTTTGCAGTCAGGAGACCTGGTTCGAGTCTCAGTTCTGTCCTTCGCCCACTTGGGCAAGTCACCTTGCACTTCTGGTGCCCAGTGCGAGGGCCCCCTCAGAGGATGGCTGAGCAGGCTGAATGAGACATTGTGAAGCAGATTCATAAACTTCTAAGTCTGGGACAAATGGTCCCCATGATGATTCACATTTTAGAGGAAGAAGGGCCGCTTGGCGTCAAGGTCCCTACTGATAGGGGCCCTGGGATACTGCAGGCATGGAGAGAGAGACAGAGGGTGGGGGACATCAGTGCTTAAGAGAAAGAGCCAGGACGGGGCAGGCAATCAAGGCACAGGTGGCAAGCACAAGGCCCGCGGGCTGAATCCGGCCTCCACCTGGTTTTATCCTCCCGGCGCCTTGTTTCTACCCGGCGGCAGCGCCGAGCTCCTTGCCCCTAGTTAAGGAGTAGTTACATTTACACAGTCCTCAAATTACATTTGGCCCTGTGAAGGCAACCGTGAGGCTGCTGTGGCCCCCGTGACAATGAGTCTGATGCCCCTGGATTAGGGAGTCTGAGTGGGATTTACAGTGAGCACCTTGGGCAGTCTCGCCTCCTCCTGCCTGAGGAGCCGCCCTGAGGATGGGCCTTGTCTGCAGCCCCCACAAGCCGTGTCTGGTCCAGCCCTTCTGCTGCCCACTGGCAGGTCTTAGGTTGGGGAGACCAAGGATATTTGGCACCATTCGCACATCTAGGAAAGGCAGTAATGCCTCATTACACCCCACAAATTACAATTATAATTAAATGCAATTACAGCCCCAGTGAGTCCACTCCGGGGAGGGGAGGTTTGGTGCTGAGAACCATGGCATAAAGAACGAATGAATGAATGAATGAATGAATGAAGTGAGCTGGCACACAATTAGGGGACTTGTAGGCTACACTGTGTTCCTAGAGGTTCTGTTTCAGAGGTCTTCTCATTTCTAGAAATCTTACCAATTTGGGATATTGTTTAATACAGTTAAGAACTAATTATTTTTATGCTGGCTGATTGGACTCAGTTTTAATCTCTTGGTTTTTAACCAGATTTATAATCTTAATCACCAGTGCTGAATGCCCCATTATTTAAATAGCCCCCTATCCTGCCTTCGTTATTCTCTGTGACTGCTTTCTGACTTTTCACTGAAGGGTAAGCACGGCCCTGGACCCAGACTTCCTGTGCCCTGGGTCTTGATAAACTGGCCTTCACCTTGTAGCAAAGTTGAGATACGATGACAAACTATCTTAGATGGTTGTACAGTCAGAAAGCTGAGCGCTCGCCAGGAGCCTTGTTAGAGTCTAGTCGGTCCAGCTTGGTGTTTAAGCAAATACCAGTGCGTTTGATACTAGGCACATTTGATTTGCTTGGGGTTTGTTTATCTATTTTGGTCTACAGGATGCACAACAGCCAGATTAGTGGATTTCTCCCACTGTGGTGAGTTGATCTAACATTTGACAGTTTCAGATCTTGGGGGAGGTCACAGGCTTCAAGTCACTGGTCTTCCTCAGCCACCCCCACTGTCCTGGTTGTGAGTGAGGGTGCGGCTCTGGCCTCTAATCGCGGTGACAGCGATGCCTCGTTCCTGTTCTGCCAGAGCTCGCAAGACCTTGGGTGAGCGGGAATACAGAACGAGGAACACCGCCAGTCAGCAAACACCCATTGCTTAGAAAGTACAAGCCAGCAAAGTAGGGGGGATCTGGCCAGACCAGGGGGCATAGGCCTGAGGTTTCAGGGGGTTGGACACTCGTCCGGCAGACACTCATCCTTGTTTTGGCCAGTTGCCGTAGAAGGCCAGAGCCAGGTTCATGTTCTGTCCCCCGGGACAGTGGTTCTCGACGCCTCTGTGCCCTGAGTCTCCTGGGAAGTGCATGCAAACACCGACGGCCAGGCCCCAGCCACAGAGATTTGGCTCCTGTGGTCTGTGGTGGGGCCCAGACAATAGAGTTTTTAAAAATCTTCCTGGATGACTGTGTGGGTGTTGTTGAGACCCTCCTGCAGGGCTCGCCGGCTGCCCCTTCTGCTACCTAGCCCTGGTCTTCCCGCTTTAGCTGCTTCAAGAGCCCTCAGCATATCCGCGTCGGGACAGATGGCGTGGATTCGGCTTCCCCAATGATAGCCATCTGTTTTCGGGGCTGACTGAGGGTGTGCGTGTGTCGGGTCCTGCAAGGAGCCAGAGTGTCCGGAGCCAGCTGTGCACATCCTGCACTTCTCCCTGCATGCAGGCATCCCAGGGGGACGCACCCTTCGAGGTCACTTCTCCGAGCCTGTCACTCACAGGTGAGGAAACCCAGGTCTGGTGAAGATACTGCATGAAGGTCCTTCAGCTGGTTGGGGGCCGGTCCAGCAGGAAAACATGGCCAGTGGGGGCAGAGAGGGTTGGGGTCTTATCTTGCCCTGCCATTCACAGGCTGTGCGACCTTCGGAAGTCACTGTAGCTCTCTCAGCTGGGGCTCTTATCTATGAAAAGGATGTAATATCTGCCCCCCTTCCAGGGTGGGTGTGAGGACTCACTGAGAGAGCTGGCGTGGCTAAGAAGGGTGTATTACATTCCTGCTATGCGGGGCCTCTTTCTTCCCATCCTCATGCCCCGGTAGCACGTTCAGCACTAAGGGTGTGAGAAGGAGCAAACTGAACGGGGGCGTCCGGATGGGGAGAGGGAGGAACGGAGGGCCCCTGGCTGGGCCGCTGATGGCCTCGCCAGCGGGCCACCAGAAACAGCTGCTCAGAAGCAGGACGCTTGGTGTCCTGCTGACCAGCCAGCCCGCAGCCCTCCTCCTGTGAAGGACAAGGGCAAAGAAAGGTTCACAGGATCATATCTTTTTTTAAGAGGCAAATTTTCAATTCAATTCTAATGGAGATTTCAGCGTGATACTTTCAAAGACAGTTCTATTGATGGACTGTCTTCTGGCTTCATCTTTATTCAAACTGAACGATGCCCTTAATACAGCAGACAAACACCAGGTGTAACTAAATCATGTGGCTCAGCAGGGGGCATGACATTATTTTTCAATGACTAACCTAGATTGACAATTCCATTAATAGGATTAGGGGTCACTGTGGACCTGTTTTGTCTTATTAATTTGGCTTGACTTACATATACATTTTGAACTGGCTAGGAAGAGGGCCCCCTTTGTTTTTAGACAGAATCTTGTGGCTTTATTTATACCATACTACTTCCTTTATTTGAAGAAATGTGACATCTAATGATAATGTCAAGGAGCCTTTGCATTTTATATACAATTATAATTTTGTATTATAATATTACAATGTTGAATCCAGACTTCTTTTCGTGAAGATTTATTTTAATATGACTCTTATGGCAGATAGAGTCTTTCTGCTGTTTTCGGTCCTTGGTTCTTTGTGTGTGGTTTCTGTTTTTTCCCTTCTCCCCAATAACATCAATCATTTGGCGAACCTTTTGCACATGTGAGTGTGTGTAACTTCTACCTGCCAGGCACCTTCCAAGGCATCGAGCACAAAGGTGAAGAACTGAGCCCCTTTTTTTGTTAAGGAGCACACTGTCTAGTCGGTGACAATATTCAGGGTGGTAATGACATAAGGGACATGTATGCTGAGTAAGGAGGGTGGTGGGGGAAGGGACGTCATGGAAGGTTCTGGAAGAACTGGCACTAGACGGAGGTTTTACAGGAGGGAAAGAGACCACAGGGAGCAGGGTATAGGAAGCAAAGCAGGCAGAAGGTACAGCCCAGGCAGGGAGTGGCAAGGGGCAAGCCTGGAACGACAGGAGCCACATAAAGGTGTGTGGGCCAAGGGGTGTGAGCCTCATTCCAAAAAGTCATGGTGAGTCTTTTTTTTTTCTTATAACAAGAGAAGAACAGAATCAGATCTGCATTTTGGAACCCTCTCTCTGCCATTTTAAGGGGAGCAAGACTCAAAGTTGAAAAGCCACTGAAGAGCCATTGTAATAAAAGAGGTGAGAAATGATGAGGCCTGCACTTGGGGGCGGGGCTGGGAATTATTTAGGCAGTGAAATTAGGGTGAGTTGGTGATTTGCTGGAGAAGGAGGGAAGAGCCAAGGGTGACTTCCGGTCTCCAGGATGGGGGAAGGGCTTTCCAGGATGAAGGCACCCGGAAGGGCAGGGGAAGGGATAAGGAAGGACTCTTCTGGATATGAGGTTGGAGGAGGCCCGAGGAGAGCTGACAGTCAGGAAGAGGTGTGGGCTGGAGGTCCGCACACCAACACACAGGTAGGTGGTAGCTGAAAGCCACAGCAAGGTGCAGCCATCTGAGGGAACACCCTGGAATATTCCCAGATTTGGGTGGAGCCGGGGAGGGTAACCCATGACGAAGACGGAGAAGAAACAGTTCAAGGAGCATGAGAACCAGAGGGTGGCATCCAGCAGTGAGGACAGCGAAGGCTTCAGGGAGGAAGAGTGACCAGGGCTTAACGAATCAAAGAGAAACAGAAAATAATGGGGCCGTTTGTCTGAGAGTCTGAAGGAGGACGTTTTGGCGGAGCAGTGGCAACCAGTCCTTTAGGGGGAGACCCCTAGGAGGGCATGCTTACTTCAAAACTGCTGCTTGTTTTCGTGGGGAGAGATTCAACTCCTTTGTAAAAGAGAGAAAGGCCTGAACGTACAGGAGTAATGGAAGGGGACCCAAATCTAGCACGAGCATCGTGGCTTCCTGTAGCACCGGAGGTCCTTGAATTACTAGAGATCCGAAAACCAGAGGAAATCAACAGAGGGGACGTGTACGTGAACATGATGGTGACCAACGTGCTTTGCTAGAGGGGCCTGGGATTGCTGCCCTCTGACCACCGTGCTTATCTGGCTCCTTACATCATCACTGCATCTGAAAGTGGCCATCAGAAGATGCGGGTATGACGAGCGGTGTTGTCACTGACAGTAAACAGTCACCTCAGAGGGGGTTCTTTAACAATGCGTCTGCGGGGCGAGGACCCACACTGCTCCTTGCAGCCCAAGCTTCCTTTCCCCAGTCAGTGATGGGGCGACCACACCCACTTTCATGGAAAATGCCAGCCAAATAATTTATTTAGAAAATACAGTTCTGATTCCCAAATGGGACATTGTTATCCTCATTAGACCTGACAGCTCCCGGGAAGACATTTTCCTCCAATCTGCTCTCTGGTGGGCCTGGGTAAAGGGAAGGGCCTGGGACCTCCTCCTGCTGGCTATGCAACCCCGATGTGACCCTGGGGAATTATGGGTGAGGCGCCCAGGTCATCCCTCGTTAGCTGGAGGATGTGTTGCATGTGCCCAGCTCCCTGAGGACGGTTAATGTTATTAGCGTGGGGGCTTGCCCAACACGGACTTTATAAGAGGGCGCAGGGCTAAGAATTCTGCAAAGCTTGAGGGAGGGGAAGGTTGTTATCAGGAGCCCAAGAAGACCCTGGTGACCCTTTCCTTCTGCCCAGAGCCATTATTTTTTTTGTTGTTGTTAGACAGTTGTGCTCAATTCTCAAGTCAGCCATCGTGGGTGGAGAGACACAGGTTAGGGGGTGTCAGGGTAATGGGGCATGAAAAAGGGCCCGGAGGGCAAGGAGGCTCAAGGCCTCATTTGTCACAGTGAGCTTTGTGACCTTGGCGAAGTCCCTTAATTTACAGGAGTTTAGTGATTGTGCATTGAGTGCACACCTATGCCGTGTGCCTTTCAGTAGGTAAAAAAAAGTTCAACAAAAAGAGAATTAAATTAACCCTCAGACACTGGCCAGGGTCAAGGAGCCAAAGTGCCCTGGTGGCTCAGGAGCCCACACCGGGGCTGGGAGGGGCTTAGCGGGGTGGAGGAAGGGCTTCTGGTGTGCTCTCCAGGCAGCCCTGCCCGGCCCAAAGTTTGTTGCTAATTGTCAAGGACAATACCATGGTTCTACTGATGTCTTCTGATGACCATTTTTAAGAACAGCTATCAGGCTGCACATCACAGCCCCGGGGCACATTTACCTTCCAACTGGATGTTTGTCCGTTTGATCCCCTGCACCCATTCCGCCCACACCTGCCACCTGCCTCTGGCTACCACCAATACGTTCTCTTCTTCTATGAGTTAGATTTTTAAAGATTCCACATGTGAGTGAGATCACACAGTATTTGCCTTTCTCTGACTTATTTCACTTAGCATAATGCCATCAGGATCCACCCATGTTGTCACAAATGGCAGGATTTCCTCCTTTTCCTTGGCTGTATAATGTTCCATTGTATATATGCCCCGATGACCATTTTTAGTTGCAGTAATCAGATAAGTAATCATTTAAGTGCAGTGATCAAGATACCGGCCCTTGAGGGAGATGCAGGTAGTGACTTGGGCATTTGTTGTCCCGTCTCCAACCTAGCAGGTGGCCCAGGCCTTTGTCCCTCCCCTGCTGCTCCACGACTGTAACACTGGCCGGTCAGCCCCTCCTTCCCTTCCCTCCAGTTCACTGGACACATCGCCATGGTCTTGAGCTTTCCCAGTCACCATGGTGCCCCCTGGCACTGCCTGGCCTGCCAGGACCTCCTTGTCCCTCATAGGAGCATCTAGGAAATGAAAACCTACCACGTCCATTCCCATCATGGTTTTTGGAAGGCACTCTAAAGGGTTTTTCTGCAAAATCAAAGGAAGTCTTAACAGTTACACACAGTTCTGTAATCGCAGTGGCGTGAGCCCCTCCAGATGCAGGGACCTGGCACAGTGTGAGAATCAGAGCTTGGCCAGGACTCTCGCCACAGAGGTCATTTTCCTGAGGTCATCCTCTCTCAGGGCTGCCTACCCCAGTCCCATAAATCCCGTCAGTCCTTCCCAACCCCCTTCCCGTCCCTGTTACGGTGGAGACAGCAAAAACCTCTGTCCTGGCAGACATGCCCGGGAGGGGCTGGTTGCTCCAAAGCTCCCCTCCCAGCCTGCCCCCACCCACATCCCTCACCGGGCTGCCACCTGCTGCTTTGTGACAACTGCTCCTAGGAGGGCCCAGCAGGCTCCTCCGGGCTTGCTAGCACAGCAACCGCTTTAGACTAAAACACGCAGTCAAAAGAGTGGACTCCCACTATCTCGGCTACAACAGAGAGTCCTCGCGGAAGGACTGAGAACAGTCACAGCAAGGGTGTATTTCCTCCGGGCTGCCTGCACCGCTGCGACTGGGGACACCAGGGGGCGCAAGGGGCCTGGATCCGGTTCCGTGCAGGCTGCTGCGGCCGGGAACTCCTCTGGGAGCCAGGGTCTGGCTTGGGCAGGAGAGACCACATTGCATAGAGAGAAAACTGTCGCCGAGCTCTGATCGCGGGGCTGGGAAATGCGGCTGTCCCCTAGTGCACCTTTCTAGCCTCTGAGGCTGTTGAAGGCCAGCTGCACCCAGAGCCTCAATGGGGTGTGTAGGAGGGGAACCTGTAACCTGGGACAGCCGCTGGGGACAGAGGAAGTACCCACGGTGGGGGCTGGACGTCAAGCTCCAGGTGCTGCATTGAGGTTGCAGCGTTGGCCACATCTGGGGATAGGGGAACAAAGCGGAGCGTGATAGATCATCTTCCCCTCAAAATGTTGATTTTGTGTAGTGTACTTTCTATTCGTTGTCGTCTTATGGAGAGTATGCATTGGATTAGAACTTCTATATGCTTTACAAAAAGCAGACAGTTATATCATTAGTATTTTTAGTACCTTCTACATCATAGGCAAATTCCTGAAGTGTTGTGTGCTCATCCAGGGGAGAGGGGGTTGGTGCATGGGGCAGGGGGGTGGGTGGAGAAGGATCATGTACTTTGGAGACCTTCCTCCCTGGCTTCTCCGGGTGAAGTTGTTCTTGTATGTAGAGGGCATGCATCTCTGGAATATGGAAGTTGAACACCAACTCAGCAGGTGATGGTGGAGTCATTCAGAGAGGCTGGGTGATCCCCAGGTTGGGGGAATGGGAACTGAGCCGGAGGAGCTAAGTGCTGGGCCCTCTGTCACCCTGTGCAAGCCTGGACCCGTGCATATGAGCGGGGCCATCCACGTGTCCACACAGCCTCCTCCCACTGCTCAGCCCGCGCAGTGGAAACGACTGTGCAGCAGAGCGCACGGTTGTAGCTTCTAGTGTACAGCCGGCAGACCCAGTCTCGCCACTTCTCTAGGCTCCTCCTCCAGTGCTTACTGGCGTGGGTCCTCTCAGCCATGACGGGGGGGGGGGGGGGGGGGGGGGGGGGGGGGGGGGGGGGGGGGGGGGGGGGGGGGGGGGGATGGTGGCAGGTGATGAGCAGCCCTACCACATCGCTCCCCCGAGGAGGGAAGCAATCATTCCTTGGACAGAGAGGCAGAACAGTATGGCCGTGAAGACTGAAGACGCTGGGCTCTGCCCTGGGGCTGGGTGGCCTGCGGCAGGAGGGCCCTTTCTCTGGGCCTCGTTCTCCTGCTGTGAGAACCTGCCTCGCAGGGCTGTTGAGAGGATTGAATGAACCGGTAGGTGCAGAGCACTCGGATGGCGCCTGGCACTTAGAGCACAGTGAGTGGCAGCGGTGATGAGTATCCCCGTTACGAATTTACATACAGCAGTCCTATAGCCTTTAGATAAATTTACATTAAAGTGTCATCTATAGGTATTAACTTCATCTTGCTGAGAGGAAATGGAAGGTCGTAGAGGCTGCATGACTGGGATCCAGGCTTCGCGAACCCCTAGCTCATTGATCTTTACACCAAAATGCCTCTGTTAAGATTAAGACATAAATGCATAGGTCTTGTTTATGTGTTCATATGTATGTATGGATAGATATATAATGTATATATACAGCAGCCCCCTTTTATCCACAGTTTCATTTCCTGTGGTTGCAGTTATACATAGTCAACCACACTCCAAAAACATTGAATGGAAAATTCCAGACATAAACAATTCATGCATTTTAACATGTGTGTTCTCCTGAGTGGCATGATGAACTCTCACACTAGTCCCGTCTTGGATGGGAATCACCCTTTGTCCAGTGTCCCCACACTGTATACACTCCCTGGCCCTTGGCCACTTGGTGGCCATCTTGGCTGTCAGAGGGACTGTCCCAGTATCCCAGTGCTTGTGTGCAAGTCACCCTTCTTTTACTTACTAAGGCCACAGTCACGGGACCTTGGTTACAGTGTACTGGCAGAAGTGGTCTGCTTTATTGTCAGTTATTATTGTTAGACTCTCACTGTGCCTGATTTATAAGTTAAACTTTATCATAAGCCTGTGTGTACGAGAAAAAACATAGTGTATACAGTACAGGCTTCTGTAGTATCCACAGTTTCAGGCATACACTGGGGTCTTGGAACGTATCGCCTGCAGGTAAGGGAGGACTACTGTGTGCGTGCGTGTGTGTGTGTGTGTGTGGATATATTAAACATGAATATATACACACATGAATATATGTGTGTGGATATATAAATGTGAATATATACATGAATGTGTGTGTGGACATATAAACATGAATATATACATGAATATGTGTGTATGGATATATAAACATGAAAAATATAGATATTCACACACATGAATATATACATAGGTATATTCATGAGCATGACCTTTTGCTTCCTTGGCTGATAACCAAACATTCTCCATTTTTTATTATGTAAGAAATGGTCTCACCTTTGGAAGTCTGTACTTTTCTCTGAGATGAACTCTGAGGCACGCCCTCTCCGCCTTTTTGTGCGTAAATGCGGCATCTCTTTCCATCCTAACAGGAAAAGAGTAGAAGAAAGGATCAAAGGATGCAGAAAGCTCAGGAACTGCCAGCCCCTGCTCAGAGGAGCCAGACCCTGGGCTACGCCGCCCTCCGCCCTCCGAGTCCCACTGCCCACAGATGGGGGAATGGGGCAGGAAGCTTCGTTTCTAACAAGCTCCTGAGCGATTCTTCAGCCAGCTAGAACATGCAGAAATGGGGGTGCTTTGGAGGCACGTGGTATTTGGGGATGCAATAGAAGGCCGTTTCCCTTCCTTGCCACTCCCCTCTGGGGGTTCCCTTCCCCGTTTGGAAGGAGGCATCCCAAACAAAGTGGGGAAGACTGTGAAGTGCTCTGGGGACCCCTGAACTGGACTCGTGATCATGTTGGTTTGAAATCAACTCCCTTGCTTTCATAAGCAGGCACCTTTGGGGAGGTCGGCCAAGTTTACAATACTGCGCCTTTCCCCTGTCCTCCACCAGAAGTGCATTACCGGGGCCGAATTTACACACACGCCCCCGCTTTCTGGCTGGACTGGATCGGACCAAGCTCGGTAAATGAAGCCTCTGCTCTGGGAGCTGAGGATTGGGACTGAGGAAGACAGACTCGCAGGGTGGTGGCTGGGGCTGTGACAGGCGGACATGGAGGCCATTGGCTGCCATTTTCCAGGGGCCACATGGTCTGGGTAACCGATGGAGGAGAGAGCTCACTGCTGAGAAGGAAGAGCAACCCTGCCTCGTGGAGACAGAAGCAACTGCCAGAGATGGAAAGAGGGCTTGTGGCTTCACAGCAGCTCCCTGGTTCCTGGTTCAGGCCCCAGTGGGGCCTGATGGGATTTCTTTCTGCTCATGGGTTTGGCGAAGCATGTTTGCATGAAGCATTATTTTCATGAAGATAAACTCCCATTTTCATTTTCAGGTGGCCACACTGGTTTCTATTCTTGACTGCAAGTTTTGAAATCATCTTAACCACAACAAGAGAGGCTGATGGAAGGCAGGGCTGCAGCAGAAGCACTGAGATGAAGCTGCTCATGCAGCCCTGGGCTCAGGCACTCCCTGAACTCCCTGCCCTGCCGAGAACGCCCGGCCTGGCCCATGCAGGAGGGAACGTTGGGTTCAACCCAATGTCAGTTTGGTGAGGGAAGCAGAGCAAGTGACCTACCTGTGACGTCAGTGACCTGGGGCATGGGCAGAAACAGGTGCTTTCTTCCCTCCCGTTATTTTATTATGAAAAATGTCAAATGTGCAGTGAAACGCATATACTCACCCTCTAGATTCTACCATGAGCATCTTACTAGACATGTTTTATCATGTATTTATCCCCCTCTCACTGTGCATTTATGCATCTTACTGGTTGATGTATTTCAAAGTTATAAATATCAGTACTCTTTCCCCCAAACACTTTAACATACACATCATCAGATACAGTTATGTATTTGTTTATAGTTTTATCATCTATCAATTATTTATATCTATCTATCATCTTGTCCTATCGATTCTGTTTCTGTGTGTAACACAAACCCCTATTAAGATATAAAAACATTACTGTCAGCTGAGTACATTCCCTCGTCCCTATTCCCAAACAGCGCCTACTCCTCAGCCCTAGAGGTAACCACTGTCTTTTCGCCACCGTGGATTGGTGTCGTCTGTTGCAGAACTTGACCCAAATGTAACCACACACTATGGATGCATCATTTTGTATAAGGCTTCTTTCACTCAGTGTAAGAAACTTTTGAGATTCATCCAGGTTTTTTATTTATCAGCAGTTAGTTCCTTTTTATTACTGAGTATATTCTGCCGCATGAATGCATCAGGTCTGTTCATTCATTCTGCTGTCGATGGCCAGCCAGGCCATTTCCTGTTTTGGGCTCCTGCGAATGAAGCTGCTGTGAGCATTTCCATACAAGTCTTGCGGTGAACATGTATATTCCCTTCTCCAGGCGACACCCAGGCATGGAATTACTGAGTGGTAGGGTAACTGGGCTAAGTGTAGTTTTACCAGAAACTGTCAGACCTTTTCCCAGGTGGTTATACTACCTTACATTTCAGTAACCAGAAGAATTCCAGTTATTCACATCCAGCCATTCTGGGGTGTGTGTAATAGTACCTTTGTGTGGTTTTAATTTTCATTTCTAAGATATCAGGCTTTTTTTCATGTGCTAATTGGCCATTTGTATATCTTTGTGAAGTATTTGTTCAACTCTTTTCCTCATTTTATTTTGCTTTTATCATTGAGTATAGCAATTCTTTATATATTCTTGATCCCAGTCCTTCACTGGGTATGTTTTGCAAATATTTTCTCTGTGTCTTGCCTATTTATCTTCTTAATGGTATCTTCTGATGCACAAGTTTTTAATTTTGATAACATCTAATTTGTCATTTAAAAATTTCTAGATGGGAAGGAAAATTGAAACAACTGTACTTGAACAATAAAAAATAAAAATAAAAATTTCAAAAAAAGTTTTTCATGGTTATTGCTTTTAGAGTCATATTTAAGAAATCTTTGCCCTGGCTTGTGTAGCTCAGTGGATTGAGCATGGGCCTGTGAACCAAAAGATCAAGGTTTGATTCCCAGTCAGGGCACATGCCTGCGTTGCAGGCCAGTTCCTGATGAGGGATGCACAAGAGGCAACCATACATTGATATTTCTCTCCCTCTCTCCCTCTCTCCTTCCCTTACATCTAAAGATAAATAAATAAAATGTTTAAAAAAAAAAAGAAATCTTTGCCCCCTCCCAAGTTGCAAAGATATCCTATGCTGTTTTAAAGTGCTTCGTGATTTTAGCTTCTATGTTTTGGCCTGTGATGCGTACCAGCGTTCAAGTTACAAATGGTACTGTAGCAATTGCTGCACCACAGCTAAGGTAAAGGGATGTTTCAGTGTAATTGAGAGGCATGGAGGGATAAACAGATTGTTGTTTTATTGACACCTTTCCAAATAGTCTATCTAGGTGTAGACCTCTTTCGGTGTTAATGTTATCAGTAGTAAAAAAAATCGGAACATAGAAGCAAATAAAAATGAACATGCAGTAGAGTGCATTGTTAAGTAGATTTGGTTTACAATTAGTGGAGTCGATCCTGCCACTTAAAAAAATATTTTATTTATTTAGTTTTTAGAGAGAGGGAAAGGGAGGGAGGAAGAGAGGAAGAGAAACATCAATGTGTGGTTGCTTCTCATGCGCCCCCAGTCAGGGACCTGGCCCGCAACTTAGGCATGTGCCCTGACTAGGAATCGAACTGATGACCCTTTGGTTCAAAGGCCGCTCAATCCATTGAGCCACGCCAGCCAGGGCAATCCTGCCACTTTTTGAAGTGAAGAGGACAGGTGTGGAAGGCTTCTGTTTGCTAGTATTCATGTTAATGCTTATATACACTCTGATGCCTCTAGCTATCTCTACATATAACTTGTGAACCATTTCGATGCCTGCTTCTTTGTATTGTATTCTTGGTGATGAAGCTCTTGAAAAATTGAACAATGGATGAGAAGTCACGCCTTTTGCCATGGGGAAGCAGGCTGGCTCTACTCTCTTGCTATTATTTTTTATATTAGATGACTACGTACATTTATAACACACACACACACACACACACACACACACACACACACACACATGAGTAGTTGGCAAACAATCCCATCTACTGATTGACCATACCATTTGAGTGTTTTGGTCTTTGATCTACCCAGAAATAAAATTAAGGAAAACCAGGCTATTAGTTAATCAAACGGATGTCCTATCTGACAGCAGATTTGTTGCTCAGACATATTAAATATTTTACAGGATCAGGTGTGTGGTCTAAATATCTGAGCATTTCCTTTTTATGAGCCCACTTGAGCTGAGAACGTTTGGTGCCATTGTTCTACTTGTTTCTTCATCACACTTGGTTTTTAACACGCCATAGGCAAAACTAGCCAATATTCAAGGAACGCTGCCCCCCAACCCCCCTCCAAGTATTATCTTGGCACTGACATCATTTTCATGGCTGCGTTTACTTTTTTAAACTGGCCTCCCTTTACTGCAGAGCCAAGCATAATACCATTCTAGGTAGTTTCTAAGCCATGGTTTCTTTCAGAAAAAATACAATAGACAAGATTTCCATTAAAGGCAGGCCTTTGTCCTCTCCTAATTTGCTGTAGGTCATTAACCTTTTCACTTATAACCGTCTGAGCAGCACGACTCAGGCAGCTATTATGTACTTGATCGCCAGCAAATAGCCATGGTGGCGGAATTATTTTTCTTTTGTAACATATAATGAACATTTAACCTCAGGATGGATGTCTCAATTCTTAGTTGATTACTGAAAGACTCTTAAATTTATTCTACCTTGAACTTAAAAAAAATACATATAGATTGCACTTATTTAAAGACCGGTCTTTAGCAGTGAAAATTGTTATTGATATTCACACTCCATAATACCCACCTAAAATATTACTGATATTTTATTTTTATTACATTTTCTATAGCCAGGAGGATGTCTTTATTTTTTTGGAGGTATATGGCTGAAGTATTTAGGGGTGAAGTATAGGAGGCTTGTAACTTACTTTAAAAGTGTTATCTATCTATCTATCGACTTATCAATCATTTATCTATCTATTTATCAATCATCTATCCAACTACTCTACCTATAAGCAAATATGTCAAAATATCAGAAAATAGTCGGTTCCATCTGATTGTAGGCCTCAGTAAACTGAATTGCCTGCTTATATATATGGATATTCATTATATTCTATTTTTCTATAGCTTTAATATTTTCATAATATACAGTCACAAATTTATTCCTAGTCTTTGAGAAGCCAGGTCACATTGTGTGTTCTAGGCTTTTTTTTCTTTTCACATATGAGATCAAGGAGTTTGCATTAGATGCTCTTTAAGGCCCTCTTCTTCTAGGTGCCAACCCTGAATCCTCACATTTGAAAGCTTTCTACTTGCCAGGAGGGAGAATTTTATTTTATTTATTTATTTTAAAAAATATTTTATTTTATTTATTTTTAGACAGAGGGGAAGGGAGGGAGAAAAAGAGGGAGAGAAACATCAATGTGTGGTTGCCTCTCATGCACCCCAAACTGAGCACCTGTCCTGCAATCCAGGCATGTGCCCTGCCAGGGAATCAAACCAGCGACCCTTTGGTTCTCAGGCCGGTGCTCAACCCACTGAGCCACCCCAGCCAGGGTAAGGAGGGAGAATTTTAGAAAAACTGTAAAGATAAGGCTCCCAATTTTCATCTGAACAGTTAAACTGAGGTCTTAAATTAAGATGCGCCCAGATCAGAAAGTGTTAAACTGCTTAAAGACGACATATCGATTCACTGGCTTTCATTTCTGGTCACACAGGTGGAACGCAGGCATTGCTGGCGCCGTTCGCTTTGGCAGGGCACTGTCCTCGGGGGAGAGGCAAGCAGCCCGGGGAAAGGCATGGAGGCGCAAAGAGACGGGAACTGGGCAGCTGAGGACGGTAAGGCCGGCGCGGGTTTCTCTCTGCTTTGAAAGGGCAGGAAAAGTTGCGTGTACTCACTTCTCCTCGATCATTTGCTTCTGGTATTCCTCGTATTCCTCTCTGGTCATGCCTTGAGCCGCGGCAGGATCCGAGGCCCCTCCTTCTTCTTTTTTTTCTTCGGACCCACCACCAAACCCTAAATTCTTTACCTGGTTACTTATCATAGTTTTCATAAAGAAAGCCATTGTTTCTGCCCCAGAAAAAGAAACCCAAAACTCAGACAAAATCTGAAGAGAAAGAAAAAAAAGACAAAACCCTCCAAATATCCTCAATGACAGCCACACATTTAGGAGGAAAGGGCTCTGCACAGCCTCATCCCTTCCAGGGCGCGCTGATGGAGGAGAGCGGAGTGCGGGCTGTAAGCTGGATTAGGGAGGGGAGCTCCCTCGTGGGCAGAGGCAGATGGTTCAGATTACTGAGCCGTACAATCAGAAGGGACCGACCACTTTCTGATTAATACAGCGAGCTAATTGCAGAGGGGGAAAAAAATCCTTCCCATTCTCCCCACCCATTTCCGAAATTTAAATTATAAGCACAGCAGGGTTTCTGCTTCAATTAAATTCAGCACAGCTGACATACGGCTGTAGCGGAATTTCCAAATTCCAGCCTTTGAGCATAATATCCCGTTGAAAACTGAGTCCGTTGAGGCTCAAAATCCAAAATGCTTCATTAAGCAAAAATAATCCTTTGGTCCATCATTTTCTCTCATTGGACTCATAAGTCCAGTGCGAGGATTTGCCTTTGGCTTGCTTGGATTCTGTCCCGCCTCAGCGGGTAGTTACTGTGTCCCTTACGTAAATGCCCAAGGGCGGCAAGTCCAAAGGCAGCGCCAGCGGGTCCGTAACTTCCATCTGGAAGGTGGTGTCAGCCTTCTGCACTGAAAACCGTTACACTTTTGCATGGAAGTGACGCCCTGGACACTGTCAGTGCTCCATCCACAGGACAGGGCCATATGTGAGTCACATCATGGGTGTGTAACAGGCCACCTTTTCCTCTCACAGATAGCCCGCTTCCTGGGTGCTCCCTTTAAGCTTGGTGGTGCACGGTGCATGTGGGGAAAGCCTTTGGCAATACTCTGTCACACTCCAGATTCTCAACGGTCTTGGTGCTCCTCAGGTCAAGGGAGGCATTGAGTGTGGCTAAGACTTTAATCTACATGGTATCTTTCTAATTAAAGCTCTCCACGCCGGGGCTGGGAGGATGGGGGCAGATGTGGGCTCTTTGTCACTGCTGATTATTTTATCCACAGAAGCAAGCCCTCCCAGGAAACAGATGACTCTCCTTCAGATTGCACAGAACTATATAATCTGGATTTTTGCCTAAAATGCTTGTTTTATATATTTAAAGAGCTGATTTTTTTTGCTACCATTTGCTACCCTTTTTAAAAATAATTGCTTTTTTACTCAGAACATTTTATTTCAAGTTATAGGTCTGCATGTAGGTTATACTCTTTATTATCAATATTTTTAATTTTAATTTTTTTTGATTACCGTATTTTTTGAACCATAAGATGCACCTAGGTTTTAGAGGAGGAAAGTAGGGGAAAAAAATTTGAAGCAGAAAATGTGGTAAAATATTTAATAACATAAATAACATAATATTTCACCAATGTAAATATAAACAGAACTCAACAGCAGCATTAACAACCATTATTCCTCCCAAATTTGGGGAGGGATGGTGGTATAAAGTGCGTCTTATAGTCCGAAAAATACGGTATGTGATTAGCTGTCCCAAGTTTTCCCCTTTGCCCCGCTCCACCCTCTCAGGCAGTCCCCACACCATTGTTCGTGCCCATGGGCCCTTCGTATAGGTTCTTTGGCTGCTCCATTCCTACACTGTACCTCACATCCCCGTGGCTATTCCGTAACCACCTATTTGTACTTAATCCCCTCCCCTCTTCACCCCTTCTCCCCACACCCCCCAATCTGGCAACCATCAAACCCTCCTTATCCATGATGCTGTCTCTCTTCTTCTTTTACTTTGTTTTCTAGGTCGAGTTGTTAACACATATGTACTTATGCCATTCTGTTGTTCATAGTTTTGATCTTCTCCTTCTCAAACAAGTCCCTTTAACATTTCACACAATGGTTTGGTGGTGATGAACTCCTTTAGTTTTATTCTTGTCTGGGAGGCTCTTTACTGCCCTTCGATTCTAAATGACAGCTTTGCTCAGCAGAGCAATCGTGGCTGTAGGTCCCTTGTTTTCATGACTGAATATTTCTTGCCAGTCCGTTCGGGCCTGCAAAGTTCCTTTTGGGAAATCAGCAGACAGTCTTATGGGAATTACCCTGTAGGTAACTGCTTTTCTCTCTCTGCTTTTAAGATTTTCTCTTTATCTTTAACCTTTAGCATTTTAATTATGATATATCTTGGAGTGGGCCTCTTTGCATCCATCTTGTTTGGGACTCTGTGCTCCCTGGACTTGCATGTCCATTTCTTTCACCAAATTAAAGTTTTCTTTATTATTTTTTTCCAATAGATTTCCAATTTCTTGCTCTTTCTTTTCTCCTTCTGGCACCTGTAAGATGCAAATGATGAGGGTCACCTGCAAGGACTGACTGTGGCCACTGACCACTAACCTCTGCCCTCTGTTGGAGGATCAGCTGTGCGGGGGCAGGGTGGTGGTGCTCCAATGTGGTCTGTAGCTGTCACTGGGTGCGCTGGCCCTGGGGTTTCCCAGGAGGTGCAGGCCAAGGTCAGCCCCTATCTGTGCTTTGCCCAGGGCCACTCTGCCTGAGCTATAAAGCAATAAGAGATAGCTGCTACTTGTGCTGGGCATGGGGATTTCCAGGTGAAGCCAAGCTGTGAATCTACGCTGCGACGGTAGTTCTGGGTCTGGGGCTCACTGAAGCCAGCTGCTGCTTGTTTGAGAGGATTTGGGAAGTTGTGAAACATGAGCCAAGACCAACCATTGGAAAAGCAGCTTGGGTGGGCATGTCAGTTGGGTGGGAGAGAGTCTCTGGGGATCTCCACGGTGGGGCAGTGTTAGCTACAGTGATGGAGTCTCAGATATGGCACCAGCTTGCTGGCTCTGTGCCAATGTCGGGGGAGGATTCAGAAAAGGGACAATAGCCTCTGCCTGCCTTTCTGTCTGGGAAAGAGCTGCCCCCCAGCTCTTGCCTTGATGCCAGATGCTTCAGTTCCTCCCCATGTGCCACTGCTGTCCTTCAAGCTACTACCCCGGTTATGGAGCTCAGAGGGAGTGAGTCTGATTAAGTCTGTGTGCGGGTTCTTTAAGAGGAACTACCTGGGACTCCAGAAGTTTCTTCCACCAACTCAATCCCCGCTGGTTTTTGCAGCCAGAAGTTGTGGCAACTTATCTTCCTGGCACTGGAACCCTGGGCCAGGGGCAGGGGGTGCCTCATGGGGGTTAGGACCCTTGCTCTCAAGATATCCCTCCTGAATGTTTGGCCACTGCACGTGGATGTGGGACCAGCACTTTCTGCATCTCCGCCCCTCCTACCAGTGTGGATGGATGTGGTTCCTTTAATTTCGTAGTTGTCAGACTTCCATTCGACTTGATTTCTGATGGTTCTGAGTGATGGTTGCTCTATATTTTAGTTGTAATTTTGATGTGGTTGTGCGAGGAGGCGAGCCCTGTTTCCCTATGCCATCTTGCTAAAATGGTCTCGATTTGAAAGACTAACAGACAAGTAGGACAAAACAGAAACTTTGCTCAGTGCTGATTGAGAACGCATGTGAACAGCTCCACTCGCTGGGTGCATTGCTTGGAACTCAACATTCAAACCGTTGTGTGAGTTACTACATTTCGTCTCCACTGAGGAGAGCTACTCATTAATCAGGTCTTACAAAACTTTTCAGACGATAAGCAGCCAAGAGAGCCTGTGTTTCTGTCTGTTGTTTCCCAGTTCAGCACCAGTCTTTTTAGAAAATACTGCATAGCTGTCTCATGACATTAAAAAAAAAAACAAAAAACCAACCACCTTATTTCCCATAGACAAGTACAATTTGCTGAAGATCTGTCCTATGGAATAGTTTTGGTCAGAAAATAAAATTCCCAAAACCAACCTGAATTTGGTAGGTCTGAATCAGTTAATATCTCTTAAAGAACAAAATAAGAAACCAAAGTAATAAAAATCCATTTCATTATATTTTACTGTAAATTATTTATACTATAAAACCTACCACTAAAATGCCACTTGACTAGGAACTGGGAAATACTGACGGTAGTGGTGTCCACTCTGAACTCGGATGTCAGTCTGTAAAGCAGACAGACTCTCCGTCTGGTCCTTTTGCATGTGGGTGGGGGAGGTGTGGGGGAGGGTGTCAAACATCAGAGACCCTCAGGGGGAGGCTACACCAGTGCAATAACTGAATACTCTGGTATTTTTTTTTTTATGAAATCAGATCTCTCAACATCTCCCCAGCATTTGATTCCATTGAAAATGGAATGTCTTTGTAACGTTTTGCTCAATTTACTACAATGGCTGTTCTACTTGACATGCAGTAATAACTGTTTGCGGCTGTGTGTAGAATGACTCATTCCTCCAGAAAGGGAAAGTAAATACCCTGGGGTCTGTGAGATGGGACCACTAAGGGTCAGCCCTTCAGAGGCTTCCCAGCCTGCTTGAATGGAGGCCCACGTATGGACTGTGGCCTGCGAGGCCACGTCCCCAGAGCCCCAGTGTCCAGGCCTCTGTGGCGTCTTGTTCCCATCATGCTGCTCCACAGGCGGGCTCACCAGGCCTTCGGTTTCCTTTGACTTCTTTCAAACCCACCTGATGTGTTGAAATCTTTTATTTTACCCAGGATTTCTCAGAATTCTCTTTTACAAGGCTACCAACGTGGGAGATGGTATCAGGAGGAAACTGAAGGCCATCTTTACGGAGTGGCAGAGCCGAAGATTCAAACCCCAGGCTGTTTGGCCCCAAAGCTCTACTCTTTCTCATACTGCATGGACTCTGGGAATTGGGATTACTTGGTTCAATTGGTGCTTGCTAAAAAGATTAAAAGATTTTTTAACTGCCATTAGTAAGCACTAAGAGTTCCAAATTAACTACTTTTAACCAGTATTTGGTTATTAAAAGTGAAAACATCAAATACATTGTTTTAATTAATTTGTATTTTCATTACCAGCAAAGGTTAGCATTTATCCATTACTAGTTCTATTTCTCTTTTTATGCTTCCGAGTGTGGATTCTGCAGGTGGTATGCCACCCAGGGCAGAGGGCATAGATCATAAATGAAATACTATCACAGATCAGGGCCTGTGTGGAAAATAAACAGCTACTTATTTATTACTCAAGATCAATGAAGGAAAAGGTAAATTTACTAAAATATTTCTTTATTTGAATAAGGTCAATGTCATTTCTGGATTTCCAGCTAGCATCAAATAACAATCAGAAAAAAACACCTGACAAAATGTTACCCAATTGAAATTAACAGTGGATAGAAAACTCTTTAAAATTTTAAAGGAAATATATTAAAAAGGCAACATACAGATCTAAAAAGTTGCAAGTGGTGATTTCACATTAGACCGTATATGCAGAAAGATCCCAATCCAATCGCCTGGTCTCCATCTCCCTGCGAGGAGCACACCGGCAGGAAGAGGTAATCACATCCGAGTATTCACAGCCGTCATTAGGTTCTTGACAAAGACCCCGCGTCTCTGCGAAGCAGTGCATCCGGCAATCCCTTATTCAAGTAATTTTTCCCCCCAAGTTATCAAGAAGTACAATTGTCTGAGATAAAATGTCGCAAAAATCCAATCAGGAGAGAAGCTTTAGCAGGTAGATGTGAAGACGGGAGTTTCTCACGGCCTGAACGTGATCTGAAAAGGATGCTGTCAGTTGAAAAGCCAACAACCAAAGTATGAAGAGCTACAGGTAACGAGCTGGGTTTGGTCTGCAGCAGTCCCAGCAAAGAGAACACTGAGTAAACCTCAAGCGTAGAAGCGCCAGGGCACACGCGCTACCACCACGGAGGCCAGCGAGGGTGCTCCGCTCTCAGCTCAGCTGCAAGCCAGCGAAACGACGCTCCTTCTTCCCACTGCCCTGCTCAGTGCTTCTCAAACACCAGCGTGCTCGGAGTCACCCGAGGGCTGTTGAACCTGATTCTGAAGCTGACCCCTGAGTTTTGGTTCAGGCGGCTGGAATGGAGCCCTAGCATCTGTATTCTTAACAAGCACCCCACGACCAGGACGGACCACACTGCGAGAAACACTGATATTCCTTTAATACACAATGAAAAACTGTTTCTTGTTTGCAGCTTCACAGTAAAGTTGCAAGCCGAATAAAGCATCCAAACAATTGGAACACAATAGGTACATTAAATAAGGGTATTGGGCATTATGTGATAGCATTTCTGTTTAAAAGTGGCATCGTAAGTGTGACTTACACTAAAATTTTAAATCATTTTTGTTTTAATCTAAGGCACCTGTAAAATACTTGCTGGTGTGAGAGAAGTTAACAAATTCAATTATACAAAACAGTACAGAAATGAAAGAATCTGGCAGTGACTGATTTTTCCAGAGAGCAAACATTTTTCTTCAGAAACGAACTAAACTGGTTTGAGGAAAGTAAAACAAATTTCTAATACATAAACACCTGGGTGAACCACTTCGCTGAGTGATTTTTCGCAAAGGAAGTTACCAAGTAGGGAAGATTCGTGCGCGTGCTCTTGCACAACAGCCGTCTGCTCGCCCAGCAGGCGTGATCGGACCGAGGCCTCCGGGGCTGTAGCCTAGAAGCCATTACTACGTGGAGCTGGGTCCTCTGACGCGTTCAGGCTCACGTGACTGCAGACTTTTTAATACTGAACGCTTCGAAGCCTTTCATCTTAAGGATTTCCCAAGTTCATAGTCTACAACTTAAACACTCTTCTGAGGCGTCAATTTCTTTTCAGGAGGAGTAAGGTCTGTGACGATGATGTCTCCGAAACATGAATTTGGAAATGCTGACGCTAGGAAAAACACGGGCGAGGCACGCTGCAGTGACCGAAGGAGGGTCGGTAACGGTCAGCGGGCCCTTGCTCGGCGCCCAGGGCAAGTGCTAACACAGAAAGCAGGATCAGGGCTGTTGGCGCGCGTAGGCCAAGTCAGGCGTTGCTGCGCTGGAGCGTTCTTCCGAGTCTTTGTGCAGACTTTAGGCAGTTAGCCCAATCTGTAAATGACATCTTAGAACAGATTTATGATGACTTGGAGAATTAAGTAATACTATTTTACAAAACAGTATTATTCTGGATTCTACGACAAAGGAAGATAACCACTTTAGCTAAAAGAGACGAGTGTTTTGAAGCGGCAAAAGTAAGTACATCAGCTGTGAAAACAAAATGAAGTGCATTTTAAAATGTCCTTGACAGACTGTTTCTATACTCCCTGGAACTCTGTACAAAGACTTCACCAACCCCTTCCAGTCTGACATTTCCAGGTTAAATTTTTTACAAGGGCCGCACAGCATCCTCAGTTCTGGCGTTAGGACACTGAATAATGTAAATCACAATGCGGGGTGGGTTTCTGAGCTAAAACGTCCTCCGAACACGCATCTGAGCTGAACTTAGAAGCTGCACAGCGGGGTAGAAGTTCCTTAAATTACAAACACAGGTGCAAACATCATTTTCATGACATTGAACTGACATGTCAGAATGACGACATTCAAGCTTGAGCGATCACGAAATTAACACATTCCCAGGCAATACCCATATCAGCCATTGTCAGCGGAATGTGTTCACCAATTTCTTCTTTTTTGGGGGACAAAGAGCAATTCTTAATTTTCCCCCCAAATTTCACTGATAAGCAGAGGGAAAAATACTTCAATCAACATTCTGAAGCCCATTATCCAGACCCTAATGCTCTCAGACAAAATGGTCTTTGATTTCCAAGGGAACAGCATCAGATTGCGGGACGGAGGGATTGGGTCTGAGCACGAAATTCTGACCTCTTACAAAAGCCTGGGGGTACGAACTAACCATGATGAGGAGCTCTTAGCTTGACCTCCTATTTTGGGGGGTAGGGGGGATAGTATGTTTTATGAAATAAAGGAACCTCCAACATCCAAAACTTAGGGGTAACTTTCATATTTGGGGCTTCCCCCATTTCCTATTATTTGCCCTCTTATTTAGCAATAAGAATATTGAAGATCAGTGGCTGTATTCTACTGGCCAGAAACCCTCTGATATTTAAATAGACTTCGTGTACTATGCACAAATTTACACATGGTTGTCCTTACGGTCTCCTCCTACTGCAAATCAGTGTTCAAAGTTATTTTATACAAAACTGAGTAAGTTACCCTATGAAGCAATTTAAATACTTACAGTCCCTCAAAAAGACAACATTTTGTACATACATACATGATACACACATATGAAAATGGTGGTCAAAAGAATTTTTTGGCAGCTGCTTCTTGTTGACTTCTGAGGAAAAAGAGAAAGAAAAAAAGAATTTCTATATACTTTACTTCGGAAAGAAACAGGATTGCTTAAAATTAAAACATACAATGTCTTTTGAAGATCAAACACACTAAGATAAGCACACATCCCACGCACGCGCCTGCGTGAGCCGGGCCGGCTCTCCAAGACCCACCTGTACATGATGTAACCGATGAACAGCACCGTCTGCACCACCACGAACACGACGAAGTGGACCGTGGACAAGCAGGACGGAAACGGCGGCAGTTCTGGGCACTTTGGTCTTTCATTTGATGGCTGTAAGGCAAGGAACTCTCCATTACAAAGAGCGAGATCAGTCCTTTAGCAAAAGAAGTCTTTGTAAAACAGACTCTGTAAAGCACAGGGTTCACCGTGGGGACGCCAGCATTTTCGTTTCTCCATCCTGTGCTTTCCACCCGCTTGCGAGAACCACCACCCTTTCTGGAAGAGCAGCTGACCCTGGATGGCCCCTTCCCGCAGCCCAGTCTCTGCCTCCCTGCCATCTGGCTCCTGTCTTCATCACAGCGACAATGATTTCCGTATCCCTGAAGGTGACAGACCATGAATTCCCTGGGCACTCCAGGAGGACACCTGCTGTACTGGAATAATTATTAACAGTGTCACCTTTGAAAGGGTCGCCACGTCACTGTCTGAACCAGAACTTTCGGGGCACACCGCTCCAACCTGCTGAGTGCTCTGGGTCAGACAGCCCCGCGGTCGCCAACCCCCTGCCCATCTGACGGTCTTGGCTCTCGTCCTCCCCCGGCTCCTAGCACTCCACGTGACTAACTGGTATTCTGAAACAATGTGTTTCCCCTATTTCCACAAGCATTCCTTCTATTTTAAGGAGACAAGTACCAGGGACAAAGATTCCCTCAAGGTATGCAGACAGAATGGCTGCTAGGATTGTATGTTTTCAATATGCTTACATAAAAAAAATGCTTACAGCTGCAGGACAGAGTTCTTTGGTGCCTGGGCACAGCACCCAAACCATCGACGGGGCCCTTTCAGCAAAGGCTGAAGTGGGTGAGGGGCATGGGGTGGAAATAACCTCGCACAGAATTAAGGAGCAGGTATAACACTTAGGATGAGACGTGGTGGTCGGTAAGAAAACTAAGCTGCATGTGGAAAATAGGGGAAGAGGCAAATGCTACTAGCATTTGTGAATTTCACAAGGATTTTTAAAGCCAATAATTAAGAAAAAACTTACAAGTACCAGGGGTCTGTCTTCTAATATTGCTCCTTAAGCATGTTAAATTAAAAAAAAAAGTTACCTATTTTTAGTATTTGTCAGTCTCCAAAAAATGGGGCTTATGCTATTAAAAATACCTAATAAAGTCAAACAAAAACAAAGATAAAAACAGACGAACAAGCCGTAAAAATGAAACAAGACAGGAAAAGGAGCCGAGGGAGGAGGGTCCCACTGAGAGAAGCGGCCGCTCGCTTCAGCTCTGGGCCTCCTTGGCGTCCGAGAGAAGTAGGAGCTGCCCATGCCATCGGTCCATCTAACGTAAGAGTTTGTCAAGACAGACATTTACCTTTTCAAGGCTGTTCCAAGATGTTACTGATATTATTATTGTTCTTTTATTTTTTTAAAAGAAAACTTACAGGAAAAAAATCTAGGGGGGGAAAAAAAAGCCTGAGATTCTGATGGTTCCACTAACTGGAAGAGCAATGAAAAAAATTCTATTCATGGAGGGGGTAGGAGGGAGGGATGGGGAGAAAAAATGGACAACTGTAATTGAACAATAAAATAATTTTAAAAAAATTCTATCCAGTAAGCTGTGGAAGCATGACACAGAACCTATGGACACACCTGGAACAACTCTACCTGAGCACAGGGGTGGGCAAAAGCAGGTTTGCATAAAAGAGCATCTGGCACTAACTAAACAGGTAAAACAGTCACTGTGGAACAGAGCGGAACATAAGCTCCGCCTTTTCTAGAGGTGCCCGGCCATCAGACAGCGGGAGGGCAAGGCGCTCACCGCACCCCGCTGCACGAGGTTCTCCACATCCCGCTTCACCAGGTGCAGGTGTTCCTTGATGTCATTGAAGTGCTGGGTGGTCTCATAGACGGCCCCTGCAGATCCAGGATGCTGGATGCCACTGACCAGCCTGACAGTTTCGCTCATGGAATTCCTGAAATGGAAAATCCCTTTAAACAATGGAATCACTAGAAAAATGATTTTTTTTTCCATCACAGATTTGCAATGGTCAGATACACTTCTAAGCTCGATATATCAGATAAAATAACAAAGAATATCAACATTTTAAAAAACTGAATTGTCTTCAACATTGGAAAGTAATTTACACAACTATTAATTAACATTACGCCTTCATCTTTTACTAAAGATCATCTAACCACATAAAGAATACTACCAAATAATTTGTGTGAAACCAGTATCCAATGGGTACCGAATAACATAATGGACCTAATCTTTAATCAACGTCTTTCTTTCTAGGTGTCCAATGCTGTGCAGTAAAGAATTACCCCACGAGGCCTGGGCTGCCCAGACCCTGCACACTGCAAAGGTCTTCAGGATTGGCCCCTGACCAGCCCCCGGGGGGAGCCTTTTAGCTCCCAGCACAGCCTGCATGGTAGCGGTGCTTCTGTCTGCCTGGGTCTCGGACCCCGCGACGGTCTGTGCTAACGGTGTGAGTTCTGTTTCTGTTGTCCTGGGGCCTGGGCTACTGTACCCGTCTGACCTCCAGGGGGCTGCAGACGGGGTGGTGAAGGTCAGTCACACAGGTGTGTGGTGCCTCTGTGACTGACCCCCAACACGACCCCGGGCGCCAAAGCCTGGGCAAGCTTCCTTGGCTGGAAGCACTTTGACCACGCTGCCACACATCACTCCTGAGAGGGACCCCACTCGGGAAGCGCGGGGGGCACCAAAAGCTTGTGCCCGGTTTCTCCACCTCCACCTATTTACCTTTTTTCTTTGCTTTTTTAAAAAAAATTTTTCAGAGAGTGCGGAGGGAGAAAAAGAGGGAGAGAAACATCAATCATTTGCCCCCTGCACACGCCCCAACTGGGGACTGGCCTGCAATCCAGGCATACGCCCTGACCAGGAACCAAACCCGAGACTGTTTCTTTGTAGGACAATGCTCAACCAACTCAGCCACGCTGGTGAGGGCTCTTTGCCGATTTTATTCTATCCTTTTGCTGTAATAAAACATAACTATGGGTACAGGAGCTTTTCTGAGTTCTGTGTAAGTACTTCTAGCAAATGACAGAAACCAAGGATGGTCTTGGGACCCCACAGTCAGACGTGACTCTGTCTCCCCTGCAGTTCTGTCAGATGCCCTGTGAAATACAAACCCGCTGCTTCAGCTAGGACCCGACTGAAGAGGCCGCTGTCTGCTTCCTCTATGAAGGAAGAGCCGGCGTACTGAGCAACGGTGGGTGGGGCAGGCGGCCTGCAAGTGTTACCTTCCGAAGGGTAATCTGACCCTGTACAGCATTTACCTCACATACACTGACTTCGGAATCTAATCTCCACGTAAAATGTGATTCCACTACTCAAACGTAAGATCGACTTCTACTACGGACAGCTTCACTGGTGCACTGGGGTCAAGGGGCGGAGGAGAGTAGTGAGTGTCTTGAATGAGACAAATGATGATCAAGAATGTTAATTAAAACCATAATAAGATACTATCTCAGGCCCTAATAAATCAACAAACAAGTGCCAGCGAGGATGTGGAGAAAGCGGAACAAACCCTTCTTGCATTGCTGGTGGGAATGCAGACCGGTGCAGCCACTGTGGGAAGCAGTGTGGAGGTACCTCAAAAAACTAAAAATGGAGCTGCCTTTTGACCCAGTGATCTCACCTCTGGGAATATATCCCAAGGAACCCAAAACACTAATTCGAAAGACTATAAGCACTCCTATGTTCATGCAGGGTTATTTACAAAGGCCAAGATACAGAAGCAGCCCAAGTGTCCATCAATAACCGAGTGGACAAAATAACTGTGGGACATTTCACAATGGAATACTACTCAGCCATAAAAAAGAAAAATTTACCCTTTGCAACAGTACAGATGGACCTGGAGAGCATTATGCTAAGTGAAATAAGCCAGTCAGAGAAAGACAAATACCATATGACTTCACTCACATGTGAAATCTCATGAACAAACTGACCTAACAGGCAAAACAGAGACAGACTCACAGACAGCAGGATGACAGCTGGTGGGGGTGAGAGTTTGGGGGGGAGGCAGAGGGTGGAGGGATGGGGAAAAAGGACTCATGGACGTGGACACCAGTGTGTGACTGCAGGGGGGAGGAGAGTATAAGAAGGCTAAATGGTAATGGAACAAAAATACGATAAAGATTAAATTAAAAAATAAAGAGGAAAAATATTTTAACATTGTGGGACAAGTGCTAAACATTAGGTGTGTTAGCACACTAGGTTATGTAGCATGGAGAGAAAATCAAGGATGCAAACCCATAAGAGATTTCTTGGGGTTAGACTATCTAGACTAATAAAACTTCAAAAAAAAAAAAAAAAAAAAAAAAAAAAAAAAAAAAAAAAAAAAAAAAAAAAAAGGAATGATTAAAGACTGCTAAGCAGCCTAAGTATCACATTACAGGGACAGGCTGAAGGTACAGAAGAGGAGAATTAGGAACAACCCAGAAGAACACGGGAAAACATTCAGCGAAAATGCACAGCACGGCGCCCGGGATTCAACAGGTGCACAAAACCTGAGGGAAGGACAAACACAGAAGCTACATGCTGTCTACTCTCACCAAAGAGCACTGAATACTGAGTTCCACGTTTAAAATACACAACCAATCAACAAATGCCACCGGCTGCCACGTACAAATGGCAAAGCTCAAAAGCATTTGTGACCCTGCCCCGGAAAAGGCCTAGAAGCAATGACAACCCAGTAGCAATGAGCACCAGACTGCCTGCAAATGCCGTGTCCCACTGGGAAAGAGAAAAATGCCTTCTGCCACGCATGGGACAGACATGCACGAGAAGCCTGGAAAGATTTACACCAGAAAGGAAGGCAGGCAGCAATGACTGCAGAGGCGTGTGTCGCAAGGACACCGAAGCCAGCGGCCAAAGGAGACAGTTTGAGCATTAATGACAAACACTAGTGGGCTCAGGACAGCAAAATGCACTAAAATCCGAGTTGTACAAAAAAATCACCCCTTACTGCCTCATCCCGTGACCTTGGAGACGGCCAGGGCGCTGACTCATTAACACGGCACGGCGAAAGAACCAGGGCTTTGTCCTGCCTTTCCTGGACTAGCTCAGGACGACAGGTGACGAGGAAAAGCCGTCTTTCTGAACAGAGAGGCCGCTGTGGAACGCGCGCGTCCGCCCCCTCAGCCTCTGACGAGGCGGCGGGTGCAGGGAGTGGTCTTCCCGAGCTACTGAAACTGAGGAGCGGCCGACGAGGCCCCCAGCGCTGAGCTGTTACCAGTAACCGTTGAAAGTGGGTCACAGGGGTACGATGGAGGACTCTTACTCTCAGCTTTTTTTTTGGTAAAAATTACAACTTTTTTGAAAATTAATGAAACAAAAATTGGCGTGGCTTTATGATATGCTAGAAGGAGCACTTAACGTGAAGAGATAATAAAAACAAATTCTGACTGTTTTCAGACTGTGATCTTTTGCCACTCAGGGCCTTTTAAAAATCTTTTTGTAAACTGAAGGGGACTGAACGCCACACATCTGCTAAAAAGCAATTCTACGATTCCCTAAGAATATGAAAATCTGCAGAGGCACAAACCACCCTGACCACAAAAGGCACGTATTTCTGATCCCTCTACATTTTCCCTCTGCAATTTAATCATGAAGAAAAGCTCTGGAGGACACAGTCGGACATCTCAGTGCGGTTTTCGCATTGACTCCCTGTACACACGATACCTGGTGTCAGTAAGGGGGGCTCACAAGGACCGCTGACCGCTCTGAGAGAGAGCTTTCCTGGAGAGCACGAATGGACGGCGAGGGTGTGCCAACCGCTGACTGGGCCTAAAGATGTTCTTAGTGTTACTGCTGAGTAAGACAAGCAAATCACAGGAGAGTCTAGAGTGTGCTCTCATCTTTAAAAAAGGCAGGAAATCTAAGAAAATACACATGTGCAGAAGAAGTACAGGGAGAGGCAGCCAGAAATTTACAAGATGGGTCAGCAACAGGGGTGGGTAGATACACACAACACACACACACAGGCTCTTAGAACCACAGTAGTCACCTACCCTTCGTACACCAAAACGCAAAGTTAAAAACTAACCAGATGTTGAAGGAATGCAGCCACCAACAAAAATCTGAGCTGTACTGTGAATAAATACCATAAACACACGGAAGAGAGTGGGGAGAAGAGAACTAAACGACCTGGAACAACAGTGTCTGAACCAGACCCGTCAGGCTAGAGGCGAAAGGAAGGTTACGGAAATCCATCAGTAAACGTGTTTCTCGCAGGTATGTGTATTGACAATTCGAAACACTTTATGTGCACACTAAATACATTACAGATACTAAGAGCCAGGTTCCTCCCTGTTGGAAGGAAAGGGAGAAGGCTAAAATCAATCCTGTACTGTGTGGTCCAGTTCGGTCCAACCAGAACCCTAAGTACCCACATAATCCCATGATTTTTTAACATGAGTGTCGACTGATGGACACAAAAATAGAGACGTGTGCACCTGTGCGTGTTAGCACACATTCCTGTGTTCCCTAGCTCTGCCCACCGAGAGGGCCCGGAAGCAGTGACACCCCAGCAGCAATGAGCACACCCAGCGTCCAGATCTTGGTTTCCTAATACCTTTCTCCAACACAAGGAACCAGGGCTCACTGGAGAAGTGGCCGATTCTAGAGCTGAAGCACAGAAAACACAAGATGAGCCTGAAACACAGCGTGGCAGCAAGAGAAAGTAAAAAATGCGTAAAAAAATGATGGGGGCCTGCTGAAAGACCACGGAAGCCAACCTGTCTGAGAGGCTTCTAGTGACCGGAGAGGGGACAATTTAAACAATGGTATAAATAAATAACGGCAGTACCAGATTGTAACCCATAGAATAAACACTGATGTAAGTAACTGATTAAGTAAGCAGGGGAGAAGGAATAGCTGGTCCATACAGAATTCCAATAAATAAATGTGCAAATGACAGAAATAGAAAAACAGGCATTTGGTAAATACTATACTCTTGTTTCAGGCAAGCCATCAATGATGCTGAAATCAGGTAGCAAAAGTTTAAAGTGAAACAGGATCTTTACAGTCTCAAAGTATCTTCCCCAAAATATTTATTAGCCACCAAGAGAAACACAGCAACTTTCAAGTAGAGAGACCGGGAAGAACCCATCATGAGTGGCGGATCGCAGACGACATCCCTGGTGACGAGACGCGCTGCTGCAGTCTTGTCCAAGACGCAGAGCCTCCCTCCAACCACGACCAAGTACCAACAAACCCAAACCGAGGAGCCAGGGACCAAACACCTGGTCCGTGCGCTCGGAACTCCTGACAGTCATGAGAGACAGGGAAAGATGAATTCTTTCAGGCCGCGCAAGTCTGAACAGAGATAACTAAGTGTCATGTGAAGTCCTGGACTGGATCTTGGAACAGAAAAAAGACATTGGTAGAAAACTGGTGAAACTGGAATAAGGTCATCAGTTAACAGTACTGTACTGACATTGGTTTCTTGGCTCTGACAACTGTACCACACTTACGTAAGGTGTTAACATTAGGGGAAGATGGGGAGGGGTTACATGAACCAGTCTACTTTTAAAAGAATTTAACTATTCATTTAACATCATGAATATTTTAATCACGAGTTTACAAGGGGAAGGTATTTTTCAAATGCCACACAGTGTAATTGAAGGAAATACAAATTTGCAGTTAAAGCCGGGTTGTCTTTAATCTCTAGGTGTTTGATATTTTCATCTTCTATCTGACCTAATCCTGCTCAATTTTCCAGTCTAAATGACTCATCTTGACATTCTCCTCTGTCACAGGCTGACTGGCTGAGGCAGTGCTCTAAAGAACTAGCTTATGAAACATGACATTTTGGCTGTTTCTCTGCTCCAGGCATTGAAAGCTACCAATGATCTGCCTAAGTGAATCCTTGTCAGAAACTTCTCTCTCAACACGTCAAGGGTGCGGTGTCTCCACTCTGCTCCAACTGTCCGGTCTCTCTTAGGTTACAAGAGGGAACTACAAAGAGACGGCTGCGCACTGCATACTTCCTTCAAAATGCTTCCGTTCCACCCTAGTTCTTGCACCAGGCATGCTGGTATTGCAGTCCCACAATGCTGTGCACGCTTACTGCCCTGGCATTGTTCAAACAATTGTTGCACATTACCCACATTCTGTTTATACTTTAGAAATGTATGAATAGTCTTGGCTGCCAAGTAATTGTGACAAACCTATTCTTTTAACGATGGTACAGCATTTTTTCTTTCCTGGCTTAGAACAATTTAAAAATTTAGACGTGTTTATAGTTTCTAAGTGTCCAAAGTTCCTGTACTTGACATTCCCCTACGTAGAATGAATTCAGAAAGTAATTCTCACTCTCGAGCGGGAGTCTGACAACAGTAACGTGCTTGCACGTGAGAAGTCACGCGTTTAAAATGAAGGCGGCACACAACACCGTGACATCACCACCGCACACTCACTTCACTTCGTTCACTTGTCTCAGAATCTCGTGCTGAGCGTTCACCACAGTGTCCAGCTCTTGGTGGGAGATCTGGAGGAAAACAAACGTGCAGCCAGCTCAAGAACCCGCTTCTGCAGGACGCGCGGCGCAGCGGCCACCCTTCCCGCCTCGCCCTCGCCAGGCCGACTCGGGCGGCCTACCTGCACGTGTGGAAAGCTCACCTGCCCATACTGCCCCGGGATTCCGGCCCCTCTTCTGGAGATCTCCTCCGTCAAGGAAGACACGTATTTTCTCTGTTCATCAAGAATCATGTCTAACTGGCGGTTCAGCTGCTTGATTTCAAGATGAATACGATTCTGTCCTTCAAAGATTTGTCTCAGTTCACGATCTCCTACACTCTCAAATATTTCATCTGCTGAAATGGGAATTAGAAATTAAAGCTATCAGCCTCACCTGTGCACATGCAGTTTTTAAAATGCCGCAAGCGACCAGGGTGCCGATATGTGTCAAAGCCGGCACATCACCACCGCAGCGGTGTAAGCTCCCGAACAGTGAACACGCAGATCACTGGCCCGACCACGGCCAATCACCGTCTTCGTTGTGCCTGGCAGTTCAGCATTTACTATAAATTGGGTCTGAATTTTGTCGTGTAACTCATCTTCTCTTTCAGATACACTGGGATTTTACTTGTATGAATGGGCAGAACTAATCTGCATTTACAGAAGTCAGCACAGTGGCTGCCTCTGTGCAGGGGGCTGGCTGAACAGAGGCGCGAGGGGACTTTTCGGGGTGCTGACCTGGGTTATGGGGAAATGGATATCTCATCAAACTATACTCTTAAATAAATCTGTGCATTTTACTTGTGTAAAAGATTAAGAAATGGAGTAAAGAAGAGCTGATTTTCCTTTAATACCTGATCAGGCTAAAAACTGATCATTACATTCAAATACTACGGTAAGTTTCAACATACTCACAAATCATGCGATATTTAAAGCAAATCCAGTAAAACAGTGTAATTTATCTTTCATGTTTAGCTTCGGTCTGCATCATACCAGTGATCACTTAGGAATCACGTACTACAAAGAGTTCAGTCGTGCTGATGCGGAACAACCCAGGTAACAAAAATTAGCAAGTAGAATAAAGTTACTCTATTTGGCCTTACCAGGTGGTTGTTTTTATTTTTACTTTTTAAAATCCTCAACCAAGGATATGTTTTGGGGGTTTTTAATTGATTTTTTAGAGGAAGTGAGAAGGGGGAGGGGGGAGAAAAACATCAATGTGAGGAAGCAACATCGATTGGTTACCTCTTGTACGCCACCTGATTGGGGATCAAACCTGCGACCTAGGTATGTGCTTCAACGGGGGGGTTGAACCTGTAACCCTTTGGGGCACGGGATGATGCTCCAACCACCTAGTTGAGGCTGGCCTTAACATATTTTATTTTTGACATGTAGCACGCTTAAGTTCTAAATAAGTAGCTTAGACAAGTATTTCAAAACTTTTGACTTTTTAAAGTCCAGACTTCAGTTGAGTAGTGTGGGAAGGAGAGCCAGATAATCATTTCACATTACTCTCCCAATAACTTCGAGAGTTTTCAGGTATCATCTCCATATAAATAAGGTAATTTGTGTGCCACTGGAAGGAAGAAAAATCAACCTTGGAAGACTTCATTCACCAAATATCACTGAGTTTCTACCCTCAGGCTGGCACACCTTTTTTCAGTTTAGGGGGCAGAGGAGTACACACAACAAAGCCCCGCCCCCACGGAGCTTCCACTGTAGGGGGCCACTGATCATCCAGGGCACCAGGGGCATCCCTACCGCACCCTCGGCTACAGCCCTCATTCTGGTACAAACACCACTCTCCAAGCCCCTTCAAGACTGAAGACTTGCTCACAAGCTGTGCCAGAAAACACTCGGAACATCCCCGACAAGAAAGGAGGCGCAGACTGGAAGTGTGTGGGGACACCCAAGGGCTACCATGAACACTGTCACCCCAAGGACAGCTGCACTGCAACTCACCGGGTTGCCCTTGAAGGTCAGGGTGGCCCTTCTGAAATTCTTCTTTTTTTTTATCCAATTCTTGTTGAAAGTGCTCAAATTCCTCCTGATATTTTTCTTTTTCTTTTTCTGAAATTTCTTTATCTGGTGCAGGCTTTTTTGGAGTGTAAGAACAGGTCATTAAAAATAATAAAAAAAAAAAGAACATAATAAACCTCAGTATATGTTCTTTTTGTCATCTTAACTACTCCACCACTAGCTGAAAGGTTAACATGAAAATGCTATTTCTTACTTAAATCATAACCAATTTACTCTTGCTATGAATAACTCCAACAGGAAACGCTGACAGCCACGTCCATTCACCGAGTGCTCACTAGAGGAGCTGTCTCGTTTACCGCTAGCAAATGCCCAGAGACGGCCAGCGCACACTTCTCAGTCCCGCGGCGAGGAGGCGCTAAGTGACTGCACAAGGCCACTGGGCAGTGACTGGCAGAAGCAAGGGCCAAGCCTAAGTCACTCGCCCCAAGTTCTCACCACTAAACTGGAAATAAACTTTCTGAAAAACTGTTTGTACTTACTGGCTCTTTCCCAGGCTCAGTCAGCTGGAAAGTCAGAAAAGAAAGGACATCATGGTCATCTATAAATTAAAAAGAAAAATCAGAAAAAGTTCCATAATAGGTTATTTTTATGATTGTGAATGTACATAGAGCTATTGCTTTAAAAAATAATCAGTAAGGGAAATGAAAATTAGCTCTAATTTGGTAAATACAATGGTGCTCTGTGAGCTTAGACAAAAACTCATCAGAAGATTTACATTAGAGATAAGCGAAAGTCACTTCCTTAATTCCAGCCCAGACCATTGGCAGTGGTTAACTCAAGGCCGATACTCAGTAAGTCTCTGCGAAGGGGATAAACAGACAAATGAAGGGTCATATGAAGCCCAAACTCCTAAGCCTGGCACTGAGGTCCCTCCACATTTTCCTACAAACCTTCATGGACTACGCCTCAGCCAAATAAAATAAAATGCCGTCGTTCACGTAGCTCCTGCACCTCTGTCTCCACCTGGCTGTCGTGTAGCACTTTCGCTTCTTGCCTCACTCATTACAAACCACAGCCCTGCTCTGCCTTGGCTTGCGGGGGTGTCTGGATTCACACACGTTGTCGTTGTCCTGGCCTTCCTACTGGCATCATCTTTTACTCTCAGAGTGTCCCGATTTAGATGGTGTGATTACTCTATCCAGACGGCATTCATATTTGTTTCCCTCACACAGCAGGCACTAATAATTTTATCTAAAATCATGTAAGAATAAATTAATTTCAAGCTGTTTAAGCTGAAAACAGGGGCCTAGCAGATCAAACCTCACAACAGCGAACTAAATCCTGGCCAGTCACATCCACAAAGCAAGAGCAATTAATTTCAACTGCATGATGATCTCCAACTGTCCGCCACTATCATGGAGATCCAGATATGCAGCAATTAAAGAGAAAGCGGTAACAGTTCAGTGTGGGTCAGGTCACTTCAGGGGTGGTCAGCAATGTAACAGAGCGCTGGACCTGGGAGTCAGAGATCCAAACCAAGGCCTGCCTGGCTCCGACCATTACTGGCCATGTGATCTTTAGAAAGTCCTTTAGTCCAAGATTGGCAAACGCATCTAACATTAGGGTAAAAATCTATCCTCTCCCCCACTCCCTCTGTTGTTGTAAGAACAAGTCATATATTTGAAAATAAAACTATGTAATGTACCACGTAAACTCTAGATTGTATTAATGTCAAATGATAAGTTCATTTACCCACAAACAGAAAAAGAATAGTACACATATCTTGTTTAAAGTGTAGTCCTCAATAATATTTCCTTAGGCCACCAAATTCACATACATGTGTTGTGACACCTCTCAGGACCCTAAAACATTCAGCAACAACCTTTTACAGCCTTGACTTTACACGTCTCCTGCACCCCAAAGTGGCACCCGAACCGCCGCTCTAACCCCCAGGGCTGCACGTGGCCCACACACCGCATCCCTGCAGAAGAATATGGGGGAGAACGAGCAGTCCCAAGAGACCAGAAGACTGGTCCTGCAGGCTACGGGGGGCTTACACCAGTCACAAAAGGTTCACAGAACCAAGCGCACTCATCTCCCAAACATACCATCCCCGACAAACCCCTCGTCACACATGCTTCGTGTGACAAGACAGCGAGTTAGTTACCTGCGAGACCTCCCGTTGCAGCAGATATTCCAAAGTGCCCTTGTGCAGGGACAATCATGTTCTCCACTTTGGCACAGAATTCGTAGTCGTTTCTATCTGGCGTGAAGCCATTATTGATCATCACCTAGACAGACAGACAGGAGCTACAGCTTTCACGACAGACACTGGAAAGGGATTTCGAGTAGTGGGTTTGTGACTGATCCTATTTGATCTTTGTATTTGATCTAATAACCAACTGCCAAAAAGCTATCAGCTTTCTCTCATTATTATAAAGGGTAATTAGCCCTTTGTCCTCGAAATAACCTCACTTCCTGTTGGTACATTATACAAGACATTTCACTTAAGAATATGGTTTTTGCTTTTTAGGTGCTTAAGGCTGAAACAGAAGAATGTGTTAACTGTCTGTGAAAATCTTTCTAAAACAGAATATGGTTCACCTTTTCTCAAGAATTCTTAGGGAACCACGATTTCTTTGGATGGCTCACACAGAAGAGGGATCACACTTGTTCTGCATCCCCACTGGCAGGGCTGAACTGGCTGAAGTTACAATTTTTACAGCAGCTGGTTGCAAATTAAATAGATTACTCAACAGTGAGCTCCTCCTCATTAGATTAGGCAGGTACATGAACTGCCATTAATTTAGTCGAGAGACTGCAAAAGTGGCAGAAGTCGCATCGACAAAAAAAGGCAGAAAATGACAACACTACAAAGACACAAGTTTCTACTCTGCAGAATGCACTTCTCAGTAATGACCCTAAATGTCCCGACGAGATCTTGGCACTCAACACATGGGACGCCCCCGAGTGCGCGGCACAGGAGCACGCCTCTCACGCCCCCAGCCCAGCAGCAGCCTTCCCTCTTCCTCCCTGTCAGTTCCGGCCACCCGGCCACCAGCCCCACCCGAGGAGGAGTCCCAGGCATGGCGGGTGGAAGCACCGTGTCGAGACCCCCCCTTCACACTGACAGGCATCTTGCCAAAAGTTTGGACAGAGCGTTTTCTCTGTGTGACTTCATTTTAAGCACCACTTGTAGTCTTATAGTGAAGATGCTGCTGGTTCAAATCGGTTCTGTTACTTGCTTGGCATGACACCGTCAAGTCACTTAGAACCTTCCACATTCAATTTCCTATGCAACGGGGGGATGCCCGCCCACCCCCCACACTGGTGGAATGCACGAGAAACTGCATGTAACGTGTCCCGCACTGGGCACGGCCCATTGAAAGTCAAGGAGTCTAAATGATCGTATCTTTTGCTCCTTCCACAAATACCATTATAAGAAAACTGCTGCCCAAGTCTTCCTAAATTGCAAACCTGATCATTTCACCGTCCTCCTTACAACTCTTTAAACCATTCCTCACAAGATAAACTACATGAGACCTGCAAGACTTGTTACTGCCCACCTTTCGCCTCGCTTCTTACCATCTCCTCTGTCCTCCAGCCACACCAAACCACGTGCCTCTCCCAAATCTTCAGCAGCCCCTAGGCCTGTTTCCTCTGCCTGGAATATGCACCCCAACTGGGAAATTCCTACTCCCCTTCAAACTCCACTCAGAGACTGCTCCTGACCCTCTTCCTCCCACCTGGCAGTTATAGCGTTCTGTCCCCGGGGTCCCCCAGTAGTGTCTGTGTGGTAGCATTTATGACCGTCTAGTAATGTCACGCAAGTGTCTCCCTGCATTAGACTACACGCTCTTTGGAAAATGAACTTCGCCTTACACTCATTTGTACCCTGAAGGCTTGCATGCACATAATATATAGTACACAGTAGGATGCTGAAACATGTACTGACTAAATGCAAACCAGCGGCCAGGAGTTGGAACACACAGCCACTCATACCAGGCTTTGAAACCCCTCCTGTTCTCTCACAGTAGCCCTATGAGTACATGAGAACGCCCCAAACTTAAATGCATTCAATTTCTACCCAAGATTCAAGATGAAAAGTCACACCAGGATACTGTTTGTTCGATTATCGCTAAACGCAAGGTACTCACTGTCAGTGTTTTCTGGTAGTATGTGACCTTTGCCCGGACAGGATAGGGTTTATTACGAAAGTCCCTCTGGCAACTCGCCAAAGCTTGGTTAGCACCGTCACTATAGGATGAGGAACACGAGCAAGAAACGTGAGCTTTTCAATACTTAAAACTCACTATTTAAAATGACTCTTGTCTAGAAAGATTAAAATGGTATCAAGTGAAGACAAAGCCTTGGGGGAGTTGAAGTTATCTACTCAGAAGGCACAGAGCTGACACACGAGTGTTTCCCGTGGCTCCTCGGGACCCCGGAAAACACGAGGAGCCGCCGTCAGCACGCGCTGCGGCTCTGGCCGGAGTCCTTCACCCTAGTGCAGGGTCGTTATCACAGGACGGCCTTGGCAGCTTTATTTTAAATGGCTCCACCGGCAACTCCCAGAGTAAAAAAATTACTTAAGTAAACAGGAATACAGGTAAATAATGTTCCATACAGTTCAGGGACTGGCTAAAAGGTAACTGCTCCCATAACAAACAGGTACAAATTTTTTTTAAAAAATGTAGATACCAAATTACTACATGTTACAAATATACTAAATACTTAGAAGCTTTGTAGCCGCCAATAATCTTTAAATATAGCAATTCTAAACGTAAATAGGTGACATACATTTCTTTTTAAAAAAATATTTTATTTATTTTTTAGAGAGGGAAAAGCGAGGGAGAAAGGGAAACATCAACCAGCTGCCTCTCGCACGCCCCCAACTGTTGGGGGACCTGGCCTGCAACCCAGACACCTGTCCTGACCAGGAGCGGAACCAGCAGCCTTCAGGTGTGAAGGCCGGTGGCCAACCCACTGAGCCACGCCGGCCAGGGCGAGGTGGCGTCCACTGCTCAGTCGTTAGTTTAATCGAGGCTCTGACTTTATTTTCGAAAGATCTCTTTTTAAGAGATATGCAAAAACATGACCGGTGGCATCACTGAAAGTCAGAACATTTTATTAAGTTTTTAAAGTAATATATAATTTTAGGTTGAATATAACAACACATTTTTGGCTTAAAATCTGAGATGGTCCACAAAAAGAACTTTAAAACAGAACCAAATTACAGTAAGACCTCTCCATCAAATTATAAAATAAATCTCAAGAAAAAGAATAATATTATTTCATCTGAAAAATGTTCAGATTTGAAACAATATATTTTATAAGGTTTCCAAAAAAGAAGCTAAAATTAGCAATAATGTAAACACATACTTACTTTTGATGGTCATAATTAATTTGTCCATTGTTGCCTATAATTACTATAGCAGGATTATTTTTCTAAAAATAAAGAAAATACATTTATATTAAAGTCCCTAGACCAAAGAATTCTAGATCACTCTGGATATGCTATAAGGTTTTTTCATCTCTAATACTGTACAACTGAAAATTTAAAAATAATTAATAGAAGAAATTTCTACTTATTTAGTAAACTCTTACAATCATTCAAAAACAGTCCCTTACCAACTCAATAAAGACTGGTAATGTGTTCTCTCTTTGAATAATCAACCTCAACATGTATTTGCGGACACACTGTGAGCATGGCAAGTGTGAGACTTGTGGAAGCTAAAACAAGGCTTCAGCATTCAAGCATTAATTAAAGTTCTCCTTTAAATTACTAATACTGACTCCAGGAGAGAAACAATCAGCTGGAAGCAAGGTCATCAATCTTAAGGCTGCCCAAGCACAAGTTCATGTTCCCAATTCATAAGTACACTTTGTTCTTAACTGTTTTAGGAGAGATCAGAGAAACTGGCTGATCGAAAAGAGTAACTAATATATGAAAAGATATTAACATGTGAGCTCGTAGTACTAACGCATGTAGGTATTTTCATGAAAACAAACTGTGATGGCTGACTCTAAACACTGCTGGTTTCGCTGCCTACATCTACGTGACTCATGCATATCCACTGAAATTACTGTGTACAGACAGGGTGCTAGGGAGGGGGGCCTTGCAAACTTCTCAGTTAGGGCTCCGTTATGACCCCAAGTTGGAGTATGACAAATCAGGAACTCGTAGCTTTACATGTATTAATTCCCAGCTATATAAAGACTAGTCATCACTTTTAGTTTGGGGAGTTCTCTACTATCAAAATGACAAAAGTGTTAAAATAAGTTGTATTCTCACAGCTTAACCTTGTTAGCAGACTTCAATGTATTCAAGCGGGTAACAGTCATGTACCTTCCCATCATTGTCAAAAGAATCGAAGAATATTCCAACACCATTCCACATATCAGCTGATCCAAACACGGGGCCATCCAAACCTTGGTTTTCTGTATACCAAATTGCCTGTAAACATACATACGGAACATTCAGAGACTGGTGGTGCATGCATTTATATACATTTTCTAAGTTAAAAATATTATCATACCAGGCCATCAGCTCCAATTCGACCTCTTCCAGTTACTCGAAATGTCACTTCAATTTCCCAGTTCTCAAAGGCTGCTTTCGTCTTTGTCCACACTGACCCTCTTTGGCTTTTTAAAGATGGTGCTATTCGAATTTGATCTGAACTTGGAATAGCATCTAGAACAAAAAAGCTGTAAGTTAAAATTAGGTAAAACTCAATGGATCATCACCAAACTGTTACATATAGAGATCTAATTTTAAATAGGTGACCTGTACAGTAATTTTGTTAGGAAAATATTTCATGTTGACAGTTTCAACTTTTGAATAGTAAAATATATCTGCCAAAAAAAAAAAAAAAAATTAAGCTGTAACCACACACTAAAAATGTAAGGGGCCCTAGGAGAGAGGAAATTTTGGCTTAAAAGCCAAACCAAATATTTGATTCTCGTATTATTTTTCAAATACTTTTAAATATGATTTTTAAAAAAAAATCAGTTTGCAAATGTTAGAAAAGCTCAAACAGTGTGAAAAGAACACACCACTAGGAATCAAGAGACTTATTCCTAGTCTTAGTTTAGCTGTGTGACTTTGAGTAAATAATTCTCTTATTCTCTTGGGCTCACCATATGCTCAGCTGTAAAATGAAGGGGCTGGACTCAATCATTTCCATAAAAAAGGCAAAAATTATATGCATACATTCTTCTAGGGAGAGGGTCAACTGAATATCAAGTCAATAAACAGTACTTCAGCCTCAGCAGATTCTGAGAGAGAGGAGATGCCCAAAATGGTGGCTTGCATCTCCAAGCCAGGCGCAAGTCAGCTTCACTACTTACTAGCTGTTTATGATAGGCAAGTTACTCCATTTCTCCAACATCCTCGGAGGCATGTAAGTTCCTATATAAATCCATATAAATAGCTCTACAAATGTTAGCTATTCTTATTACTGGACAGAATAATTATTAAAGCACCTACCAGGCCTACATTTGAACAATTCCAGCACACCCTCTCAGGTGTTAACCAGTTTTGACTTCCATGTTGGGAAATAACTATACTGTCTCTTTAGAGGCAGGAAAATGGACAAAAAGTTAAGATACTTTAGTCAGATCAGCCACCGCTCATCACCATCACTTTCAAGCACTTAAGGGAGGGGGCAAGCATCCTGGAAAGAGAACTGGATACAGAATCAGAGGACCTGAGGCTGAGTTCTGTTCCACAGCTGCTAGCTATGTGACCCTCCCGAACATTGCTCTTTCACCTATAAAACAGTACCCACCTGCCCTGCCTACTAAGGATCAGGTCAGAACAGAGGTGAAAGCTCTGAGCTGTAAAAGGTTATAAACTGCTATCATTTTTGCCCTTATGGACCGAGGACATGTACAGACAGTACAAAAGGACACTCAAGTTAAGAAAAAGAAACACCACAGATGTGGTCCTAACATGGGGATGAATGTAAAGGGCCATATTTAAACCAAGTTTTAAATTTCTCTCATTTTCAAATGGTTTTAAATAACAAATCTCAGAGCAAAATGAAAAGGTAAAAAGTAATCAATGGAGTTAAGAAAACAGAGCGATGAAATCACAGTGATGATGAAAGCAAAGGATCCGCACAGCAGTGATTTCCAGAGTCAGTCGACAGAAGTGTCGGGGCTAATATACTAATCACTTCATTTCAATTCAGTCCAGCCATACAACTTTAATTAACCCAGACACATTAGCTGACATTTCTGCAGCAAACTTAGCTGATTACAAACTTTGTAAAGAAAGCCATGATAACTAATGTGAGTAGCTGATTAACACTGCTAATTGGCTGATTATGGGGCACAAGCATGACAGAAAGAAGAGCAAGAAGGCAGTGGAAAGATGCAGAAGTGAAAATGGGTGGACAAATTCATCATCATTCCAAAAAGAAAAACAAAAATTCCAAAACTTGTGTTTGGTACATTGGCATCTTCTTTGTATACTAAGAACGTTACTCTGATAACAAAAGCCCAGGAATATGTCTTTGATGAGTGGGCACATAATTAATGCCTGTTGAGTAACAAATTAACTGTACTCTACTTCAAATACTTAATGGCTTGGTCATTATGTGAGACTGAAATTTATACCTTTTAATTATAATTTCAGTGAAATGGCCCTTCCTAGGAATGTGCTTCCTATTCAAGAACTACTTTCTAGAAATGGAACATTTCTAGATTGTCCCCTACAGACAGTCTAAAATGATGTATACAAAGCTCATATAAATGACTTCCTAATTACACATAAAGATAGAATCCAAGTTGTGAGAACTTCAGACGTGGTGGTAACTGAGCAGAGCTTCCAGCTGTCAAGTGCTATGGCTGATTCCTTAGCCAGCAATGACACATCAGCACTTAAGCACAGACGTATTTCCTTTCACATATGTAAATGTCTAGCAGGCACGCTTGTATCTACTAACAGTGCCAGACACAGAGTAAATAAAAATCATGGAGCATAGGTTATTTTGATTTTTCAAACAAACAAACAACCCCCCCCCAAACTCCCCAACAAAACTTTAAAAAGAGCTGTAGATATAAATGCTAGTCTCAAGTTTGAAACAATATAAAAAAAAAATATTCCTTGGTTTAGTAAAGGGACATGTGTGACTAAAGTTACACAATGTGTTAATACAAGAGGAAAGATCAAAGACCGCACCAAGTCACTAAGAGTGGCAAATTTAAGGTATCGTTCCAATGGGGTGGAAAGTATCCTGACATAAAAACTTAAGAGTTACTACAAAATCAGCGTATGTCATCTCTGGAGCTATCAGGAGGCATCCGGTACAAACTGGAGCATTAATCATTGCTAACACCGGGTTTTTTTTAAAAAAGCAAGGGAGGGCCGAGGGGAAGCGGGAAAGGAGGTAGGTGGGCTGCTTGAACAGGTCTCTGGGTGGGATAGGCTGGGGTGGGGTGTGCTGGACGTTTGCCCTAGAAACGTGGCATTAGGGTGAAACGTGATGCCTAGAAACGAGTTTGAGCGCTTACAAGTGTAAGAAGTAACAAAACACCCTCAGGACAAACGGAGAGAGCCGACTAGATCAAGGAGGAGACAGGCCGAAAGGGAGTGGACAGAATGGGGAAAAGACTGGGGAGCATGTGGAGGGGACCTTGCGGACCAGAACCTACCAGCAAGAAGGGCTACCTAGAAGGGTCCCCTCCACTGCGCATAGGATGTGCAGCAGGAAGATAATGAAAAGGAAGAGGCGCCAGGCGAGGATGGGACCCGGGCCCTCCCGCCCTCTGCCCTGGCTTACTCCCCGCGTGGGCCCAGAAAGGCACGGTCCCGTCGCTCTGCACCAGGTGCGGCCCCTTGAAGCTGTATTTGTATTCGAAACGGCGATGTGGCAGCGTAACTGGGGTGCCCGCGACACCGGCGGGCGCAGGGTCTCCTCCCACGCCGTCGCCCCCGACGAAGTGACTAAGCGACAGCAACAGGGCGCAGAAAAGCGGCCGAGCTGTGGTCTGAAGACCCCTGTGCCTGGATCCCGCCATATTGGATTCTGGAGAGCGGAGGCCGGCGGGAGCGGGAGGGGCGCGCGAGCTGCGGACGGCCAACAGGGCGCTCACTGATTGGCGAAGTCGGAGGTACCCTGAGGGCAAGGTTGAGCCCCGCCCCCTGCCTTCGCTAACTCGGCGGCCGCCGGATTGGGGCATCTGTGGGCGTGCCCAAGCCGAAGGGGGCGGGGCCTGGAGCGCAGTGCGGGGCTCCCCCTCCTCCTCTCTAATACGTGGTCTGGAACTTTCATCCTGCGCATCCTACAAGACAGCCGAGAGTTGCGGGAGCCGACCCGATGCCTACCTACAAGAATCCTTGTCCTGTGTCTTTTATAAATTTATTTTTTAGGAGCGGGTAAGGGAGGGAAAAAGAGAGGCAGGGAAACACAGATGTGCGAGAGCTTGCCTCTCACGCTGTGACCTGGAATTGAACCTGCGACGTTTGGGTCATCGCTCAACCCACTGAGCCACACCAGCCCGAGCGCGACATCTTACCTCGTTAGTGGTGGAATTCGCGAACCCTAACACCTGAAAACCCACCACATGGTCCTCCATGGCTGTGATAGGCCTTTTCAGTATTAGTTGGAAGAAAGGCATTCCTTTTGAGGGGATTCTGATTGCTTGGTAGCTGGTTTTGAGTAGGTGCTCGGGGTCTTAGTATCTTTTTGTTGGGGTTGAATTAGGGGTTTCTATATATTTGTCACTCAGGCTTTTACCGCCCTCAAAATTTAATTCCAAGGCCTAAGAATGATGGCCCAGGAAGTCAGAGGAGCCTGTGCTTGAAGGATTTCCTTGAGCCCCTCCAGCCGGCCAGTTCTGCCTCTCTCCGGGCTTCTGTTTTTTAAGACCTTCGCATACTTGAGCCATCATCTCCAGGTTTTGTTACCTTCACTCCTGATGCGAGAGCTCACACGAATGGAGTGCTACTACATACCTGTCGGGCACTGTTCTGGGTGGCAAACATACATTCAATCAATTAAGAGGAAAGTAACCCAGGTTTTCATGTAATATCAGGCTTTGTTCTAGCTGTTTCATTTATGAGGAGCAGTCCTTTTTCTCAAATCATATGTCTCTCTTCCCTAAAATAACATGTCCGACATCTTAAAAGCTCTTCTCCAAATTTTCAGCAATGATACATCACTGGTGAAGCACAAAGGCTTTGGGGTCAACTGGCCAGTGGTGAATCCTGATTTTCCCAGTATGTGGTCTTGGGTGAGGTGGTTAACCTCTCTAAAGCTTGGTTTCCACATCTGGGTGAGGGAGGGTAATAGCAGTAGCTATGCCATTCCATTTTAGAAAGGATTCAGTGCCAGGTAGCCAGGAAGCTCCAATAAACAGGAGCTATTCTAGTGACATTTCTTCACCCTTCCACTGACAGCAACGAGCAGCCTAACTCAGCCCCATGAAGTGAGTCACATCGTGGTTGCCCTCATCACAACACACAGTCCATCCCTTATTTTCTCCTTAAGATAAGAAAATGGAGCCCATGCAGTCACATTTGGACCCAAGTATTTGTTGACTTCCTATAAACACAAACTGCCTAACTTCTTTTAGGTAAGCAACAGATATTTTACAAATAGCCTGAGGGTTATCCTACAGATCTGGACAGAGTAGAGCCAATGTGATTAATTTGGTATATTTTAAAGATTTTATTTTATATTTTAGAGAGAGGGAAAGGGAAGGAGAAAGAGAGGGACAGAAACATTGATGAGAGAGGGAAACATTGATCTGTTGCCTCTGCCACACCCCCCACACCCCCCCAACTGGGGACCTGGCCGGGAACCCAGGTATGTGCCTTGACTGGGAATCGAACTTGTGGCCTTTCAGTGTGCAGGCTGGCACTCAATCTGCTGAGCCCCACCAGCCAGGGCTAATTTGATATATTTTAAATGTATTATTGTATATGTTATGGTAGTGCTAAAGAAGTTGTCAATTATAATTAAATTCTCAATATAAATTTTCATGTTTACCTTTTAATCAATAAATAAAATAGGTAGGTAAGAATGGCTTTGGATGCAATTTAGGTTGGGAAAGAGAAGGGAGAAGGATACTGTATTTGACACAGTGTGTATTAATACCTGTTGCCTGTGTATTAACATGTTATGTACGGGTTAAGCTATCAAATAGTATTTCTCCTATGCAGTCAGTATGTGTGAAGATAGTTTTCTTGGTCCTGCTATTTTTGGATAGACTAGTCAACCCCATTTCAACCTTTACTATATATATTTTTTTACTTAGTAAATGTAAAATTAGGGCTGGCACTGGAAAGAGGGTATGTCGCTTATTATAAAACAAAACTTTATAATTTTTCTTCATATATGAAAAGGTCAGCAGTAACATGCCCCTTAATACCTCCATTGGGATAAAACGATCTTTCATTCCTTTAACAAACTCAAGACACAGTTTAAAGGTTTAATTTATTTTTTGGAGAGGGGAAGGGAAGGACAAAGAGAGGGAAACAGCAATGTGTGGTTGCCTCTCAAACACCGCTATGGGGACCTGGCCCAGAACCCAGGCATATGTCCTGACTGGGAATCCAACTGGTGACCCTTTGGTTCCTAGGCCAGCACTCAGTTCACTAAGCCACACCAGCCAGGGCTTCAAGGCACAGTTTAGAGGGAAAGGGGGAGCAGTAAAAGTGGGCAGGAGAACAGAAAGCAAGGGAGAAAGAAATGTTTGGAGAGGGGAGAAAAATGTTCTTATCCAAACGATGATATGCTGCACCATTTGACCTCAGAATAAATATTTGTAGATATTGATTTCCCAGTGCAGAATGACAACGCATTGCCAAAGGGAGGTTAAGCAAAACATTTAAACTGGGAATCAAAGCTGGATCTAAAGAAAGGGGACGTGTACGTAGATAGGGAACAATCACACACCTCCACTACATTAATGAAGAACTGAACCAGAGCTTTTAGGGCCTTTTTTACCCATTCCCTAGAGACAGAGTCTTTTGCATACATTTGGGATACTGGAGCATATTCAGTACGGAAGCTCAAAGAAATCTCAGTGGCAGGTGAGGCAATAATAAAAACTTGTCCACTATTGGCTAGCTCAGGAAGTAAAGGATTCTTCTATCTAATTCTTTCACAGTGTTCCAAAGGTGATACCCATGGCAAGATGACACTAGAAAGAGAGCATTGTCAATAATGAATGTCCAGAAATGCAAATCTCCCACCAGACAAATAAATGCTTCAAGCAATTTAGGTCAGAATTAGGGGTTTCTTCCTGAGCCCTCCCCCAAACAGCAAGCATACAGTAAAATTGTGCATTATTTCAAACTCTGATAACTTGGAATACAGAATAGTTTACTCAAATCAGAGTTGGGCTGAAATTTGACACAATTTAAGGTTGCTAAGCAAATTCACAGCAGCACATTAAATCCACTTCAAAAAGCAACCAATTTTAGAGGCCAGTTTATTTCAGGAGAAATAATTCATGCTGATAATTACAGATCGGTTGGCTTGGTGGTTAAAACAACTTTGTACTCCCACTTGTTATCATTGTTACATTATGTAACTGAAATAAATAAAACTCCAATAAAAAATTAGTTATGCTGAGTAAAGTTTTACTATGAGTTTTAAAGCATGAATATAAATCATTTATTAAATCATCTATGTCATCCCAGAATTCAAGGATGTTTCACTATTAGGAAATTTACTAATGTAATTTGCCACATTAAGTGATGGTAATATCTCAATAGATGCAGAAAAGAATTCCATAAAATAATCCTCATTAATGGCAAGAAGTTTTAGTAATTTAGGGGAAAAAAAGAGAATTCTTTACCCTGATAAAATTGATCTATCAAAAGCCTACAGCAAACACTATATTCTTAATGGTAAAATTTTAGAAGCTATTTTCATGACAGTTAGAAATGTTAAAAATATTCTTATTACCTTTATTATTTAATATTTACTATTGTACTAATGGTTTTAAATAATACAATTGCCCAAGAAAACAAAAGAAAAAAAGAGACAAAAATGTCCTTATTTATACCTTATATTATGTACAGAAAATTCAAGAGAATTCAGAGACAAACTATTAGTACAAATATGATAGTTACCATCTTTACACCAAGTAATGACAAATTAGAAAATATGAAAGCATGCTATTTATATTAAGGATAAAAACTATAAATTATAAAACAATAAATTTAATTTTGAAATATTAAAAAACTTCTAGGAAAACATTATTTAAGGATGTAATGGAAGACCTACATAAATGGAAATATATACCATGTTCATGTTTGAGAAGACTTAAATGATAAAAGTGTTTATTCTCTCTCCATTGGTTTATAATTAAAAACAATTTTAATAAATGAGGAAAATGAAACTTGACTAGCTGATCCTACAGTTCATGTGGAAGAGCAACTGGCCCAAACCAGCCAAGACTATACTGGAAAACAAACCAAGGAAGCAGGATTTTTTTTTTGTTACATTGTTCTATCAATTCTACTATCTAATTATGATAATTTTGATAATGAACACAGGGTGGTATCGGCACAAGGCTATATAGCCCAACAGACCAGAATAAAGCCCATTGACACAAGCATCTATGTCTCTGCATGTATATTTTTATTAAAAAGTATTAGAAAAATGCCAGGTGATTCAATAAACAGTTCTGGGAAAAATCATCAATTCATCTGAAATAAGAAAATAAAATGGACTCTTCTACCATACAGAAAATTAAGTTCCAGATGAATTAATGACAAATATGTAAAAAAGCATATTATAAATAAAAATTTATATTTTATAAATATAAAATTATAAATCTTTTAGAAGAAAATATAAGTGAATATATTTATGACTTCAGTATAGGAAAATATTTCTTTCATACACAAGAAGCTCAACTTGTAAGGAGGAAAGATTGATACATTTAGCTACTGTAAATTCACAAAAACTTCTATTCAACAAAAGACTATTCAATAAAAAATGAGGTACCATTTCCATTAGACTAGTAAAAATGTAAAAGTATGACAATATGAAACATTGTTTAATATATAGAGAGAAATGGGAGCTCTCAAACATTCCTTTCACCAATGGCACACATTTTTAAAAAGACTTTATGTATTTATTTTTAGAGAGAGGGGAAGGGAAGAAGAAAGAAGAGGAGAGAAACATTGATCAGCTGCTCCTCACGTGTACCTTGATCAAGACTGAACCTGCAACCCAGGTATGTGCTCCGACTGGGAACTGAACCTGTGACCTTTCTGCTTTGTGGAAGGATGCCAAAGCAACTAAGCCATGCTGGTCAGTGCAGCCACGTTCTTGATGCGTAAAGTCAGAGGTGAAATCTATGGTCTGTGAAGCACTTCAGTAGCCCTGTAATTGACCCTCATTTTTGCTTAGGCCAGCTGGGAAGGGTTTCCCTTAGTTGCAACAAAAATAGTGTTAAAACTAAGGTTGCATAACAATTCATTGTTTGCATTTGCACGTTAATTATTATTGCAGCCTCATAATGAATTTGAACCAATTGTATTTTGTAAGACTAATGAATGCATCTGCTTGCTCCTTCAATGTATGATCATTTTTCATTCCTGCAATGTGCTCACTTGCATTCACTCATCAAAAAATCCTGAGTGCTCCACTATATGAGAAACAAGGCAGTAGCAATACAACCTCCTTGGAGATTTCAGATTTAATATTAAAAATTATAAAATTATTATACGTATTTTAATAAATAGGATGTTTTAGGCTGCAAGAATTTAAAAAAAAGCAAAACTGAATTCAAAGTGGCTGAAACAATAGGGAAACCTGTTATCTCACAGACTGTAGCTTAGAGGCAGCGCTGGGTGCCGGAGGGCTCAGCCAGGCTGCTCATCTTTGAAATGCCCTGCCTCCACCTTGGGTGACTCGGTCCTCAGGCTTCTCTCCCGGTTCTAAGATGGCAGTTCCTTCCTCATGATCCGAGAGACAGAGAGAGAGAATGAGAATGAATATCTCTTCCAACCTTGGAATACAAGTTCTACTCTTCATCCCTTCATTCTGATGAGGTCAACTTAGGTGACGTACCCATCCTTGGAACATGAAGAGTAGCGCGGGGAAGGCCGCACACTGAATCAATGACTGGTAAAGAGCGTAGAATTACCAGGTGTGGTGAAGAACAGCGGTCCTCAAACCAGTGTGATTCAGAATCCCCCCGCAGAGCCCATCCCAAAGGTTTCTAATTTAGTAGGTTGAGGATAGTGCCCAAGAATTTGCATTGCTAACACGCTGCAGGTGGTGCTAATGCTGCTTGTCTGAGGACTACTCTTTGGCTTAGACAAATCATGACGTATCCCAGGAGATGGGAATAGAGGCACCTCCTGACTCACATGGGCGTGGTGTGAGAGGGGTGGATAGCTGACTGGAGCAGTTCAGGAAGAAGATTGAAATGAAAGACGGAAAGGCAACTAACAGTGTCTCCTACACATGTTTAGGCAGGAACATGATGATGCCTTACAGATTTTATAGATTATTTATTAAGGATGCAAAACGCAAGAGAGATCTAAGTTAGGAAGAAGGACATGATAACATGAGTCCAAGAACAAAGAGTCTTCAGCTCAAGATTACACCACAGTTCAAATAATCAGACACATTTTAATCAACAGGAAAACAAGTGTTGGAGGAGGGTAAACATGGAGCTGGGGCGAGTCTCCATGGAGAACGCTGCTCCCGTCTCTGGATTGCCTCTCCTCCCGGCTTACGGAGCTAAGACGTCTCTGCAAGTCTAGTGCGTAACTGCTAGGGCAGGGCTGCAAGCGACTTGCTGAAATTCATCTCAGGAGGCTTTTAAATCTTTTTTTTTTTTTTTAGTTTTATCTTTAGAGGGGAAAGGAAGGAGAGAGGTAGAGAAATATCAATGTTTGGTTGCCTCTTGTGCGTCCCCTGCCGGGAACTGGCCTGCAACCCAGGCATGTGCCCTGACTGGGAATCGAACCACGATCCTTTGGTTCGCAAGCCCGCACTCAATCCACTGAGCTACACCAGCCAGGGCTCAGGAGGCTTTTAAATAAGGTACCTTTTTATAGGCGAGGATGTGATAATGGAATGCTTGATTCATCAATTTTTTTAAATCAGTTATATCTGCATCTAGGAGCCAAAGCAGGGTAAGAAAAACAAAAAAAGTTGTTTCTCGAAGTGTGCTTCGTTAAACTCAGGGGTTCCAAAAGCTGCTACGAGGAACTACGAGAGCAAGAATTCTAGAAGCAAATAAGTTTGAGACTTGATTTTCCATATGCACGTTGAAGGGCTAGAAGCTCATGGAAGTTCTCCAGTGGGGGAGCCCAGTGAATTTTGTGTTCGTACATTTCCTAAGCTCGTTTGGTCATGGAATCCCTTTTGCACAACACTGATTAATAGATCGCAGGACTTCTGTTTTGTGGAACACACTTTGGGAAATGCTGGACAAGACTACTTCAAAACGCTGTCAGAGAAAATCTCAATTTCTGTTGGTCACCACCCCAAGGTTTACCAAACTTCTGCTTAAGAGGAGTTCACTCTGACGGCTAATCTAAGTGTGCCGTAAAGTCAATTTCCTGGTGTTTCATGCATACTGGGATTAAGCTGTGAGCAAATGTAATAACATGATTTTCATAGGACTTTTCTGCTAATTCTAGCTCTGGCTACTGCTGTTAAACAAAAGGAGGGCTGCACGATGTCTTATACACAATAGATGCTTAAATATTTTTAAAGATGGTACGCAGCTGAAGGATATAATCACGTACACATGAAGCTTTATATGCACTCAGCCAAGCGTTCTGATTGAATAGCATTTTAGCGATTTGCTAACGACTCCTTCTGAAATCTGAATAAGTCATTGGAGGTGTTGGGTCACCGATGTTTATTGTTTATTTCTAACACATCCAGGTCACGTCAGTTTCCTAAACACATTTCAGATGGGTGCCTGCAAGATTCCAGGCTCTGGGCTATTTCTAGTTTGAAACTATAATGTTGAGAATTGTTCATAATATTTGAAATTTTAAGACAGTTTTTTTTTTCTTAACTTCTGGAACTACAGTCATTTCATTACTATCAAGATGAATTAAAAAACCCCAGTAACACTACGTATAACTTCTCATGGTAATTCTCAATCAATACCTGCAATGACTCATATTTTACTTATTTGCAAAAACCATTGGAAGAGATACTCATTAGGTGCATTCTAAGAGCCCCTTCCTCCCACTGACCTCCCCCTGAGGCTGTAACATATTAGGCAGGACACTCTAGTGACCAAACCTTTTCTCCTGAAATGTTTACTTTCTGGTTTTTAAGAGTAGTTTCTTCAGTTCCCTTGTTTGTCCAAAACTGGCACATGAAGCCTTGTAATTGTGTAAACACAAAGAGCAAAACTCTGCAATTATGATTTAAAAAAATAGGCCCTTAAATTTAAAGCAGTTATCAGAGACAAATGGATACAGGATCCTGACCAGAATGAATCTGCTCAATATTGACATAGTGAATTGTCCTGGGAAGATTAAACCACAGCTAGAAAAGCTGGTGGAGGAATGGTGAGTGACAGGGCCTTTATGGGGGGGCAGTGCCTCCCGGGGGGGAGTTCATCTTCTTACTCAAAGAGACGCCTTCAGGGATCATGTAACTTGAATTCCCAGCGAATTCAGTGTCATCTTGGCTTGACCAGCTCTGGAAGAACATATTAACCTCCGCTTGTGATTTTCAGAAAACCATTCTAATTTAGCAAGTAATTAAGGGTCACATGGAGGATAAAGAGCTAGATAATCTTGGATTACCCACAGGAAGCTTTGTCTCCAAGGCAACCCCCAATGGAGGGGCTGCTAATGCTAAGGCCAGTCGGTTAATGAACTGGGAGTGGTAACTGCCTCCCAGACCCATTTGAGCCAGAGAAATGGAAATAGCAATTATATGGCTATTGAATGATTCAGCGAAAGAAAATAAACGCTTCAAAAGTCAGGGGAGGCGACACATTTAGGGAAAGGATATAATTGTCACTGTTCTGCTAGACCAAGCCCACAGACCTAAAATGAGCTTATCTTGAACTCCAGCTATGCCACTCCTTATTTATGAATTTTAGCCTGGTCTCCAGCTGAATCCTCTGGTTTCAGTGTTTCCTATGACCTAATTACTCCACAGCCTCATTTCTCCGGAGAGACAGCCTCAGCAACCACACCAGGCTGGGAGATTGGCCCTAGGCACCTTTGGAACAGGAGACAAAAGTGGCATTGTCCATCAGAGTCCTTGATTCTCATGCTGGGCTAAAAAATAAGATAAGGTTGCACAGATAAGCATGGAAAAGGCTTTTAGACCAGGTTGGTAAAGGCGGAGGAGAAATGTGCAGGGAACCTAATGAGAGAGTGCTGAGATCAAGGAGAGGAATACAAAGGTGGCAGCCCCACACGGAAACCTGGAAACCTGGGAGGGACAGAGTGGAGAACTCAAGCACCCTCCCAGATCCTCATCTCCTCCCTTTTTGTTCACCAAAGACCAAGCTTGGGCCTTACATACCCCACGAAGCTTTCCACAAACCTTGGGAGCCCTTACTCCTCCTGTTCTTAGAACACTTCCTGAAGTTCATTTTACACTCACCTGTAGGTTCTTTTTCAGTGTTTGTTAATAGTCTCACCTAATTTATGTCTCTTGGCTTGTAAGGTGTGGTATATGTGTCCAATATTCTATGAACATTTTCTAAGAGTTGACTGTGAGGTGGGCGGTGGGCTAGGTGCGGGAGACACAAAGATGAATGAAGTGTGGCGTCTGGCAGCAGGTGCTCAGTCCAGTGCAAGGCAGGTGAGCAAGCAGAAATGTGCCGTAAACTCTGAGAGAGGAGGAGGCAACAGCCAGGCACACATCTAGTGCTGGACATTCTTGGAGATTCAGTAGCAAGAAAGAGACCTAGTAACACAAAAGATGGTTTATCACCAAGGCTGGGAGCATGGTTGGCTGAAACCCAGCACTAGAAGAAAGATTTTTAGGAACTAGTGGCAGTAAAGTTAGCTCGTGAAGATTTAATCACCAAATCAAGAAACAGATGAAAAGCCCAGAGCACTGAACTTCTGGGTTAAGGAACAAAAAGGTAAAGAGCAAGGAAGATATAGTGGCGAAGGCTTGCTACAACCTCCTTACCAGGAAAATAAGACCAGTGCGATGTTTCCAGCATCTGAGAGGCGCACATCCTTTTGCGCTAATTCTTGCATCTGGACTCGTTTGAGTGTGTGAGGGAGGAAAATGATCCCAAACTGACCAGGGTGAGATGACAGGAAATGGAAAGAGACAACTTGCTTTGAACCTAGCATTAAATTGGAAATGGACTGATTTCAGTCTAGTTAGGGAACTGGTCTTAAGATCTCCTGGAACAAATGCAAACCCTGGTGGGACTTATGAAGGTTGGATGTTTATTTAGGAAACTGTTTTAAAGAGAAAGGAATGAACATTCACTGTTGTTATACACACACACACACACACAGGGTCCGGCAGGAGTAACACCATTGAGTGTGGTTGGTGGGGAATGTGAATGTCTCGCACAAGTTGGACAGCAATTTGAACATCTCACCTAAAATGTCATGTGGTGAGCTCGAGCGCGATATTGCTGTGTTACAGAATGACATACTCATGCCTTTGTAATGAAGGATTTGGTATAGAGTACCAAAGGGGCGTTATTTGTGCTGGACCCTGGGTCCCTGTGTGTGCATAATGGACAAAAGGGAGCCTCATAGCATAAAGCTCAAAATACTCTGGGAAGTTCAGACCCAAAGAAGATCACTGACTGAGAAGTAGGGCCCCAAAGAAGGTCCAAACAAATTCGGAGTCTCCAGGTCCAAAGTCAAAAAAGATAAAAAAGCAAACGAGATGCCAGCTCTGAGGGAAAGGAGGAGCGCTTCCTCGTGTAGTGGGGAAACGGTGCCACGTTGTCAGCTGACCCGCAGGACAGCCCTCCCGGAGGGAGGTGACTCTCAGCAGAGCTGTTCGTACAGCTGTGGGCATTTACGAACGGACATGGAAGAAGCAGGATAAAGGGCACATCTTACTTTCCTTTCTCCGAGTACTCGTAAGCAGATAAAGAAGAACCGGGATGGGCAGGCAAGTGGATTTTGGAGCAGAGAAAATGGTGAAGCTGGTAGGGAGGTGGAGACAAACTGAAGCCGCTTGCGTGATGACTGTGTCAATGGCCTGGGAGCACGCAGGAAGGCATTTTGCATCTATAATTTTGGTAGTAATTTATAACCTTCTCTGGGTTAAATTTTAGGCATGCGTGGCTGCATCTGAAAACCACGAAGATGGCCAAGAAGGGGCTAAAACTGCAATCGATGCATTACTTCACTTAATAATTCCTTTACTGTGCACCCACATGGGCTGAGCGCCACTCTAAACATTAGGGATAAAAACATGAATCAGAGACAGAGGAGGCACTGGTCTCATATTGTTTTACATGCCAGCTCGGGAGATGGAAAATAAAGCTACCAGCACATTTTAAAAAGAAAATTTCAAGTTGTGACATTGCTAACCAACCAACCAACAATGCAGAACACAAAGACACAGACATGGGACTGAGAGCGACTGCGGGGGTGGGTAGGCAGGGGAGTGGGCACTTTGGGAGAGGGCTCTGGGGAAGCCTCTCTGTGGAGGGGGGGCATTTGATCTGAGGCCTGAAGGACGAAGAGGCAGCCAAGTGAGGATCAGGGCCTAGTGTCCCAGGCAGAGGGGACAGAAAGGGCAAAGTCCTCGGGGCAGGAAAGCCAGGGCTTGTTCAAGGAGCAGAAGAGAAACCCAGAATGACTGGAGTGGGGTCAGTAGCTGGAGAGCGGTAGGCGGGGCTGGAAGGGTGGCCTTCTGAACAGGGCAAGGAGTTTGACTTGCCTTCTAATCACAGATGGCAGCTACTGGGGCACTTATAGCAACTGTAACCTGGCTTCTGTGATCTCTGCCAATGAATGACTCTTGCGGGCCACAGCATCAGCATCACCTGGGAGTCTGCTGGAAATGCCAATCTTCAGTCCCACCCCAGGCAGACTGAATCAGAATCTGTATTCTAACAAGATCCTCAAGGGCTCCACAGGTACGTGAAGCTGTAAGAGGCACTGCTGCAATCATATCGATGCGTTGGAAAAAACTTTAAGGAACACCTACTTAAGATGGCTATAATTTCTTTAAGAAAGGGAAGTCAGTGTGGGTGAGGATGGGGAGACACCCGGACCCTGTACATTGTAGGTGGGGCTGAGAAATGGCGCAGCCGCTGTGGAAACCAGCTTGGCTAGTCCTCAATAACTTAAGCAAAACCTACCATACGACCCAGCACCTGCACTCCTGGGCATATTCCCAAAAGAACTGAGAACAGGTATCCATGAAGGTTAACAATACTATTTGCAACAGCCAAGAGGTGGAAACCACATGATTGTCCATTAACTGATGAAGGGTCAACAAAATGTGGTGACATTATTCAGCCGCAGAAGGAATGGAGTACTGATATGTGCTACAGCGTGGGTGAACCTTGAAAACATTGCTCAGTGAGAGAAGTCGGACACAGGAGGCCCCGTGTTGTGTGGGTGCATTTATATGAACCGTTCAAGATGGGCAAATCTATTGAGACAGCAAGCAGGTCGGTGGTTGCCAGGGGCGGGGTGGGGGGATTACTGGAGGGTGGCTTCTTAATGGATATAGGATTTCCTTTAGGGGTGAGGGAAATGTTCTGGAGCTAGACAGTGGTGGTTGTTGTTTGACACTGTAAATGTATTAAATGTCACTGATGGTAAATTTTATGTTATGTGTATGATATAATTTTTTTAAAAAGACAGTGAAGAACAAGGGTGAAAAACACATCAGATGGCATTTCCGCAAGGGCCATTTGAGGGTGGGGTGGAGTTGCTGACTGTTGTAACATCCCCTTGATGAGCAGGATCCTAGAACTTTAACCTGCACTCATGTTGCTTGAGGAACCATCAAGCTAATAGACCTAGCTGCACGTGGTTGAAAGCTAAAATGAACTTGGCTAAACTAGGCCAGAATCAAGTAGAATGCAGTTCAACAAGGTCAAGCAGAGGAACTGAACAGTTGCTGAGGGTGGGAAGGTGAGAAAAGTATGAGATTAAAAAAAAAACAACCCTGAGGGGTCAGAAAGCAAGGTGAGAGAGAGCACTGTGGACAAAAACCAGCCCCAGTAACTGGATTCACGTACCGGTGAACCACACGTCACATAGAAACCACCGGGGGCCCTTGCCATTCCACTTAGCACATCCTCAGATGTGTTCTCAAATTGTGCTTCCAGCTCCGGGGTGAGTTGGGAAACACAGGAGAACACAGGATGAATTGGTTAGACTTCGATCATGAACGCCTGTGATGAGAAGCGTTGCATATGCATCCGTCCGTTTATCTCCCGCTCCCCACACGCATCCTCCAGTCTTGCGTCCTGAGAAGCAGTAAAGCATGAGAGCTCTGTGTCTGGAGAGGTGTTGATTCACACCACCGCCATTTCTTGTGTGCAGTGCTGGGCAAATTATGTAAACTTGTGTGCCTCTGTTTTACTATCTGTGAAATGGGGATAATGATTCAGCATTGTGACAATTGAGTCAATACATGAAAAAGGCTGAGAACAATGCTGGGACCCTGGAATCACTTGGCCCCGTTAGCTGCAATTATTACTACTCAGCGGGGCACTGGGATCCTGGAGAAAGTAAGGGGTTCTTCCTGCTATGGTAGAGCTCCCCTCTGGTGGGAAACGGGCTGCCAGGAATCCTGGCAAACACAAAGGAAGAGGTGGGCACCAAGTGCCTTTGTCTCCCAGAAGAGCTTTAATTCTGCCCAGGAGCAAACCTGAATCTGTTACAGAACAGACCCTGGGGGTTGAGTGCGAATGATATACTATTGCTGAATGGACCCCCCTTGTGCTCCGGGGGTCCCCCACTCCGTACTAGGTTCACCTTGCCTGCTGCCAGGGAAAGATGTCTCTCAATGCCTGAGACTGGTGAAAAGGAAAGGGATTATTTATTTTAAAAGTTATACAAACTTAAGAGTATTAACTTAATGTCTTCACTGACATCCCAAAGTCCTTTAGAATACCCACAAACACACAGTCCTTCCTTCCCCCCTCTGCACAGTCCAGGGTGCCGTAGCTCAGAAAAAGAAATAGAAGTCCATGGTTCTTCTCTGCTCAAGCTGCATGGTCCCAAAAAAACACTGCATGGCTGCCGCGCCTGGGTTTAAATCCCAGCGCCAATCTTCCTCCTCTGCCACACCATTTCCGGCTCCGCCCACAAATGGCCACAGCTGCCAGCATTCTCGTATTTTTCCAGCTTTACTGGGCTGCCATAGTAAGTCTGAACAGGTGTGGCCCTGTGGGGTGGAGCCAATCATCTCCAAGCTCTGGGTGGGGGGGGGGTGGCGGCTCTGTAACCAGGGGAGTTGCCTCTGAGTTACATCATGGATTGAAGTCACTCCCATCCCCCTGGCTCAAAGCCTAGCCACAGCTGTTTAACATATCCATGGAACCAGGTAAATGTTATAGATATGTTAAGTGACCATTCCAGAGGTTAGCTGCAAAGCTGTTGCTATGCAAAACAGCTCTCAATGGCTCTGCTCCATGTGTCCCATCCCCCAGCTCAGACTTGCAGGGGTGAGGACATCCCATATATATATTTTTCTAACATTTCCTGGACACCGTGAGTTCTGGACCCCGTTACAAATCCCTTCTTGGGCCCCCCTCGTGGCTGCACCCTGCTACAAGTAGGCATCTGAGCAGATCGGGGCAGGATGATAGTCACTGTAGCCAAAGAGGACAGTGTGTGCAAAGGTCAGAGGTGTGCAAGACCTGGCTCCCACGTGGAGCTCTGGTGCAGTGATTGCAGGGTGGGAGGGAGGGGCTCTGCCCACGAGCTGGAAAGCATTTTTTGGCTGGTGGCTACATCATCCCTCAAATTTCTATCTCTGGGTTTGCAGGGTCATCTTCCCCCTGGGTTTCTGGGTCTGAGTCTCTTTCTTCTTCTAAGGACCCCAGCCACTGATTACGGTCTATCCTAATTCAGGATGACCTCGTTTTAACTTGATTGTATCTGCAAATGAGGTCACATTCATAGGCACTGGTGGTTAGGTTTGGGGGAGGAGGGGACACAATTCAACCCACAATAGGGACTGACCAGTTAGAGCAGAGGAGAGAAGCATATAAATATACATTTTGCAGGGAGCACCCTGGAGGTTTGAGGTGAGGAGACTTGAAGACCACAAAATGCTGGTGGATCGCTTGGGAGTTTATTGCAAAACAGGAAGAACTGCTAAGGCTTGGACAAAGACCATGTTTGAGAATTCTGAGCCATCAGAGGCACTGGCCACCCCAGCCAGGATTTTTGGCAAGCATAGTAGTGAGGCAGTGGGGAACATGCGCTTCCATCAGCAACCACTGCCTATTATTTCCCCGATCCATTATTTCATTAGGTTTGATAAGATGGTAATCTTTTTTTTAAGTTAAACACATTTTAAAAAAATTCTTTCATGAGGACTTTTGTTGTCATCGCTTTTAGAGAGAGAGAGAGAACCATCGATTGGTTGCCTCCCATACACACTCCAACCAGGAATTGAACCTGCAACATTTTGGTAATGTGTAAAAGGAAACAGTTTGTTAGGTTATGTGTTCTGTATTTTAAAATGATTATTAAAAGATACGGTCGCTTCCCTGACAGCGGCCACATTGATTGACGCTTCTGCTTACTCCCCTGGCAGCTGCAGCCAACTGGCAAGTCGCTCCTCCGGCCGCCCGCCCAAGCATCTGCTGAGGCTCTCAGATTGCTGCGGCTCCCCCACCCCAGGCCTCCTCACCCTCCATCTGCAGGATGCGCATGAACTCACTAGACACCAGAGCTCTCCTGTTCTAATTTGGTTTAATGGGCTGGGGGTGAAGAGGGGTTCTCCTGTCTGCTGATTGTAGCTCAGGGTCTTCAAGGCACCTGCCTCAGTGTCACTTGGAGACCTGGGAAAATGACTGTCCTACCACATCTCCCTGCTCTGACATCACTCCCCACTTTCCTTCCGAGGCGCTTAGCAGAGCATCAGGAGTCGGAGCACTCCTTGTGTGAATCTTTGTCCCGAGCCTGCCTCCTGCACTGGATGAGAAGCTCCCTGAGGGCAGGCTGTGTCGTGCTGTGTTGCAGTTTTGCTCACCTTTGGATCCCCAGCACTCAGCTTGGGGTGTGGTACATTGCAGGTATCCCAGTATTTGCTGGATGCTGAATGTGTGGGTGCACAAGTGATCGGAAGAGCCACCCAGACATGGACTTTCCTCTTGGTGTTCAAATTGTCCATGTGGGTTTAAAGAAGGATTTCCCCCCCTAACTGGGGCTAACAAGTAGGTCTAGGTGTTAATATATGTGTGCAAATGCGTGTGTGTGCACATAAGGACACCAGAGCCCTCTTGTCCTCATCTAACATTCTCAGGAGCTTCGGAGCAGGAGGCTGGTCGGTTCCTGGTCCTATGGGGCAATGGAAGCATGGACCGGGGAGGCGCAGACTCGGCCATGCTTGGTGACCTGGGTGATGGTGAGCACATAATTTCTTTGTCTACAGAACAGCGGCACCTGTAGGGATCTTTGTAGCACTGTCATCCTCAGATTCTCCACCTGGGGAGCGTGGTCTCCCGACCTGGAGCCAAGATACTGGCAGGCTGCCTTCTCAGCCCATCAACGCTGCCAATCCTGTTCATTCCAAATATCTCCCGTAAACCAATCTCTCCCTTAGATTTACAGTTTTCAAACCAAATGCAGCCACCCTTTTCCTTGCACGTCATTCTTGCCCTTTAGGGCTCTGTCTGCTTCCCAGGGTCACCTCTTACTCTCAGTCTCCATGTGTCAGCTTTAAGTTACGGACCCCTAACTCTGTGTGCCAGGCACTGTTCCAAGCACTTGACATGTATCAACTCATTTTGCAAAGGATGAAATGCGATCCCACTAGGGTTTGCATCACATGCTCCACCGGCAGCCTGTCAATTTCATATTTCTTTGACTGATGGTCTATAGCTTGGCTGCATTTTACATTAAGTAACTTAAGCACTTGAATACTTGGGGACAGAAGACAGCAGGGTCACCACTTAAGGTAAGTTACAATGTGCCAGGAAATTAGCCTTCAGGAAGTGTTTGACAACAATCAGAGATACTGTATAAAGCGCTACATCCCTTGGCATACTGTATAAATCCGCCAAGAGGTCAGGGGAGGGTTGAGGGTGAGCCGGAGGAACCCTCGGCTTGGTGCTGACTTCTGCCTGTCTGTGTCGTCCTTACCTTCCACGCCGTCCTGTTACTGTTACTCGGCAGGCTCAGGCAAACTGGCGCGGCGTCCTGCAGGTGTGTCCACCCCTCCCCGGCACACCTCTCTTCTCCCTGCTGCACATTCCTTCTGACCTCTTTGCTACTTACACATTTTAAACAAAGTTACCTAAAATGGAGATTCTAAAATGTTATTTTTCTGGTGATAAAACTTATACAGGCTCATGCTAAAGATTTAGAAGGCAAGAAAAGTAAAAAGGAAAAGCCCCCCCCCCCCCCAAAATTAGAACACATGCAACGCTTGGAGGCACGGTGGGAAGTTAATTCTGCCCTCTTTCCCCAACTCTTAGTCTTTAAAGACATTTTCCTGAGCCTGTTTCATTTTGCGCCTGTGAGGCAGGGAAGGGTTCTCTGTGGCCCGAGGAAACGGGGAATGACATCCAATGAGAAGAACTTTTGCTCTGAGAGGAGGGACAAGGTCAGCGTGAAGCATGAGTGCTTGGCTCCATACCCTCTCTCCTTACAGTTCTGAAAAGGAGCCAGAGAGTTGAAACAAATGCTTGAGCCTGAACTCAGAGAACTGTGAGAACCGAATATGAGGATTGAAAGGAAGAAACAGCTGGACAAGTCAGATTATCCCTAGTCTAGCTAATCTGTGATGATGCTTCAGCCAAGATATGGAAGCAGCCCAAGGATCCATCAGTAGGTGAGTGGATAAAACAACTGTGGGACATTTACACAATGGAATACTACTCAGCTGTAAAAAAGAAGAAAGTTTTACCCTTTGTGACAGTACGGATGGACCTGGAGAACATTATGGTAACTGAAATAGGGGCAGTCAGAGAAAGACAAATACCATGTGATTTCACTCCTATGTGGAATCTAATGAACAACCTGAACTAACAAGGAAAATAGAAACAGACTCATAGATGGAGAGCAGGAAGACAGCTGGTGAGGGGTGGTTTGGGTGGGGAAGGACTGAGCAAAAAGGAAAAAGGACTCACGGACATGGACAGCAGTGTGGTGATTGTGAGAGCAGGTATAAGGGGGATAAATGGTAATGAAAAAATACAATATTTTTTTTTTTTTAAAAGATGCTTTGGAAAGATTTTTAAATATCTCAGCTGCTCACCCTCTCTCCCATCCAACATTTCTCGTTCACCCCTCCTAGACGTGACAAATGACAGCTTTATTTTTGTCCAGCTACACTTTATCAGTTTTCTTTCTTTCTCTCTCCTTTTTTTCTTTGTCTCATTAACTCCACTCTCTCAGTCTCCCTAGATTTTCCAATGATTAAAGTAGTGGGCTTTTAAAGAAGGCCTCCAATTAGCGCCTCATCAGCTCCAATTAGGGGAGACAAAAGCCGTGTAAAGATAACTCAATGAGAGAGGCCAGCACAACCTCATGTAATCACTTAAGACAAGCATTGAGCATTCTCTCTGCTGACCACGCTGGGCCCATTCACCTTTCTTTCTTCCTTTTGGATGCATTTAAGACTGTTTTGCTGGGAAGACAGGCCTCCCAGGAATCTCATAATTCCTTATTCAGAGGCTACCTGTTTACAGCTCCCAGGGCTCAAGGACCTACACAGTCCCACATTGTCCGCCCAGCGCTTCCTTCAACCTCCGCCTCCCTAATGGCCGGTTCCCTGTGAGCAGCGGCCTGGGCTAAAGAGGCTTTCTGCTCACAGAGTGTTCTTGTACTGTCTTCTAATTACACGGGACGGCCACAATGTATTTTTTTTTTTTTTCCCAATGAGAGTTCTTTGGAGCAGTTAATTTGGTGCCTGTCCTAAATGCCCCCAAACATTAATTAGGGTGGAAGGAACCCTAATCTCCTCCACAGCTTTCCCCTTCACTTACTTCCCTCGCTTTCACATAGGTCTGGATGAGTCTCCGTAATGAAATTACCTCATTAATGCCTTTATTCTTCACAGTAACTCATTCAAAACCAACCATTTAGCTTTAATTTAATGCTGTCAAAAGGAAAAAGGTGCATTCATGGCTTTGATTAGCAAAAAAATTCCCCCCCTCCAAGGGGTGGACAGATTTAAATTATGAAGATGGTTAAGTAGTGAGTTATAATTGGGCACAAGCAGCACTTTAGGGGGGCTTAACTGCTTTCAAAGCCCTGCCTGGCCGGCCTGCAGACTATTAACTGTGTCCATGGCCTTGTTCTCTCTATTTGAATTGATGGCAACTTAACTAGGAAAAAGAAAACGGGGTTTAATTTTTGTTTAATACACAGTGGGGTTGTATTTACCCACAGAGCAATAGCTTTTCGATGAGCTCAGTCTTTGTTCTCTTAATAATTTATTATCCAGGCTTTCTAACATGAGTTTTGAAGGGGCGCCATGCGGGCCCCTGTTTCTAGAGGAAAATAAACCCTTAAGTGCACAGACTGAGCAAGTGGGTGGCTGACCTAACACCTCGGCCAGCCCCACGACCAGCTCTGTGGGCTCTAATATTATATTTCATAATGATTTTTTAAAGTTACAGCCCTTTGGGGATTTAACCTTTAAGAAACACCTTCCTCGGCATTTTCTTGTTTGATAGAACAATCCTGTGAAGTAAGGATTAGGTATTAAGCGCCTGTGAAGAAAGCAGAGGTCCAGAGCATCTGAGGGATTTCCTCAAAACTCCTGGTGAGTGGCAAATGCAGGACCAGAGGCCACATACTGCAGGCTTGGGGACACATAAGGCTCTGATTTGGAGGACAGAACCACTTTTTTGTAACCCCTGGAGCATCAAGCATGTTTGTATTGGCTCAATCTCAACTCGTATATAAAGAAGAGTCTATAGTACCTGGCAATACTATCCTAGCTGGAATAAATACATACACACACACATATAAAATCACATAACACATGGTTTATTACATGTCAATGACCTGTAAATGAATGGAGTAGGTCTTTCTGGATGCAGAGTGGTGTTCAACATCAAGCACAACCAACTCAAGAAAGAGACAGAGAAAGAGGCCCAGACCTGCGACCATGCGACACAACCATCAAACAAGGTCGAGGCTCAAAGGAAAGTACAGGGAACGCGGGGCCAGATGGGTCTGCTTTAAAAATCCCCCTCTACCACCAACAGCTTACTTCTGGTTTCTCAGTCTGAGTTGCCCCATTTGTTTACTGGGGATAACAAAACCCATTGGTGACGATAAGATAACACGTGAAAACGGTAAACGTGCCAGCAGTGCCGTGTGAGTTTCAGGGAGTAAGCGGTGCTGCAAAGGGAAAACCTACGCTCCACCCTCTTAGGTTCTGTGCTGGGGCCTGCGGATAAAACTGACAAAGGGTAGGTTACCAAGAGAAAAGACAGATTTTTGTTCATAGAAAACTGCGCCTCAAGGAGAACCCTGGGGTTTACATTTTGATGTAAAGGGCAGAGAAGTACTTCTGGGAGAACAAGCGACTTCTCAGAAACAGGGTTGGAGCAGAGGGAGAAAAGGCTCTTATGAAACACGACATGGCTTTTGGGAAAGATGAATGGGCCCTTGGGAGACTCGGTGGAGATGCGACGATTTCACAGGGTCTGGGCAGGATAGAAATTCCTCTCCAGGAAGCGGTTGGCTGCTCTTGGGAAGAGGGTTTATGACAATTAAGTTCTTTTAGAAGACTGTCTTCAGGCAGATAAGGGTTGCAGGAACTTAAATGCTTTCAGCCCCAAATAATTTTTATGCCACATGCCCTGGCTAGTATGGATTGAGTGCGGGCCTGAAAACCAAAGGGTGCTGGTTGGATTCCCACTCAGGGCACATGCCTGGGTTGTGGGCCACGTCCCCAGTAGGGGGCATGCGAGAGGCAACCACACATGGATGTTTCTCTCCCTTTCTTTCTCTTTCCCTTCTCCTCACTCTAAAAATAAATAAATAAAATCTTCAAAAAATTTTTTATGCCACAGTGGCTTAACCATTTATTGAACTAAGCTAAACGCCTTCCATACCTTGGAAAAGGCCCAGGATGCATTAATTCATGTATCTAATATTTATGAGACAATATTTTAAGTAGAACTATTTATTTATTGAATTAATTGGCATGATATTGATTAATAAAATTATATAGGTTTCAGATGTACAATTCTTTAGTACATCATCTGTTTCATCGTATCATGCGTTCACCACCCCAAAGTCAAGTTGCCTTCCATCACCATTTACTATTTTGTATCCCCCAGATGTTAAGCATGGCATTAGAATACTTTATACATTTCCTAGAACTTGAGATTTTAGGCAACAAACATAAAATACAAGAGTTCTGACCTTGTAGAAAATACCAGGGGAAATAACGTATTTTCCTACATCAAGTTGATGTGATTCATTCAGATAATTCACACATATTTAACCTCTTTTTTGTTGTCACAGCCAAGCATATTATTTGTAAGCCTTTTTCATAATCTAAGCAAGGTATGTCCCTTAATTAATATAATATTGTTTTAGAAAATAATCCAACCTGCCAATGTGAGAATCAACATTTTCCTGGCTTTTGGTTATAATTCGCTAGGCTTGGGCACTGTTGAAACGGCCACGCTGTTCTTGGTCAAGACACCTATTTTCTGGACTTGAAAACATGAAACACACTCAGGCTTTGGAATAGCTGGGGGATACCAGATATTCCAAGGTTACTGGAAAACAGGTGCTGTTATGGGTGGACTTGTGCTCCCCCCAAAAGATATGTTGAAGTCTGAACCCCCAGGATCTGGACTGTGACCTTATTTGGAAATAGGGTCATTGCAGATGTGATTAGTTAGGATGAGGTCTTACTGGAATAGTGTGGACCTTAATCCAGTATGGCTGGTGTCCTTATTACAAGGGGGAATTTAGACTCAGAGACAGACTCACAGGGAGGACAGATGACATGGTGACCCGGGGAGAAGACCACACGGAGACAGAAGATTGGAGTGATGGATGTGTCTGCAAGCTCCAAAGACTGTGGACGCTCTCCCCACTCCCCGGACCTAGGAGAGAGGCCTGCAGGGGGAGCCCCCCCCACCCCCGCCCCTCCCCTGCCAACTCCTGGACTTTGGACTTCCCGCCTCCAGCCCTGGGAGGTAAGTTTCTGTTTTGAAGCCACCCAATGTGTGTTTTGGCAGACTGAGGAAATTAATACAGGTTCAATGTAAATATTTTTAGAATTGATAATTTATCCTTGTAGTAAGTGCTGGGCCTTGCCTTTATGTCATGATTATCAGTAATACAGTGACTTCTTATATACATCATGTTCATATGCTTTTCTTAGAACAATACTTATTTTTTGTTCATATAATCTTTTGTTCCCAAAGATCTGTAAGCAATAACAGTTTGGTCACTGCTAGATATTTATAAAAAAAAATATCCCCGAGGCAGTGTCTGACACCGTCCCCTTCCTCACCCCACCAATCACACAGCGTGTGCACAGGCACCTTCCCTGTCTTGCCTTCACTCTGTGGGGTTCTTGACCATAGGCACCAGATGTCCAGGTGACCTTCTCACTAACAGGAACCATTCCCATTCGAGTTCAAATGAAGATGATACGTACATTTCAAACATTAGAGGAGAAATTATACTTACAGCATTGACAGAACCAAGAACTGAGGAGTCGGTAAAAATGTTCTCCGTAAATAAGTGAGAAACAAAGGTGGAAGTGTCTTGTTCAATGGCTGGTGCGTAGTAAGTGCTTAAGGGATGTTCACTTCCCTCCTCCTCATCCCTCCCTTTTATACACCTGGGCACTGGAATCACTGTGAAGGTCAGGCAGCAAATCTACTTGTGATACAAGAGGTATGTGGGCGATGCTGAAAGAATTTTGTAAACTCTTTAGACAAAAACATAGGTTAGGCATGCCCAGGGCACTTGGACATGACCTCTTTCTTCCAGCTCTGAGTACACATGTCTGTCACCTTGCTGTTCCTTTAAGCATCGCTGGCCTTAGACACCGTTTACTTGTGTCCATGAATGAGCTCCTCTAACCGACAGTACGCTCCTAGAGGGCAGGAGTCCTTTTACTCACGTTTTGTTTTGGTCCATAATTACCAAATCACTTTGTGTCTTGCCCCAGCGTTTTCCTCAAGGGCAAGTGCAGACACACAAGTACATTCTTATTATTTCCTGCTCTTGGCCCCTAGTCAAATTCATGCCCATTTCAAAACCACTTGCCCCAGTGTCTTGCCCAGGTGTTCTCCTCAAGGGCAAGTGCAGACACACTGGCACATTCTTATTATTTCCTGCTGTTGGCCCCTGGCCAAATTCATGACCATTTCAAAATCACTCTTGTTTCCAGCAAAACCCTCCTGGATCTGTGCTTGTTTCCTTCCTTGGGTCAGAGCTGAGAATTCTAACTTATTCCACATGAAGTGTTTCTACAATGTAACTCAGTACTGGGTGCCTGGTGGGTCAATAAATAATTGTGCGCATTATGATTTGGCATATCATAGTTATAAATCATGTAGTCCTGTGACATTTGATGGTCATAAAGGCTCAGCTTGTGTACAGAGAAAAATGCCATGATTGTATGGCAGTATAGGGAATGGCATTCATTGAGGACAATTAACAAATAAGAAACTAAGGATGCTCGCCACCGCTAAAAAAATACTATTTTCCTTTCACAGGGCATAATTTTCTAATGAGTAAATGAGACCGTGAGCCTTCAGGGGGAGCCACCTCCTTTGATGGCTGGCCCGCTTGCTTCATACGAGACCAGGGGCTTGTTTTGGAGTGCAGGGGGCACTCTCCAAAACGATGCTTTGGAAATGATGCTTAAAAAACTTCACAATGATGCCTTGGAAAGACACAGTTTTACTTTCTTCACCATGGCTGCATGGAAGCAAAGCAGAACACAAACCCCTCTCCTCTCCCCTTCCTCCCTTGTTGCATCTGGTCAATTCTAAGAAACACCACTAATGACCAGGCTATATCGGCATCACCTCGTCAAGTAGCCCATTCAGTGCGCTCCAAAGGGCACAGACATAATCAAGCATTTGGCTGAATGCACAATTCGCACTGAATAGGGCAAATATTTGGATTCAAGTATAGGTCAGCAACAACCAATTGAAACATTAATCAAGGAAGCCTGTGGGAACTAAGTGGACATAAAGGGAGGGCAGAAGGAAAGAGAAAAGGAGGTTCCCACAGAGCGAGCCGGGCCGCCGAGTGTCTTCCCCGGGAAGGTGGGTGCCTTCACTCAGGAGGTGAGCGAAGCCAGCCCCGCCCGGCTTATTCCAGTTTCAGAAAGCAGTACCTTCAAACGGTTTTGTTTGGTCACAAAGTGGAATTCACAATTCACTACAAATGCGTCATGAAACTTTCTCATAGGAACCCCCTACCTCAGGCACCCAACTTTATTGAAAAAGAGAATTAGGCTGGAGCCTCTTTGTGCGTGTGTGTTTTTTTCTGTTGTCCTAGTTGGCTGCCAGGTCACGCCAGGGGAGGTTCGACTGACCTGCAAACCCTCCGGAGCACTGAGGAAGCCGTGGTGACTTCCTTGGCTCCCACGCCCGTCATCCACTCATCCGCGAGGCTCAGCAAACCCAGACCTCTGCGGCCCAAAGCAAATGTTTGCCACGCTCACGGCGCATTCATAATGCCTTGCTTTATGGATGGTTTAATTCTCAAACATCCACTCTGCATGTGGGCGTTGATGTGCTTCAGTGCCACACTCAGCCACATCCTTTCCCCCCTGGAAGGGTCAGAAACCCCGATCTCTGAGCAGGCTGGAACACTTGGCTTTCTTAGCAGCCCTCGACCCCGCCCTGTACCAAGTGACTCTCCAGGTCTGGCCCCACGGGCCCCACCCCCAGCTCTTTGAAACCCACCATGAGCAGTGATTGGACGGGGCCCTCAGTCCCAATCTTTCCTGCTTGCCTCCTGCCCTTGGAATTGTGGTGGTCACAGTGAGACACGGCAGTAGCTTGTACCCCCACCCTGCCCTCAGAGCTGGGCTGAGCTTGGAGGGTTCTGGATAGTCAGTGGGCAGCCAGGGCTCACTCCTTGGAAATGAAGACTCTACCTTCAGCCTGCACCCCTGGCAATGGCGACGTGCTTCAGAGGGGAGGGGGTGTTCCGAGCTCTTTCAGTTTAGTGGGGAACAGGTGAAGGGAAATGACTTCTGGCCTCGTGTTATTTTTGGAAGAAATATAAAGCTTGAAACCAATGGAAGGCACACCGAATATACAAATAACCTCCCAGAAATTCCTTCCAAAACCCAGATATGAAATGCTGGTTACTTGGTGTTCTATTAGTCAGGCCTCTGTATTAAGCCTGCAATTTTAACCCTATTGGATGAAGACAGCTGGTGTTAAGAAAAAGCAGCTGTAACATCCTGCAATGTTAAGTTGTGCTCAGAATAAAGTGTCTAGTTCTCTGATTTTTTCCTTTTTCTGTGTATGTATTTCTCTAACAATCAGGATACTTATCTAAGTAGACCACCTCTCACTCAGTCACATCATACAACTTGTTGTCCTTGACTTATATTAAATGATTATTTAAACACTAAATGTCAGTATCTTCCCTGAAACCACAGGCCAGTGAGTGGAGAGGGCCTGAGTGGTCCCTAGAGAACACATACATGGAAGTCTCGTGCAGAAGATTCTTGCTCCCTCCTGACCTCCTCCTTCGTGTCCTGGGGCTGTTAGAAGCTGGGACAAGAGGTGGTGGGTGACCCAGTAGAACTCACGATCATACGTTGAGAAAGAGGCTACGTCTGAATGGGAGAAGTAGGCCAATGGGTAGGCTATACATGCGGCAGTCATGGCTTGGCAAGACTGTTATGGTGAGAGGGAGAGCCCCATCACTGGAGAGAGCGAAAGAGGTAGGATGAGTTATTACAAGGACAAAAGGTGTCTCAGAGCTGGGCCTTGCTTGCAAGGAAGAGAAATCCTGAGAGGCTCTCTTCTCCTCCCCCACGACCCCCAACTCCTCCTGGGGCAGCATGGTTTGCAGCTCCGCCTCTCATGTGATCTGTGGCTATCAGTGTGATTTCAGAACATTCACATCATGCTGACTTCATTTATTTTCTTTAGGAATGGGAAAGTACGATGCCTTATCCATTCTAAGATGCCTTAGATGATACCACTTAAGTCTCACTAAAAAGGCAAAACCACTGCCCTGATACCATTTTAACTATAGTCCTTTGCAATGCAAAAATGGATGTCATTGGCCCCGATGGCTTTGGCATTTCTTTCATCTACTCTGAGGAATTTGGCCCATTCTTCTGCCTTCTGTTGCATTTCTTGGAGCCTGGTAAGCAACCTTTCCGCGTGTATCTCAGTAGACAAAAGGCAACAGAACTTCACTTGTTTGTGGGTATCTATATTTCTTAAATCCTCTAAAGTGACTTGCAAGAAAATGTAGAGTTGCAATCATACCGCCATCGAAGAGTATTCGCTTTGCTAATAGCAAATTCAAGCCGGCTCTTCTAGTTCTGTGCCTTTTTGTGGATGCAATACTTTTTTGTTTCAGAATTGAATCAGACTGGATTTTTTCGAAGCCATCCTATAGGCCATGGGAGTACCAAGAACACACGTGACTCAGTGGAAGAGGTGATGATGGGAACAGCTATGGGTAAGCTGGCAGGTACACAGGCGATGACAAGTACCTGGATGACACCAATTACAGATGTCTTTGGTTTGTGGGAGGCGTACGATTTTGTAGATGTTAAAGGGGAAAACAATGTGCATGCCATGGAAGAGTTGATAAAATACTATATTTGCATGTTAGAGGTTGGGAATGGATGTCTGCCCAGGGGACAAAGACCAAGGTTCTTCCAGAACGTAACTGTGCAGCGCTGTGAGGAGACTGCCAGTGAGGAGGGCGCATGTACCCCTGGCATTTAGAGCGACCCCAGAGCTTTAACAACCTGTCTCCGTGGACCTCAGACTAAGACCTCAAAGTGGCCACTAGGACCTTCCTTTAGAGTTGAGGCACTGGAGCAACAGAGAGGCAAAGGGTCCTGCCCCAATCACACCATCCACCCTTGGGGGCAGGGACAGGTTGCGGAGCTCAGGTGTGCATGGCTCCAGACCGTGTGCTGTCCCCATGCCACCCGGGGGCAGCGGGCGCGGGGAGGGTGGGGCACAGTTAAGGGTTTGCAGGCAATTCGGCATGAATGAATTAAGCACAAAAAACAGCTTGGGGCTGGAGGTGGGCCTTCAATAAATCACATTTTTAAACTAATGCTTCCTTCAGCAGAGTAATGTTGGTGGCAGCCTGAACATCCTGTAGCATGTCTTTGGGTAGAGAATATATGAGTAGAGAAACTGTAAGGCTGATCTCTATCTTTGGGGGTCTTGAAACTTATATGTATATACATATATCTTTGCTGCGGAATCAAAGAAGACCATCTATGATTTTGGCAAGGTTCTAAAACCACTCTTAACAAATATTTATGGAATAAAAGCATCTAACCTTGACCATAAATTGACCTTCCCGTACTCTTTCCATCCCAGGAACATTTGTTTTTTTTCCTTGCTATTATCTCACATGTGAAAACTAGTGGTAAATGCAGTTGTACTGTGTGTAACCATGCGTACCGTGTGTAACACATGCAGAAGCCTCCCAGGGTCAGAGTAGCTGGTTGGCTAATTAAGAAAGTCCATCAAGCTACAGCCTTCTAGAAAAATAAACATCTTCATTTCGCTTAAAGCACAGACATGCATACTCACATCGATCTTGTGATGTAAGCCTATCATCTTTGCAAAAGATCCATCGATTAGAACTCTTTATCATCAGCACAAATCATATCCTTGACATGTTGGCTATCATGTCTGGTTTTGGCTTCTTTAAACTGCAGAGATACTACAACACAATCACAGTGTGGGATTCTACCGCATATTAATAAATTTCTCCTAACCTTGATAGCACGTCTGATTTGATCAAAACACGTCTTAGTGACGACATATTTGTTTTTACCAAGTGTCTTCGAAATGTTCAACTTTGTTTTCTTTTTCTCACACACTTATATGTTCACAGATTTAGTTGGCATTTAATTAGTTACACGCTGAGGCGCTCGCGTAATGGGCTGACCCCTCTCGACCAGTCCCGGCTCCTTCCTCATGGTCTCCAAGAGGCCTTTCCCCTAACAGAACCCATGTGCACGGAATTCCATCTTTGTACCTGCTTCTGAGAAGACCGCCAGCTGACACAGCACATACTACATTTGTTGTAGAAAAAAGTTAGTGGGGCGGGAATGCACATAACAACTGAAACAGAATCGATTAAGCCTCCAGGAGATTTCCTGAGATCAGAATCCACACTAAACACAATCTCTGGTGCCTCCACAGGCGCCTCCAGTGGTGAGGACTGTTCCGAAAGAGGAGCCTGAACTTCAGTATTCTTAAACGTGACGAGCGCTCAGTGCTCTTGTATGTACTGTTCATGCAGCTGGGAAACTGGACTTGGGTACTAACTGTGTTTCTACTAATATAGAAATATTGTAGCCCCATTATGTGAGATAGGGGGGAGAAAGGAAAGAGGAATCTTACCTTGGGTGCTTTGGTGAAGGGTAAGTTCATGAATTTTAGAAACATTTTACAAGGATCAAAGCAAACAAAATTGTGAATTTGCTGCTGAGTGGCCAGAGTACCCAGTCAACTAGAGCCCAGACCAGGAGCACCCCAGGTTCCCAAGTCACTGCAGTGGCTGCTGGAGGCCAGGGCCAGCCCTATTCTGAGGGAATCTGCTACAGGACTGGCGTCCAGGCCTTTCCTTGGTGGCCTGGCAAGCTGGAGTGGGGTGGAAGGTGGCTCAGGGGATACACCAGGTGTCCCCTTTCCCCTGCATTTTCCAGGGTGACTGAGGTGGGCTGCAGTTTCCATCCGAGGTCTGAGGTCATAGCTGCATCTTCATACAAGGATCTTGGGCACAGACACCTGTGGTAGGTCTCCACTCTGCGTTGTAATTGAATCTGGCACCAGGTGTGCAAACGTGTCGGATTTTGCAGTTGAGACAGGTGCTAGCTAATTAATTATCTGGCAACTATGATGCTTTCTAGGAGTTCTGGAAGGCAGCTAATGGCACTCCCTGGCCTTCAACACCAGTGTGTTTAGCAGTGGGCAATACTGCCTCCTAGAGGTTGTTGAGGAAATTATGAATGTAGTGTGTGTGTGTGTGTGTGTGTGTGTGTGTGTGTGTGTGTGTGTGTGTGTGTAGGAGGAGAAGGAGGGGTTGTTGTCTCTAGTACTGAAAAACTTTTTTACATATACACACAACTTATCTTTTGTGGCTTTAATCTACAATAACTCTATGTAAATTAAGGAAAGATTGTACTTACATTCGGTTGGAACTTGAGAGTTATTCACCAGCGCAGTGCAGCTCGTGGCATTTGGGTCACCCCACTATTCTGCGTTGGTGGCTGTCATATTTGCATGAGTCTATGAGCAGGCACAGGCCTCAGACTGCTTCCTCGTGTCCCCTACCTATAATCGTGCCTCAGCATTTCCATTTTGAAACAGTATTAATTTATTAGAATGACTTTGTTTTTGTCTGTTCTTTATAGTACTGTTAGGACATTAGAGTGAGTAGGATATTCCCTGTGTAGGTGAGTTGTACCTGTGCATTTCCTAGGGGAGAGTCATACCGTATCTATGAGGAAAGGGGGGCGTTGGGTCTGGTAGGGTGGGGAAGTGCTATTCCAATGGGACTTACAGCCCCCAGCAATTCTGCTGTGCTGGAATAATCTGGAAATCAGCTGTGCTCTGGGGTATTACTGCTAGGGGCTCTGCCCTGGCTTGCTGTAGTGACTACTCATGAACTGCATGGTCTGCAGCTGTAACACGGGTGTCCCTCACTCCCCAGGTGGTTCAGCGCTCACCCAGCCCCTTGGAGCCGGGCCGACCAGGAGATGCTTTTGGACCCTGGAAAGTTAGGTGCTGCATTCCAGTGCATGGACTTCTGAGGACTGGCGTGGGAAAGATGGCCCTCTCTAATGAGCTGCCCCGAATATCCCGTGCTAATCTGCATCCAACCTAGAACACCAATGTCCCTTCACCCAAGTAGACCGAAAAGTGGGGAGTCAACACATTCTGCTTGATTCCAAAAGCGAAAACAATCTTCGTAAAACCCAGATAATAAACAGAGTCTTCCTAAGAGACAGAATAATTATTGATATGAAGTTGGCTCTTAAAGAAGGGCATCGGTGCCCTGGCAGGTGTGGCTCAGTGGTTTGAGTGACAGCCTGCAAACCAGAAGTTTACTGGTTTGAGTCCCATTCGGGGCACATGCCTGGGCTTCAGGCCAGATCCCCAGTTTGGGGTGTGGGAGAGGCAACCGGTTGCTGTATCTCTCATGCGTGCATCGGTGTTTTTCTCCCTCCCTTCCCCTCTCTCTAAAAATAAATAAATAAAATCTTTAAAAACAATAAAAGAAGTGCATCTGAAGCTTGCCCAGGAGCCTGCAGAAAGGCAGTAGGTATTTGGCTTAACTGCCGCAGGCACGAAGAACAGCTGGCCTGCAGCTATGGGAGCTTGTCGTGGCTGGGTGTTTACCGAAAGTGTCAGAGTGTATTTTGACCCTGCTCTTCCCACCAGGAGAGTTGTCCTCATCAGAGGGACATTGAAGAATGAATGTAAGTGAACAAAGAGAACAGAAACAGACTCATAGACACAGAGACCAGACTGACAGTTGCCAGATGGGAGGAGTTTAGGGGATGGGTGAAAAGGGGGAAGGAATTGAGAAGTACAGATTGGTGGTTACAGCATAGTCTCGGGGATGTGAAGTACAGCGTAGGGAAATAAAGTCAATAATGTTGTAATAACTATGCATGGGGCCAGGTGGGTACTGGAAATATCAGGGGAGGAATTTTGTAAAGTAATCACTATGCTGTACACCTGAAACTAATACAAAATAATTCTGCATGTAAACTGTAATTGAACAAAAAATTTAAAAAGAAATGTATTAAAATTTATGAGTGACTCTAATATATCCTAAAAAAAAAGGGGGGGGGGGGGTTGTAGGTTTGGCCCCAGTGAAAGCAGCACAGGGCGGCTACTTGGCCCAGCCAGCTGTGGGGAGACTCATCCTGCAATTCAATTGCTCCACCTGCTGTGTCAGCTAGGAAATGCAGAAGCTGCTTGAGAAAGGAAGCCGGTGACAGGAAGAAAGGGCAACAGAATGACAAGCTCACTAATAATACTATGGTCCCATATTGAGTTGTTCATTTCCTGTACAGAGAAATCCATAAGTAGAAGGAAAATATTGTTATACCCATTTCACAGATGAAGAAACTGAGACAGAGAGGTTGAATTACTTTGCTCAAGTTTACACACCTGTTACCTGGTGTGCTTGACTTTCCAAAGGCCTTCTACTCACTGTATAGTATGATCAGGCACTAGGTTAAATCACTTCACTTTTAATGTCTTGTTTCATACAGGAAGTCTTTGAAGCACATGTTTGCCTGATTTTGAGACGGGTGGAAGCTGAAACGTGGAGACACGAGGTAACTTATCTAAGGCCCCCAAGTCACTGAACAGCAGTGTCTGCCTGGTGCCGAAGCTTGGCCCTCATGCACGGAGAGTGAGAGGTGAGCAAATAGAGGCAGAATGATGTCACAGGTGTGAAAAGGACCGCACCACTATATTAATTCTGGATTTGCTGCTATTCTCACCGTTTTCCAATGAGCCGATACACTGAGCTTTGCACAGCGCACACAAATGAGAGAAGTCGTGTGTGATCGGAATCAGGGGTAACTGAATGCTTTGGGAAGAGTGCTCATGACTGAAACAGATTCCACTGCAAACAGTTTTGTTGCAGAAAATAATAAAACTGCAATTTAGCTTCTTGTCAAAAAATGGGTTTTTGGACTTTGCATTTGCTTTCAATTAAAAAATACATTTCACATGCATTCATAGGTATGTTTTCTTTATACAAGTGAAAGAATTACACAGTCACTTGACTCCCATCCCACAGCATCCCCCCCATGCTGTCCAAGTACAGTCCCCAGAAGGAAATGTTGTATATTTATGAACTTTTTCTACGCGTTTGCTTTCCAAAATTGAAAATATGTAATTGCTTTCTGTGTACTTTTACATAAACAATGCAAAGTCCACACATGGCTCTCTCCCCCTCCGCCCCAGCTTAACATGATTCAGAGCCCTGTCCGTGCCTGAGCGTACAGGTGAGCCTCATTTTTCTCTCCATGGACACCTGCTGCATAGAACGGCTGCAGCGCAGTGAGCACCATTGTGTCCCTACTCGTGGGCACCGAGTTTGCCTCCAGGTTGTTTTTCCTACTCTGAATGTTGCTGCACTGAAAGCCATTGCACACACCTCTTCGTGCCCGAGTATACAGTTCTTGAGGACAAATAACAGGATGGAGTTGCCAGGGGGCGGGGCGTGCACCTTAAAATACTGACAGAGCAAAATTGCCCTTCCATCTGCATATTCTGACCAGCAACACCTGCCTTTCCCGTCACTGTGCCAACTCTCATTGTTATCACTTTAAAACTTTGGCGTTATTTTGTGTGAGATTATCTCAGGTTTTAAAAACAATTTGCATTTCTCCCATTCTTAGTGAGTCTGAGCATATCCTGCTTATCAGCCAATCCTGTCCTGACTTGCCCATTATGCCTTTCTTTCCATAAAATGGTCTGCTTTCTTATTGTTATATATACGTTTTTTCATTTAAAGGGAAGTATGACATTTAAATATAGTCAAATGAAACTTTTTCCTCTATGAGTCTTAATTTTTTATAGGTTGATTAAAAGGCTTCACATACTATAAGGCCATTATCTATAGCAGGGGTGTCAGACTCATCTTCACCCGGGGCCACATCAGCCTCAAAGTTGCCTTCAAAGGGCGGAATGTAATCTCAGGACTGTGTAAATGTAACTACTCCTTAACAGTTAAGCGAGAGCTCAGTGCTGCCGCCAGGTAGAAATAAGGTGCCGGGCCAGATAAAACAAGTTGGAGGGCCAGATTCGGCCCACAGGCCTTGCGTTTGAAACCTGTGCCTTATAGGTTCCTATATACATTATCTTTTACCATTTTCGAGTTAAGTTTATATTTAATCTAATTGGATTTAACTTGTGATTAGTGGTGTGAAGTTAAGGACCAAACCGTTTTTCCAAATAGAAAGCCTATGTTCTAACGACATGTGTTAATGATCTATCCAACGATTTGAAGTGAAATTTCATTATGGGCTAAAATTCAATACAGACGTAAGTCTACTTCTGGTACCAATTATATCCTTGACTGATTTTTCTATTTATTCATATATTAGTATAAAAATACTATACCCTTTTCATCATGGTAGCTACGTAATATGTTTCCATATTTGATTGGACAAATCTTGTTTTGTTTTCAAAATTGCCATGACCAATTTTGTGCTTTCAGTTTCTTTTGGAAGTTTTAGGACGAGAGTGTCAAGTTCGAAGAAACTTACATTGAAATGTTGTTTGAGGTTGCTCTGAACTTGCGTATTACTTTTGGGAAAATAGAAAACCTTACAATATTGAGTCTTCTTATCCAAGAACGTGTATTTATCACCATATGCCCAGTTTGTTTTTAAGTGTTAGGAACGTTTGTAGTTTCTACATAAAGGCCACATACCTTTCTCACTAGGTCTATTCCTGGATCCTTTGTCGTGCTTGTTGCTATGGTGAACAGAAGCTTTTAAAAGCGATCTTATTGCTCATGGCTGGCACGTGGCGAACGCTGGCAGTTTGGGCGAGTCTTTCCTGCCTTTGCCGTTTTGAATTTCCTGGAGTTCTTCAACTTTACTATTTATAGGTGGTTTTTCTACTTAATTGAATTTTATTTGGCTCCCTGAATCTGAGAAACGCTGCCTTTAACAATTTAAAAGATTCACAATAACACAGTTAATCCTTAGCTTCCCCCCCAATTTCCCCTCCCCACCCCCTGCCCTGTCCCCAGGACTGCACCTCTGCCCCTTGGTCATGCCTCCTCAGAGCCTCTTCAAAAGGACAATTTACTCCCACTCCCAGTACTTTTAAAACCGAGACACACTCTAAAAAATTCTCTTTGTTCACCCATCTCATCTTCAGTTCTGCTTTTGGGTAGAATACCTTGATTCCCGTTAATTATTTTTGTCTGGTTACACTTCCACTGGTCGATGAGAAAACCAATCTTGAAAGGAGCCACCTGCATGTTATTTCTATTGATAGTTGAAGCAGGGGTGCTGGGAGGGTGGCTGGGGAACTTGTTAGAGATGCAAATGTTCAGGCTCTGCCCCAGACCTGCTGGACAGCAAGCTCCAGGGGTGGGGTCCAGCAGTCCGTGTTTAAGAAGCTCCTCAGGTGATTAGGATGCTCACTCAAGTCTGAGAACCGCAGGGCTCATGTCTTCATTTTCTCCTTTCCTTCTCTTACTGGGGGCGTATGCAGCCCCTGGAGGTGCTGACGAGCATTGGAGCTTCTTCTTCCAAATGCTGGGTCTGGAAAGAGTGAATTCCCGACAAGCAGCACGCAGACATGTTAGTTTAGCTTCTCCCACCACCCCTTCCAAGACTAGCCTTTGGATGGGAAGAGAAGCAAATCTGAGAGCAAGCAGCCATTCAAAGCTACTCAATGCCACCATCAAAGAAAGTGGGGTATGTCCAGTCCCCACCTTTTCAGAATGGATCTCACCAACCCTAGGCAAAAGGCGGGGGTTGACTGACTGTCTCCTCTCCATGGAAACATGCTATGAAATGTTGACCATCCCAGACCAGAGGCAGGTTTTTTGAGGGTCTCCTAACTGGGTCTGAGGGTTTGCTAAATTTCCCTTGCAAATAATTTGTCTATTGAGGATTTTATCAAATGAGATTAAGTCTGACTGCATATTACAGACAACTAAAAAATATCAGGAATTCAGTAATTCAGGTTCATTTCCCTCATGTATAAGGCCAGAGGCAGGCAGCCAAGGATTAGTATAATGGCTCCATGGTCGTCAGGGATTCTGACTCCATTTCCTTTATGCTTTATCATCCTTAACGGTCCAATTCATGTATAAAATAGCTGCTTAAGTTCTCAAACTTACACCTATATTCCAGCCAGCAGGGAGGAGGAAAAGAGCATGTCCCTTCCTTTAAGGTCAGGTCTGAAAGTTAAACACAAAATTTTGCTCACTGGTACCTAGTCATATGACAGCTTTAGTTGCAAGGGAGTCTGGGAAATGTAGTCTTCATTGAGGATGGACATGAGCCCAGCTACAAACCAGGGTTTCTTACTAAGGAAGAAGGTCAAGGACAATTAACAGTCTCTGTAGAGGTCCAAGCATTAGGGCTGTTAATCACAACTACATAACTTCTGGCTCTTGCTTGAGTTTTTTTGGGACTCATTCTGCTGATAGACTTGTCTCTCTGTTTTTCTTCTAATTAGAATCACCAACTGAAAGAAATCACAGGGGTCTTTTGGGTAGTGAGGAAATTCAAAATTGCTTATTAATTCTTTACATTATTCTATGCAACTCACTTTGGAGACTTCTGCGGGTGCAAGAATAATTCTGTGATTTCCCAGAAAAGAGCACATTGTCATAGTTCTTCCTGTCAGAACATGAAAGCAAAACAGTCTTTGTTGGGTTATAGATATACGATCACGAATTTGGCATGGATTCCACCCACCGTCAAGTGTGTTCTAGGGAATTAAGACAGTTCTGCTCAAAGCTTCTACCTTCATGCCTTAAGTCCAAAAGCAACTCCTAATGTTTAGTATTTGTGAACAAAGCTTAGCATCACCACCCTGTCCCTGAGCCTGTCTATTCTTAAAATGCCTTTGCACTGTATTCTAAACACTACTCACAGCCTTTGCTCTGGGTCATTGTGTCTCACAAATGTTACATCTCGCAAGTTTCTCAGATTTCCAGTGGCAGTCAGCGCATATTAGAGGCCCTAGAGTCCGCTTCACTGTAGGAGCTGCAGCCATAGGGACCTGTCCATAAGGCTCACTTAGACCCGTGACTTATGCCTAAGTTATTCCGCAGCAACCACCAACTCCAACAGGCATCCAATTCAACTATTTTAGGCAACAAGGGAAATTACTGGCTCACATAACCAAAAAACACTGGGGTAGGTCTCACTTTGGGTCTGTTCCAGGCGTTCAAATCATATTGTTTATTTTCTTTTTTTCTGTCTCTTGGCTCTGCTCTCCTCTATGTTGACCTCACGCTCAGGCAGGCTTCTCTGTGCGGCAGAAAGAATGACTTACCGCCATAATGGTAGCTCTTCGGGGTCCTCGACTGTAGGTAAAACTCTGACAGGCTGTTGAGGTGTTAAAGTTCAAGAACTGCTGGGATACATACTTACTAGTTAATCAGTCGTTGGAGCCAAGAGTTCTTTCACTAACAAGTGAAAGTCTTATCCATCCATTCATTTAATTACGACTATTCACCGATGTGTTCCACGCACTGCCTGGCGTCAGGGACACCGTGTAGATCGGCCTGGGTCAGATATGTTTCCGCTCTGTGCTGCAAGTGGGGGGTCAGCCGTACTCCAACAGTAGCAAATGGGTTCTCCAAAGGGAAGCAGATTTTGTGACCACAGAGGAAGAACTGCTGCATAATCAACAACAGAGATACCCTCTTGCCACCGCAGATCCTGTGTTTGTTTACAGAAAACCAAAGTATCTAATTCACTTAGAATAATTAAAGCTTACCGAGTTGACCAATGGGATGAAACAACAACAACAACAACAACAAAAAAAAAAAACCAGTGGCAAATATTTGGAATCTTTTTCAATGAGATCCGAAGTTTAACTCTCCCACGTGCCCTTTGTCCGGGGTCAGCGGGAATGTAGAGAAGCTGCTGCAGACCCGAGGGGCCTGGTAGTGTGGAAAAAGGCCCAAAGCAAATTCCAGGTCAACACTTTTAACTTGCTGGGACTTGAGGAATTCTTTTCACTAGGAACCGAACCTAATCCTAGTGTTTTGCCTGTGGCCAAGGGAAGGTCAGGAAATGACTGTGACCAATCCCCACGCAAATAGACTCGCCCACTGGAAATTCTTAGAGGAAAAACCCTGCCCACAAATGGCAGTGAAAGGAACACAACTCAGCTTCTTCCACAAATACTGGGCTCATTAGGCAAGAAAAGAAAACACGGGGTGAAAACAGAGAGATGGGACTTCATTTCATCCGAAGTGGGTGGCTCTGCTTTCTCTGGGACGGAGCCAGTTCTGTCAGATGGGGGCTGCTCTAAGGAGGGGGAGGGCCCAGAGCTGCCCTCAAGGGACAGGTCCCTGCAGCCAGCCAGGTGGATACTCAACCCCGATTCTCTGCCTTAGGATAAATAATGCTTCCATTTGTTAACCAACATTGATTTTCCAAAGCTACAAGGTTTTCATGCAATTTTGAAAGGCCTTTTCTTATATTTTCATTTTCAAACATATACCAAAGCAGAGGGTATATTATAATGAACATTCATGCACCTACCACCCATGATTGTCCACCTGCGGACAATCTGATTTTATTTATATCCCCACCCATTCCCTCTACCCCATGGGATTATTTTAAAGATATCATGTAACAGACATCATAACATTTTAAATAATTATTTCAAAAATAGTTTTAGCCCTGGCTGGGTGGCTCAGTTGGAGTACCATCCTATACACCATGAGGTTGCAGGTTCAATTCCTGGTCAGGACACATATGTAGGTTGCGGTTGGATCCTTGAATGGGATGTGTATGGGAGGCAACTGATTGATATTTCTCTCTCTCTTTCAAATCAATAAATGTATTCTTGGGTGATGGTTAAAAAAATTAAAAGGGTTTTAAAATCATAATATTCATATATGTTTTAATGGTATCAGGGACTAACCTCCAAAAACTTATAAATCAGAATTAGATAAACCTAGCCAAAGAAATAAATCTGCTTTTCTCCTCCCCACCTCTCCATGCACCTTCCCACAAAGTGAGTCATCTCGGTCAGGAATAAGTAGAGAGCTATTTGGACATCCCCCATGTCAAAGTTCCAAGAACTGTGCATCTTTGCAGGCAAATCCACACAAGCATGTGTCCCTCCTGTTTTGAAACCGAATAACCTCCACATTTGGTTTGCCGTCCACGTCCTTCATTTTCGCTGCCCAGGCATTGGAAGGACATCTTTGCCCATGTCTGGAATTCCTCACTGGCATCCCTCTCGGCAACATACTTTGTGAAACGCCAGAACAGTTACAGCAGCGATGTCTCTGCCTCTGAAAACGGAGCGGAGTTCTGACGGATGGTGCTAACGGCGAAAGGATGCTGTATCTCACAAAGATGAAGGAGCGAGTCTACGTTTGCAGATCCGCAGCTGGTTGGGCACCTGTGTTAGATTGCGACTGGACCCTTGCGGACTTCAAAGGTGAAACAAGATGATCTCCAATAAAAATAACTGGGAAGGCCTTGCAGCTTGCTAAACCCACTCGTAGTAGGTACTTAGTGGGGGAAGAGGCAGCAGGAGGAGAAGCCTTATCTTATTGGCCAGCATGTAAAGGTGGTTCCTTTTCCTTAAAAAGGGTGAGAGTCGGAACGGGTGGTGTTATCTAGGATGAAGAACCCAGTTTTGAGTTGTAAAATAAAGATTCTTGAGGAAATTCTGCACAGAGAAATAATTAAAAAGGTGATAGGACTTTCGTAGGTATTGACACAGGTCTGCGACTTCATTCACCAGACTGTAATCCCATGCACACAGGGACTGGCGATGCTCTTGATGTCCGCTTTATTTCCGGTGCTCGGGAAAGCGTGTGACACACTGGGGCAGTCAATACGTGCTTGTTGGACGACTGAATGAATAGAAGTAATGGGGGCCGTGAGCAGCTTTATTCTTAGCGATTGGTTGCCTCCTGAGAACATTTCCTGAACTCTCATTGTGCACCGAGTATTGTCCTAGGTTCCCTAGGAGCTATGAAGGTGGTTAAGTTAAAATTTTGGTTCTTAAGAAGTTTATGGGTAGGGTTAGGAGACAGATTGGCACAGTAACCTACCCATAGAGCCTTCCGATTTCATTCAGAAGAAAGTAAGGGCCCCGTGTTTGAAGCCAGCAAGGAGTGGGAGATGGAGGAGCCCCTGCACAGCTCCTACCTGGACACAGAGTGACCCCGATGGTTTCAGGTGAGGCTGAATCCTTCCTTCATATTCCTCTTGTGTGACATGGGGGTCACCCAGCTAGTAATGGAAGTGAGCTGGAACCCCCAGATCTAAAATGATGGTTAGTGGAGAGAACATTCATTGAATTGGAAGAGAAAGTGCATTTGAGGTGACAAAGCTCATGGGTTGTTGTCTTGGCTTGTTATAACCCACCCGCCTTCCCTGGGAACTAGCGATGCCTGATTTTAGCTCGCAGGTGAGACGGGTTTCTTTCTGCTCACCCTCTCTCACCAATTCCCACAAAACTGCTTTCTGTTGGGTCTTAACATGGAGTCATTAACTTCTCCACGGACCCACTGGTTAATGGATAAACCAGTATTTATAACCAGCAGCTGCAGCCCTAGTGAATGGCCCCTAAGAAGGGAAGTTAGTGGTGAGAATTACAGACTTGAGGCAGACTCTTAACGGGGGGCTTGGTATCTTGGGTTGTCAGTTGCAGAGTCCCCATTCCCTCAGAGGGTGTCCTTTTCCTTCTTGGCAGAGGAATGGGATCCCCCTCTTAGTCCTGAGTGATTTTCTGGGGTGAGGGGGTGGGTGGGCAGGCAACTCTCCCCTGAGAACAGTCACCAGATTCCTTGGTCTCACTGGAGACTTCGGGGTCAAGAAAAGGCAGAAAGGACACTAATTCACCTGTGACCTTCTGCAGAATGGGTTTTGGGGGACAGCATGGCTGCAACCCTGCAGACCCCTCTGACCATGGACAGGCCACCGAGTGGAGCCAACCACAAGAAGACCCAGGAGCAACAAAGTGTGTGTCGATGATGACAAAGGCTCGCTCAGAGAGAGAGCCCTGCTCCGTGATCCCCGGCTTTACCTTAACTCGGCAGGGAGATGCCCGTGCAGCTGGAACAGTCAATCCTTTCTTTTTTTGGAACACTAAAACCAAATTGTATCAGTCCAGAGGCTTTCCTCCCGCCTCATGTGAATATTTATACATAAAGTGTGTCAATCTGGTGGGTGGTGTTGGATCTCAGCCGCCAACAGCGCCATAGAATCAGCCCGGAAAGAAAAATGTACTTGGCCGCTGTCCCAGGCAGCCTATTTTGAAGAGACCTCTTTTTGAAATGATTTCCAGCTGTTTTCTTTCTGAATGATCTGAGCCTAATTCAATTTGTGGCACCTTTCTCTCTCCCAGCCTTGTTTCAGAAGGCCCATTACCAGCCTACAGCTCTCTACAGTCACCTGTGTGTCCCCTGGTTTGTCTGAGACTTTTACCGAGTCTTACATCAGTGACCCCGTCCGTACAGAGCAGAAGTATTCCATGTTCTACGGCCTTTCAATCACAGGGTGTGATGGCAGTCTAGTGACATGCTGTGTGTTATTGCAGAGTGCCCGGGGTGGGGGGGCAAGGGTGACAGCGGTCCCCGAGCTGACTCAGGGCCGATCCAGCACATTACTGGGTTTCTGTGGGGGAGACAGGCCAGGCAGCAAGAGCCAAGAACGCCCATGGATTTCGGTGAAAAACCTCCAACACAACAGAACTTGACTTTGGAAAGAGTTCCATCCTCATATATCATAAAAACTACTTAAAAGCAAAGCAGGACTCCATAGATATGACTTTCCCTGTGGTTTAATCATTTCCCCTCAGCCCCATTCCTGGTGTGGCTGGCAGTGATGTCAGAGACGGAAGAGCACGAAAAGTCACAGAAAGTGGGCTGGTGGAGAAGTGAGAGCTCACCACATACGTTGTCACCTTGCCAGAAATGGGCAATCACCGAGTCCCTCAGTCCCCTGGGCATGCGGGTGAAGACACCACGCCATGTGGAAACAGGAGGCCAATCGAGTTCACCGGAGCTGATGGGGTGTGTGGACTTCGTTTCTGCCCTCCCATCTCTGGGAACCAGCCCCTACGGTCATGTGAACCAAGTCCTTAAAATAGCTCCCTCTCAAAACAAAAAAAAAATAGCCCTGGCTGGTGTGGCTCAGTGGATTGAGCTCGGGCTGTGAACCAAAGGGTCGGGGTTCGAGTCCCAGTCAGGGCACATGCCTGGGTTGCGGGCCAGGTCCCCAGTGGGGGCCATGTGAGAAGCAATCACACATTGATGTTTCTCTCCCTCTTTCTCCCTCCCTTCCCCTCTCTCTAAAACTAAAGAAATAAAATATTTTAAAAAAGACATGCTTCTTTAAAAAAAACCAAAAATATCTCTCTGTATAAATAAATCCATACACATCTATATCTATCCATCCACATATAGTAGAAATATATACTCACAGTTGTGCGCACATGAAACACAGTCTATTCTTGTATGACTATGTGCTATTTTCCTTGTGAACAACTGTCAGCCTACGTCTGCCCCACCCTGCACACAGGCATCCATCCTACTGGCCCCGTTTCTTTGGAGAACCCCAGTGAGCGCACACATTCTGTTTTCCTGGACCAGGACGTGTACTGTGTGAGAGCAGGGGCTTGGAGCTGTCACTGCTTGACACCCTTGGCCCTCCATACATTTTTATTGGGTGAAGAGAGCAAATAAAAATTTCAGGTGGGAAAACTCCTATTAAAGGAAACAGGCAGGGTGATGAGGGCCAACGGAGAGAGAGGAAACTTCCTTCTGGTTCCATGTTGAAGCGCCCACCCCCTCCATTCATGGCCACCTGGACCCTGAAGATGTGACGTTTGGAAAGAGGATCTCTGCAGATATAATTGGTTGAACTGAGATGAAGTCACCCTCATCTCAACTTAATCTCAATTGCCGAGGTGACGTCTCAGTGAGAAGAACACCGTGTGAAGACAAAGAGACGTGACAGAGGAACAGCACGTGACAAGTAACGTCATAGGCAAGCAACACCAGGGTGGATGGTGACCAGCAGAAACCACAGAGAGGTCCTGGAAGGCTCCTCCCTCAGCGCCTCCAGGGGCCTGGGTGCCGCTGACACCTCTCTGACTTGCAGCTTCTAGAAGCGTAAGAAAACATGTTTCTGTTGTTTAAGCACCTGATGGTGGCGCTTTGTGACGGCGGCCCAAGGACACAAACACATGTCTCATTCCCGCCTCCCAGTGGTCCCTGAGGTCAGCAATATCCAACCGATGTGCTCCACGAATTTTTAAAACATGCAACACTTGACTATTCAGTCAGGGGCACTGACCTGTTTTCCCTTAGATTGACAGACTGAAAAAGGACTATAGCCGACATGACAGCCATCCCCTGCCAGTGTATAAAAGTTACACCTATCTTTTTGCCAGATCATCAGGAATGTTTTTTGGTGTGCTGCAGAATTTTAGTAATTAGTTTATGTGTGCCATAAGATGAAAAACGTTGGAAATCACTGCAACTCAATTGCAGTTGCCCCCACATAACCCCTTACAGGATTCCTGGTGCTGCTCCCCCCACCCCACCTCCAATGGCTAAATGCAGGTTCCCGCTTGGCCACCCTGGAACCTGTAATCTAGACCTGAGCCGGTGGGGAAAATCTGCCCTTGGAGATTTTCAGTACTGAGAATCCTGAGGGTGTTTCTAAAGCACAGCAAGCTTTGCTCAAAACCGCAGCCTCCCAGGTGGGAGGACACCAGCCTTGTATTCCGCTGGGAAGTCACACCAGAGCATAGGAGGTCACCAGCCAACCGCACCCATGGCGTGTCCAGAGGCAATGAGCAGTGTCCACCCAGGTTTGGGTTCATCAAGCCACTTTGTAAATGAAGAAGACTGGAAAAATCATACAGGGAGGGGCCCCCAGATTCCCGTCGACCGTTGTTTTGCCCCGAGGATTTGGGAAGCCTTTCTCTGCGAGGGCCGAGGCCTGGTGTGGCTGTGGTGTGGATGCTTCACAAGTGACCGGGGAGTGAAGGGTGGGTCCCACTGGCACGAGCTGCTATTGGCTCTTGCAGCACCGACTGCTCTTCATAGCACTTATCAGTTTGTAGTTGCATATCTATGTGATTAATTTATTTTGCCTGGAAGGATCCTAGTCTGTTTTGCCAAAAATCCCCAAGAGGACAGGGATGATGACTTTTATGCTCCCCACTGTCTGTAGTGCATAGCAGAGCACGCAGCTTACAACAAGCATTTGATAAATGTTGGCTAGAGGAAAGGGAGATGCATAAATATAGGTGAACTTCAGGATGCTAAAGGCACCTGCTAGAGAGCAGAAAATCCCTTAGGAGGAACCTCCCCTTTTATTATATAACTTCCTCCCGTATGACCCAACTGATGAAAGTTGCCTTCCTCTTACCCTCACATAGGGGACTTCAACTACCAACTCACAGGGCTTCTGCCTCCCAATTCTATTTATTTTAGCCTTTTTTTAGGTAGTCAATTTTCCCCCTCCAAAGGAAACCTTATGAGGAATTCTAATCCCAACCCAACTAAAACTGAGTTGCTTGAGATGCAGTGGAAGTAGGAAGAGGTGGAACCCCCAACAGCCTTCCATCTGTGAGCTCCTTGGGTACCCCTAATGATCCCCTGATTCTTCCTGGTTTGAACAATGCCTCCTCTGCAGGGGTCCCAGAGGGCTGCCCTCACCCCCAGCTGGGGGGTGTGGGCTTCTGAGACTCAGAACTCAGTGGAACCTAGGCCTGCCGCCCTTGGCTCGCACTCAGATGTTGGGACCACGCTCACAGCCCAGGACGTGGCCAGCCCAGGACGTGGCCGGCCCAGAATGCGGTGCTGGCTCCAGGGAGAACTGTCTCCCTCTGTCTCCTTGTATTCATCTTGGAAAAAGACAACTCGTTCCATGAGATTGGGTATCAGGACAAAACACAGTACAACCACATAAGAAAAATAACTTTGTTATTAAGCATATACAATCTCATCAAAAGGACTTCATAGTATCACATTCATCATTATTTGAATACTAGCTCCACTGTTATATGGACCTGTCATAAATAATGAACAAAACAGTTACAGAAGAACATGACTAGTCACTGGGAGACTTATGACATGCATGACACCCGCCAGGGCTCCTGCTTTGGGGTCATAATCAAGAACACTGAGGTCCCTGGGGCAGGTGCAAAGGGGTCTTTTTCCTATGGTTTCCCTGAAGCACTATTCTTTGTTGAAGGAGCATGTGATCCCAAGATTTTATGCTTTAGCAATTATGGTCATGGTTTTTTTGTTTTTTTTTTGTTTTTTTTTCAAATAGTAAATCATGGTTTTGATTTGTTGTGAAACATACATGCTGACAGCGCCAGGAAAAATTCATCTATTTCTCTGAATTCATTAATAACTTTAGATGGCTCCATTCTGCTAGCTGTCTGGCCCGGGCTCTTTGCAAATAGATGTCTTTGTCAGGAAGGTTATCTGACAGATGTTCAGTTTGCATAATGAGGCTGCTGTCTCTCTCTGGGATGGGCTGGAGTGGGGGGAGTCAGGGAGGGGGCATGACACCAGAGTATGATGAGGGATTTGCTGTCACCCCAGGCAAGTGTCTGGCATGGAGACTATCTCCCCTTGCATGTCTAGAAACAGGACTCACAAGGCCAGAGCCATGGAGCATGGCCAGAACCTAGGATGCCCTTTGCCTAGGACGCAGTGGGGTACACTGCCCCCACGCCAATGTGCATTCACTATTGACCTGTTCCACTGTGTGCACACCTGAGTGTATACAGTAGACGTGACTTCTGTGGGTCAATTCACTTTGTGGCAGGGGTTGGAGTGAACACAGAAGGAGAGAGAAGACAACAGCATTCCCTCTGCACCCCCATATCCTCTGGGGGTACAAGATTTCTTCTTCTGGAATTGGGAAGGGAGGAGGATATTCTCAAACTAAAATGTGTGCCTTCCCTGTACTATTTCAATCAGATTTTTATTCCCATTGCTTTCCTGAAATGGAAGCAATCTATTAAGTCCTATTCATGCTTCCCAGTTATCAGGATGCAAAAAATTGCAGCGAACGTTTCTGCTGCAGGGTTGAAGATGTATACAAAGACCTTTCCCTCCCGATCCATGAAGGGGCTTAGCAAAAGTCCAGCAAATTTTACCCCCAAAATGGCTTTTCCATGCAGGTTTGAGCAGATGGGCCCGTTTAGACAGTGAAGCTTTGATTTCCTATCCAGAACTAAAAGATACATTAGAAATAACAGTGCCTTATGTCTTATCTGTGAAAAATATAATTTGGGCATGCAGAGTACATAATTTTTAATCCTGTGGGCCTTGTCCAACTTTTGAAAATCTGAGCCTGAATAATTATTTTATACATTGACCCGATCCAGCAGACTGAGATGATGAAATAGAGGTTACTGTGTGTTTTGCTGGCGAGTATTATCTAGAATAGTGTCAGGAATCCCAAGCATTACCACCATCAGTTCATTCTTTTAATATATTTATCCTAGCTTCTGCATGTCCAACGTGCAGTTTGCTTGCATTTCATGAGCATTTAACGATAAAGATTATATTTCTAAACATAGTTCGCTGTTCAGGAAAAGAAAAGGTAATATAATTCCTCATAAAAAAAATCAAAGACAGACCTAATCATTTCTCATAGAGCCTGTGCATCATTTTCTTGAGCGTTCGCCCACCCACACCCTTTAAACACTGTGCTCTGCAAGCAGGCAAACATTAAATACGTTCCAGATGGGAAGACACAGCTACTCTGTTCAATGGAAACTGTGGCTGGAGAGGGAAGGGAGGAAGTGAAAAGAGGAGCGTTGAGAATGCGCTTGCTCTCAGCTGTGACATTTTGGAGGACAGGCACTGGGGATTTGCATGGGGAAGAAGGAGGGGCATGTTTGTGAAAGACTCGGCCACCAAGCCAGCTGACCTGCACCCTGTGTTTCTAACGTGAATGGAAGAAGGCAGCTGTCCCTTGAGATTTGCCATCTCTCTGAAGGAAGATTGAAAAGAGGCGGCCAAGCACCACCAGCAGTTCTCTTGAAACAAGCGTCCCAGGAGAAATGTGAAATGATGGAAAAAGAAAACTAAACACAAATCTCCCAGAAATATAGGGGGAAATCATAGGATGGGAAATGGAAACGTCAATACAGGCAAACATGAGTTGTTGCGGGACAATTGGTGGGGATCAGTGTGAGGGGGAAGGTCTCCTGAACAGGTGGATGGAAAGCCATTCCTTGTGTCAAATGAGAACGTGTACTTGAAGAAACCTGCAAGCTGCCCATCATAGCCAAGAGGTTCCCCAAGAATACTGCAAAGGAGGGGATACCTCTGCTCATCTTCTGAGCACATCCTCTTGCTCCTGGCCCTGGGGACCCAGAGGAAGCCTTTTCCAGAATCTGCTCCCCTGGGGACCCAGAAGTGAAGAAGCAAATACAGACCGAATGGGAGGTTTGGCACCATGCCCCTTTCCCAACTGCTTCTCATGTTTGCTGGGAGAGGGAAACCACAGAGAAGGCTTTCAAGAACTGGATTTTGAATTACATTATGGACAATTAAAGAAAAATGGGACTAGTGGGAAGGAAATTTCTGCCAAACAGGGAAAACTGTTTTTTTTTCCCCCTCCACATCTAGGTGAACTTTCAATAGTGTATAATTCTCTCTGTTGACAAGCCTGGCTCGCCCAGACAAGGACTTCTAATTCCCCACGAGAGCAAACTTACTTACCTCTGCCTATTAGTGGGGGGCTCTCTTCCGGAGGTTCCCCTTCCCCTTGGCCAACAATCCAGGCTGGCCCTTCTGCCTCTGAGCTCCAATGCACTTTGACCCAACCTGAACCACAGCCTAATGACACCTCTGGGTACCCAGGCAGAGCCTAGCAGTTTCTGTACCTCTCTAAGGGTCTGGCCACCCTTGTCCAACAAAGAATCTGTGATTGACTGAGTCGGCCCACTCATTGGATCAAACGGCTTTAAAATGTCCTGGCAAACCAGAAGCCCGTTGTCCTAAGGTGAATCGGGGCACTTGATTCGGTTTTCTCTTTTGAAAAGAGGACTTAGTCCTACACCCATAGCAACTTCCTGTTCCGAAGAGGGTACTGATAGACAAGTGTCGCATGGCCACTTCCTGGTCAGTTCTGAACTTAGCAGGTGGCAGTCTATACGACAGCATGTATCTTCTCCGCCCTGCCTAATCTCCGCTCCTGTGGAACTCTCTCCTATCTTGATCGGAATTGGGAAATGAGGTTGGACAAGAGGCCGAACTTTTAAAATCTGTTAGATGAACCATGAAAAAGAACCATCCACCAAAGTAAATACACATCGCTGTTTTTCCCTTTTCATTGAAAAGGCCTTATTTGGATACCGAGGAGTAAAAGCCTCTTTGGGACACGTATCTAATTCTTTTTTATAAGTCGCCTCACATTTGTTTGAGCTCACCTTGCCATGTTTCCCTGTGATTCTGTCAAATTTAAGATACTGTGAGAATCTTCTGTCAGAAAGCCGAAAGTTCTTAAAGGAAATAAATAAATAGGGGGGAAGTTCCGATGTCGACCAGCCCACCTGCTCTCAGGTGGAGGCACGTAAATCATTCATTTACTCCCTCACGCCTACCACGTCTAGCAGGGAGCCTCTGAAAGTAGCATTTGGAAAACAAGAAGTAGGGAGAAGGCAGGAAAGAACAACGAAAATAATGATGTATCTTGTCCAGGTCTCCAGTGGTGGGGTTTAGTGTTTTGTTTTGTCTTTTCTTCAGGTGATTTAACTGCAGGTGTGAAAACTCTTCTCTTCCTTTGGCATGAAGATGTTGGCACGTGCTAAGGATAAAAGTCTCTGGGGGCCCCCAAGTCTCTCGCCTCAGTTCTTTCCGGGGAGTCGTCTCCGGAGCTAAAATCCATGGTTTCTGGATAGCTGGAGAATTCCTGAGCTAAGGGGAAGCCCTCTGCTGAAGGGCGAGTCTGGGGCCTGAACACCTTCTCCTGCAGCTCGGTGATGTCATTGCGGATGTCAGCCAGGATCAGCAGCAGGAAGTCGAAAGAACCAGGGGGACCCTGTGCGCATGAGAGGAATCAAAGCCAGAACACCGCAGACCCAGCCCCCCGCGGAGTGGGGGCTTCCGTGGCCCCATCACTTGCCATTCCTGCTGCAGGCTGGCAACTGCTTAGTCTAAAATTCCGTGTCCCAAATGGAGAAAACACGGGGCTATTATCATAGCCCCAGGGATTCTTCCCCTTGCCTTCTGATTCCCTCATCTTCTGTATGACAGAAGTCACCCCTCTTCCCTCCCAATTCTAGGTTGCACCCAATGTGGTAGAATGACAGAATAGAAGAACATTCCCAGGCCACTTTCCAAAGAAATCTGAAGATACTATGGCAGCTTAGAGTAGGGGTTAAGGGGTTGGGGTTCTGTTGGGTTTGAATCTCAGCTCTGCCACTTACTAGCTGGTCCTGGGCAAGTTACTTAATTTCTTTGGGTTCCCATCTCTGCATCCCTTAAAAGGCGATAATAGTCTCAACTTCCTTACCTTTCATAGGCTTCCAAGTGAGTATTTAAATGAGTTAATGCAGGCAAAGGGCTGAGACCATAGCACATGCTCAAAAATATGATCTTTTAGAACAAAATTAGAGTATTGATAAGGGTGCTTGACTGTGACTGTGGCCTAAACGGAGTTGAGGGACTTGTGCCACTGGGGCTGGAAAGAGCAGCTCCCACCTACAGGTCCTCAGTGGTGCACGGTATTCCGGCCTCCGTGGGCGCTCACTGGCGCGTGGCAGGTCAGATCCCACTTGGCCCCCGCACAGGCGAGGGGGCAGGTGCCCAGGCTGCTGCGTGATGTGGCCAGGGTCAGAGAGCTGGCAGGCGGAAGAGCTGAGATGGGAACCCAGACCCCTTACCTCTAACGCTGAAGCTCTTTGTCCTTCTTCGGAAATGACCGTGACCTCTTTGAAAGCAATGGAGTTGCTTGACTTTTCTGTGCTTTTGGGTACTACTGACTGGCACTGTGAATCTCCCAGACACCACACACATGTCCAGCTAACTTCTCAGCGGCCCCAGCCACCCTGCCTGTCTCCGCACTTTCTGGAGGGATTGGCCAACTGCCCTGCTAGGGCTGTGGCTGTGGCTAAATTCTCAAGTCTTCAGAGTTAGGACTTAGCCCCATAGAGGTTTTTTTTTTTTTTTCTTCCTAGTCTCTTCAGATGTTTTAGGACATACCTGGAAACAGACTCATGGCATACTGAGGTTTGAATCTTAAGATATTTCCAATAAGGATTAGCCATGATAAAAGAAAAAGCAATAGAAAACAAATTGCCAAGATAAATCCCAAGCAGCTGCCGAAGGCCCCTATGACTCTCCTTCTAAAGCCCTCAAGCTGTTCGGGTGGGCTGTGAGTCGGCTGCAAGAAGCCGGCATCTGCTAATGAGACCCATTGCAGGCTTCTCGGAGCTGCAGCCCTGAGAACATTCTCACGGGGAGGTGAGACAGACGGCACTACTTACAGGAGATCCTCTGGGTCCAGGGGCTCCTCTCTCCCCCTAAAAGCAGAAAGGTCAAGGTTAGCTTTCTGGACCACGTGAATGCCACCACCACAGCCTCTATTTGCAGACCCACCATGACCACGCCCCTGCCCGAAACAACAAGTGTTTTCCATCGGAAGCAAACGGAAGCTTACGCTGGACTCCCGGGACTGCTTATCTGAACAGAACTGCTGGGGTCAAATGTCTCTCATTCAGATTTAACCCTGAGGTCAGATATTTTCAAACCAGATGTGACCAGAGGAATGCTTGTTATTCCAGGCAGTGTGCAGAATAATTTAGGAGCTTTCTAAAGTAACTCGCACAGACTTTACAAGGCAGGTAGCAGGCAGCTCTCAACGTGAAACTACCCCCACTTACACAGAACGGAACGTGTCTGCTCTGGACTTAAACGTGTCACACGCAAAACAGCCCCACTGGCCAGAGGGAAAGACACAAACGACCATGACCGCACGGGGCTTGTTTCAGATTTACAGGACTAACCTCTGTTAGGTGTGCTTTTGGTGGCTGTTTAGTTTTTACGGGTGTTTCGTATTTGGAGGAAATTGCTTTTTAGATTTTTCTGGGGGGAAAAGTCTATCTGTGCCTCCGTGTCGCCATGCAAAATGAGGACAGCAAACAGAGCCAGAGCGCCCTAGAGACTGAGGGACCACCCACTCGTTAGACTGACCTTAGAGCCATCTCTTCCTGGGGCACCCGGCGGGCCCTACGAGATAAGGGGATCTAGTTCAGCAGAAGGAAAAAATGGGACAAGAACACGATTTCCTCAACAGCAGTCGAGAGGGTCTCTGAGAAAATACTGACCACAGGGCCCCTCCGGCCTTGCTTAATGTGGGACAGGTCAGGAGACGGCCCCATGGGTCCCATCGAGCCCCGCGGGCCCGGCTGCCCAGGAGGGCCCGGCACACCAGGGAAGCCGGGGCTGCCCTTTGGTCCTGGCGAGCCTGTAATCAAAGAACAGCTCGTTAGCGCCTCATCCTGCGAGGAAGCCAAGAATCTGCAAGCTCAAGAATCTGCAAGCTCAGGAAGTCGATTCTCTGTGCACTCTGCCCTTTGCCCCCTGACACCTCGGTTGGGATGCCCATCGGCATTTAAAACTTGCTGTGGTCTAAATCAACTCCGCATCTGCCTCTCTTTTCATGAACCACCTGTCACTCGTCTACTCAAGCCGGAATCTTGAGAGTCCCCCCCAGATTTCCGTTTCCACACCCCCTTATCCAATCCACAACCAGTTCCTAAACAGTTCACCCCTTCCACGTCTCTCATAACTCAGTGCCTCCGTATCCCCTGTCATGGCAGGGCGGTGGCTGCCACACCTGGATAGTGGTCGTCAGTACAGGTGTCAGCATCTGAGACCTTGGACAAGCTGCTCACCCTCTTTCACCCTTCACTTCTCACCTGAGAAGCTGGGTTGATACAAATCTACCTTACACAGTGGCTGCAAGTATTCAGTGAGATTTCAGATACCTGCACGCGTCACTCTGCAGAGTACCACACATGTAAAGGCTCTAAAAAAACTGTTAGGCTTTTCTTGAATAATTAAGCCAAAGCCAGAGGCAGCGATATTCCATTCCAACCTGTTTCACACCTCTACCCTCGGTGCTGGCTCCTGGTGCCTCCTGCAGAACTTACCGGGAGGGAGACCAGAAGCCTCCCATAATGAAACGCTTTACCTGCAACAGCACGAGGACAGGCCAGCGACCATGTCTTACCATCATTTACGTAACCAATGACCTTCAGAGATCACTGTATGTCCAATTGCCTTTAAAGTGTGGGGTTTGATGTGCCTTATACATGAGAGTGGGGGCCAGAGAGCAGCAGCCACCCCCTCACCTCCAAAGCCAAAGGGTTCCAACTTAATGTAGTTTCCTGTGTTGGTGCCCCCAAACAATCACAGGCCTGGGGACTGGACTTTCAGTTAAGGGTAAGGGAAACCTTATTGTTTCTCTAGCTGCCCTAACACCTCTCATTGAAGGGCTGATGCTAGAAGTAAGGGGTGAGAAAGAAACAGGATTGGAAGAGAGAATAGGGGCAGAGTCCTCCATCACTTTCTGCTCCATCAGGGATCCTGGATAGCTCAAACCATGTTAGAAACCAGATGGCAGACTGGAAAGAAAGTCAGCAAGTCATTTATTAAGAAGAAAGACAGCCAATGAATGGCTCCCCTGTTCCTAGATTGTCCTTGTGGGATGACATGTGGATTGGCCTGGAGATGAACTCTCTGCAGGTTAGCAGAGTAGGTGCGTCCTCTAGGGGCAGCGTGGAGCATGCTGTGCTAGGAATCAATTTGTAGGAAGAGACCAAAATGTACTCAGAGCAGTGAGAAGCTTCCTTTGTGAGGCACCTGCTGGAGAAAACCCCACTGTGACCCATGGTACTGCAGGCCAAGAGAACGAAGAGGAGTCTACACCAAAGTCCTGGACCGGTTCTCGTTCTCTGTATAGACTGAGACCTGTGTTTGATGAAAACCAGGAGATTTAGAGAAGAAAACCCATAAATAGCTTGGGAAGAATTTTGAGCCTTTGTTCTTGCTGACCTTCCAACCCAGAATCTGCCCATGCCCTCCCTGTTTGGACAGGTCCGACCAGTCTTCCTTTCACGTCCAGCTCAATCCCCGGGACCCCGATCAAGGCAGGCTGCAGCGGTCCCTTCCTGCTTTAAGCTCTGCAGCAGGGAGCACCGTGCACTGAGGCAAGGCCTGCGGATCCTATTTGCTTTCGCTCTGAGTCTTGTCTGCCCAATGAGCATGTCGAGAGGTCACGCACAACACCCAGCACACTGCTGAGCAGTGGTAAACAGGGATAAAGCCTTCTGTGTTTTAGAATCACTCGCTAGCATTTATATCATTTCCTTTATGGGTGTGAAAAAAATCTATTGATCTATCTATCTATGGAACAAATCATAAAAATATAAAATGTATTTTGTATTGGTAAGATAGAAAATATAACATTTAGTAACTAATTTTGAAAGTTCTCATTGCATTTATTCTGATGAAATGATAGGACATTTGACATTTTCTTCAAAATAATAAGGGTGAATCTCCAAAATAATAAGGGTGAGGTGCAGCAGGTGCTCACTCTCACTGCGTTCTCAGACTTCTCATCGTGCCCTGAGAGAGGAGACGGCGCTGGTATGGTGAATGAACAAAGCCAGACAAAAAATACACACTATGAAGTTCATTGCTACGCAGGTCTAGGACAAAACGGTGGTGCTAGAAAGCAACTCAGCGGTGGCTGCAGTGGGGGTGGGGTAGACTGCAAACAGGCAGAGGGGCGTGTTTCTGGGGGATGGAAACAGTCTCTACCTTGATGCAGATACTGATGCCCGGTGGGTTAGCGAGTGCTTGATATGGGATGTGTACATGTGTCAGAAGTTGCCATTTCAATGGGTAGTTTTATTGGATATAATCGTATCTCAGTAGGGTTGACTTACAAAGAAAAAGTACATGTGTAAACCAACATCGGTGCTAATGTGTTCACAAACGGTGGGAAAGAGGAAATGACTGGGGAGCAGGGGAAACCAGGCCAGTCCTGTGTGTTAGAGCCCACAGGAGCTCACGGACCAAGCCTGTTTTTGTATATATTAATGTTAAAACATGGTTTCCATGTTGTTTCTCTGTAGCTTAAAATGATCTCTAAGAATCTTATCCAATGGCGGGACACTGACCTTTGTCTCCCAAATGTCTACTGGCTACGAGGGTTTCTCAGGCTTGGGGACCCTTTCTTCGCACAGGTGTGGGTGCTCCCTGGGTTCCTGCACTGCCCCTGCCCATGGCAGCCACACAGCTGGGCCCAGCCCCCACTAAACGTGAGCTCTTGGAAGGCCCTGGCTGGTGACTGTCCCTCTCTATGCCCTGCCCACACTCACCGGGTGGGCCCTGGCCCCCGGGCAGGCCGGGGGGTCCTGGCAGGTAGGCATTGGAGGCCAGCACCTTGTTACCAGTGATGTACTTGTCCAGGTCAGCGGCGCTGTTGGGGAGCAGGGCGATCTGCAGGGGGAGAGAGAGAGAGAGAGAGAGAGAGAGAGAGAGAGAGAGAGAGAGAGAGAGAGAAAGAAACACCTGTCAGTGAACAAAGGCCCCACTCCCGGGAGATTCTTGTCACTGTGTTGTTCATAGTGGCTGTGAAACTTTTTCACGATAATACCCCTTTATCCGAGCCAACCAGCTGAGCCACACCAGTCAGGGTGTGACATAGGTGTGACCCAGGGTGTGACCCAGGTGACCTAGTTTGGCTTGAGAGGCTGGCTCCCCAGCCTGCAGCTTCAAAGCATCCACACTGTCCCCCAAAGAGCCCCCAATACCCTCAGTACTTGTGCGCATGCACTCCTAGGAAGCTTGGGGGCCCTTCAGCTAGAGTGAAAACCCTCAGGAAAGGCCAGCCTCACAGGTCTATGACCTCAGAGACTCCTGACTCCCTGCTGCCTCCCTCCACAATTCAAGAAGACCTGGTATTTCTCTGAGAGAGAGGTAAGGTGCTCCGTTCCCCTGTGATCACTACTCAGAATCCAGCAGGAAGACCATCGGAATCAAAATCCTGTGCAACCTGAAAGTCAGCTTGGCGCACCTTCAGGTCGGGGTTCACCACATTCTCACACACACCTTTAAAAATGCCCCTTACCTAGGGGTCCATTTTAATCCTCACCCACTCCATCCACTGCCTTCACTGTGTTCCGTCAGCTCTCAGGCTGGTGGGCAGACCATTCAGTCTAAGCCTAGTTGGCACTGACCTCAGTGAACGCTCAGTGAGGTCATGGGTTTTGTTATTTCTCAACATTTTCCCACCTCACCTCTGCCACGTCCTCCTACTTTGGGGTTGTTTCTAACCTGCCGGGCACACACCTTTTGCTTCAGCTGCAGCACCGTCTGCTTCATCTGGTGGAACTCCTTGCACGAGGCGCAGCAGGTGCTCGCTCTCACCGCGTTCTCAGACTTCTCATCTTGTCCTGGGGAAGGAGACAGCGCTGGTCGGTTGCCTGGGAGGCCAGAGGACTTCCAGCTCCGCAGAGACAGCATCTCGGAAGGCGGCCCTGGGGTGGACTGGCTGACAGTGGACCTCTCGGGGGGATTCTATGGTTCTCAGGGCACCGGCAGCGCACCCCAGGTCAGGGAGAGACGGGGAGGGACGCTGCTATGTTTTGGCCTCAGCTGTTCCCATTTAAGCAGCCCAGCCTCTTTCTCTTTGATGTGGGAAAACATGAGCCCTGGCCCTTTAATCAGGACCTTTCCCGGGGGGAGGGGGCAGGCTGCACCAGCGTGACACGACTGTCCTCCCCTCCAAAGGCCAATGTTCACACTCCGTAAATTATCCCCACGCTCAGGCAGTGGGGCTCACGGAGCTGGTCCTTATCACCTCGGATCTCCCAGCTGATCCAAGGCAGAGGCCAGGCCAGGCGGGGTCCCAGACGGGGGCTGGGCACTGGCCTCTGTGCAGAAGTGGAGCTGGGGTGGAAAACGTGCCAGGTGCTCTGGACACGCCCACCAAGGGCCGAGGGAACAGGCCTGAGAAGGCACTGCGGCCCCACCCAGTGGGAAGGGTCCTGATGCCACGTGATGGAGCACTGGGAGCTCAAAGGCTTTTTGTGAAGTTGTATTTTGCTAAGGAAAAAAATAAGTGCGTTAAAGGGTGACGTGGCCAAGAATTCACGCAGTTCTCATCCAGCTGACACTGGAACGGCCATAGACACCGGAGGTCACCTCGCTACCGATGAGTAGGTGAAGACCACCAGGGCTGTGCAGAAGGTGGCAGTGGAGTGGGCCCAGAGTGGGGTGACAGGGGGCATGGTGTTTTGTTGGGGTGGACAGGACGGTGTGACAGTGGCCTTAGGGGTTGGGCCAGGCGTGCTCTTTGTGTGACAGGTAACATTGCGATCTGGAAGGGAGGTTGGGGACGGTAGAGAAGCGTCTCCCCCAAGTCATCTCTCATGCCTCTTGGCCCACGTGCTTTTGTCCCTACTGCTCTCCCTCCTGGGACGCCCTCGTTGCGGCCTCCATTTGTGGAATTCTACCAACCGGCGAGACCCAGCTCAAGCCTTCCATGAGCCCCACCTCTCTGTGTATGGAGATAAAGCTGTCCGCTGAGGTCAGGGGGCATTTCCCACGTGTCCCACTCAAACGGCAGGTGTCCCAGGCCTCCCTGCAGAGGGGATGCTGGTGCCAGAGTAGGAGCCACCTAATAACAGGGGTTGCTTCTTGGTAGCTCACATAGTGGGCGCTCAAAATATGTCTGTGAAATAGGGTGTTCAACGTTGAATTGTTCCTACCCCTCCTAATTCATACGTTGGAACCCCAGTGCCTCAGACTGTGGCCTTATTTGAAAGTAGTGTCATTGCAGATATCGTTACTTAAGATGATGCCATGCTGGAGTAAAGGGGCATGTAGCGGAATAGGACTGGTGTTTTTATAAAAAGGGGGCCATTTGGACACACACGCCCAGGGAGAACACCATGTGGAGATGAAGGCAGAGGTCAGGGTGATGCAGCAGAAGCCGAGGGGCACCAGAGTTTCCAGCGAACATCCAGGATTCCGGGGAGAGAGAGACACGCCCGTCCTCTGAACTAGCAGCTGAGGCTGTGCTCGCTTTTAAATGCCTCTGACTGTAACGTCACAGGCGCTGGAACAGATCCTCCTTCACACACCTCAGGGGCCAGCCCTGCCAACATGCTGCTCTCAGACTCAGCCTCCAAAACCGTGACAGTACACTTCTGTCCTTCAAGCCACCCTTTCTGAAAGTCACTAGCAGGGTAACAACTGATGTGGGTTTACCACAGAGGTTTCCTGAATCTGAGTCCAATGCCTTTCCCACGGATCACGCAATTTCCTCTGGGCTCCTCCCCCCTGTTTAATGTACTGATTCACAGCCCTACTTGCCTGTAGAGCTTGAACTCATCTGAAGCAAATTAGAGTTATGTAGGCTCAGTCTCCAACATCACAGACGCAAGGGAATTTCCGTGCAAGAACATACTCGGAGGTAAGTGGCTGAAGCCTTAACCAACCTTGTTCATGCTCACGGTTTTGAACGGCGGCTCCTGGCATAAACGACGGCCCCGATGCCAGGTCTGTTACTACTGAAGGGCAGCTGGGTAACATGAACCCCTCCCAGCCCAGCATTCATCCACGGCATGCCACCTACTGGCCCACTGGACAGTCCCCTCCGCAACCTCTCTATCCCATCCATCCCATCTTCCCATCCACCTCTGTCTCTCTCACCCCTTTACGGGTCTGTCTGTTTGTCCGTGCAGTCCTGTACCCATCTCTTCTTCCTATCCTATCTCTGGAGCATTTGCTATTTGCCAGGCCCTGTGTGAGGTGCTGGAAATGCAAAATAAACAAGGACACCTGTTAATGATTTGCAAACGGCTTTCCTTCTACTGAACTGGCCCTGCTGGCGGAGCAAGGCCATCACAAACGAGGGTTAAAACCCCATGCTTTCACTTCTGTGTACTTGGTTGAACTTTCCAAGTGTTGGTGTAATTAGGCAATTTGATATTTTCATAAGAGTAAACCTTTTCATCAGCTTCTAGACTCTATTTTGTTTATATCATGGGGTGTTAGAACTAATGTATCTTTAGCTCAATCTCCTTTATGGAGAAGGAAAATAACTTCGGTCTCCCTGGGTGCTGGGATCTGAGGCTGAGGCTGGGCACTGTGGGGGCCCAGGGAGCCTGCCGCTGAGAGTTCTGTTCTGAACACCCGAGAGCCATCTGCCAGGCTGGCGCCAGGGCCATGGTGCACGGTGTGCTCGCCAGACCAGCACCAGCACTGCATCGGCACGGGGTGCCTATTCTCCGAAATCCCAAATCGCAGGATAGGGCCTGTGCACTGTTCCAGCAAAGCCCTCCGAGGGCCTCAGAAGCGCGTTCGCTGCTCCAGGGAGGCCGCTCTGCTGAGCGGCCTTTGACCTGAGGATGCCTGGCCTGTTTTCTGTCCCTTTGGGAAATGATCAGAGCAGAGATCAAGGTGAACTTTGTTCCCCAGACTTCTGAAGCTTCCACGGACAGGAGCCGAGTAGCGAGGAGGGGCAGGCTCTGGTGCAGTCCGACCATCCAGACTGAATCCTGACGTCGTCACTTAGGCCCTTTCAGGGTGGAAGTCACGGCTTCTGTGAGCATCCGTCCTTTCAGATGTAAAGCGGGAAATGGCACTCACCACCTGGCATCGCTGTGAGGACGCCTGCAAGTTCTGAGAACAGTGCCTAGTACGTGACAGACGCTCCATAAATGTTAGTATGATTGCTATTGTTGGTATCTTTTAAGAAATTAAGCTATCTACAAAATGACAGATGTGTTTCCTTCAGAAAGAGCGCTCAGAGGGTGTGATGATAAGTCGCCGTGTGTGGAGATGGGTGCGTGCAATCCATCCTGAATTCAGGCTCCTCTGCGCTGCTGTTTGTCTACGTACTGTCCGATGTGGAGCTAAAATCACCCTGGCTATGCTACATTAATAACTCATTTAGAAATCCGGGTAGACATCTTAGACTTTGTTTTCAGTCCTCTCGATGCAGCCATTGAGTGTCTCTGACCATGACCATGACCGTGTTAAGGGAGGTATCACTTAACATATTGCTCCAACCCTTTCCCATTGTAAAGGTGCAATATTATCAATTAGCCACATGGGGGCAGATAGCTCTAATTTTTACTGATGTTGGGATATACATATATCCTAAGCATTAGAAATAGAATTCCTTACATACCACCCAGCTATAATACACTTAGAAAAACTAAAGAATGTTCCCAACGTATTTCATATGAGCAGTGTCAGAAGTGAACAAGGCATGTTTGTTTTTAAAAGCTGATGGTGCCGATTTGTGCCCTAGCCAGAGTTCTCAGCACATTACAGCCACGTGGCAGGGGGCGGTGGGGGGGGGGGAGGCGTTTTTTAAGAATCCTACCGACTATGCTGCACCCCGCCGGTCTGAGTGTCACAGCAGGGGGACAGTATCAGCATGTTTTAAAGCTCCCAGGTTGAGAACCACTGATCTGTGGATCAGTGGAGCTTGAAAGTTACATGAAACACCTGGCCGTCCCTGACACTTTGAACTGTGATAAGTGACACTGGGGGGTCGCGGTCACTTTATCAGAAAGTAAACAAGAGCTGAAAAATAGAGATCTGTAAGCTAATTACTGTGGAGCCAACAGCCCTTCATTAGTCTCCTTGTTGGGGGCTACGCAGACTCCCTGGAGCGACTGAACCGGCTCCAGCTCCATGTTGTCGAAGCGACCGAGTGAGCCAGAGGGGTCTCCGTGTCTGTGTGTGCAGCGCGACCTTTCAGCGACCAGAGGCCGTTCCTCGGTGGCTCCTGCCGCTCCCCGCCCACCCTCTGAACAAAGAGCTGAGGCTGTGCTCGCTCACTTTTAAATCTCTCTGACTGTAATGTTACGGGCACTGGACAATGCAAAGTTAAAAAAAAAAAAAAGAGGAGGAAAAGGAGGTATTTACTTAATAATAATAATCATTACCTCCTCATCCCCCCAAAATCGACTGTGATGAAATATTTGGTTTATTAATTAGTCTGAAACACATGAAACCACTTAGCTGCTCTGATATTCCAGATGCAGGGCTCGTCCAGCCCCTAACTTTTCTCATTGCTGAGCTGAACAGCTGAATGTCAATTATTCATCTTTTAGATACAGTAGGTTCTGTTTCGGTGGCACAGTTGGGCATGTCTTGGAGTCTTGGCACTCGCTTAGATGAAGGACAAAGAAGTGACCGCACAGGGACTCACAGGGCTGGCAGGGCTTACATTACTTAAGCTATATCACACCAAATTGCCAAAAAAATATTTGCAAGGGAAAAAAAGGTCTTTAGTGCTCCCCTTGTCCCTTTTGTTTACAGAGGAGGAAACTGAGGCCCAAAACCCCCCCAATGACACTTGGCTGGTCAGTGCTAAAGCAGCTACCAGCTCTCCTCTGGGGGGGTCCCTCCTTTTGGCATCTCTGGGCCACACTGGAAGAAGAAGAGTTGTCTTGGCCACACATTAGAGACATAGACACTAATGAAAACAAAAAAAATCTTATAATGTTTTAAGTAAATTTACAGTTTTGTGTTGGGCCACATTCATAGCCATCTTGGACTTCATATGGCCCACGGGCCACAGGTTGGACAGCCCTGCCTCGAAGTCAAGGAACTTTCTGGGGCATCACCACTATCAAAGAAACCCATCCGGGGCACTGTATTTTTTTTGTGGCCAAAGCCATCAAAACCAGCCCCTCACCTTCTCAGTGGCCCATTGCTTGAGTTATGACTTTAACACTCAGGGCATACAATGTGCCTGTCCTTTGTCATAATTTTGTATATGACTTACTCCTTCAGTCTGTAACTCCCTGAATTCCTTGGTAACCGGTGTTGGAATGTTTTCCTTAGCACACTAAAACCAAATGCTAAGTCCTCCGTGGGTATGTGGTGAAATCCACTGAGACCAGTTACTAAGCGTGAAATACTGAGTTCTTTTATAATGCTGGTGGTGGTGGTGGGGGAGTGTGGTACAGCAGACAGTGGTGTTTTAGAAAATTATTTGAGGCTGTTATTTTTAGAGGAGGCAGGTGGGCGGCAGGGGAGAATTGGCAGCCGAGGCGAATCGGTGCAATGACTGTCATGGTGAAGTTCAGCGGTAGAGCCACCAGGCAGTTCTTTCTGATTACACAGAAGGACAGCCCCCTTCCAGTCCCTGTAAACAGGAGCATCCTGCCTCGCGGAATGGCAGGATGGAGGAGTTTCATCCTGTTTTGTTTGTCAGATGCTCTGCTGTCTGCAGCAAATGGCTTCCCACTGGACCTTGCGGCTGTGTCTGAAAACATCCTTCCCTGAAGGTCGACCAGATGACCAACCACGTTCAGCCCCAGAGTTCAGAGTTTTGATGCTAACAACTTGGAATTTCCAAACTCTAATTTTTAGGACACTTTCATCTGGGAGGTGTTTATAGGTATTTCTTAAGAAACTAATTTTGGGAGATTTAATAAAAATTAACATTTTTTCTTTCAGAAATGTCACTCTCTCAGATGTTTAATGCACTCACATCATGAATCCTTAAGAAGTGGGTGCAGTAACGCCTTCTTCCCCAAAACAGCTGAACACAGAAGCTTCTACAGGAAGAAAGGCTTAGCAATACCCAGGACCCTGCAGTTCTGCAGAACGCAGAGTGGAGAGATGCTGTCTGTAAGTGGTTGAGATAAAGCATGCCTTTAAATGAAAGTAACGCTGGAGAAGGTACAAAAGAAGTTGTCAATATATATCCCTTATAATTATGTCCACTTAGGTTTTTTTTACTGAATTCTCAGCTACGGAAGTCAAACTGGTCACCGAACTGGCCACCTCGTCAACACAACTCTCCATCTCTTGTACGGAAGCACTTTGCATGTGTGAGAAATGTTTATGAAGTACACTTCATTCTCAGGGAAGGACACTGGAGTCTGGTCTCAGGGCAGACTGAGCACCCCGGGCTGCTGATGTCACAGACGTAGTGAGGTCTTCCTGTGCTGCTGCCCGGTGGCCGGGCCCCTCCCTGGGCCCCTGCTGCCCCAGCATGAGGCAGGCGGTGAGTGCCACCAAGGCTGCCTTGTCATTGCTCAGGGTCATCCCCAGGGAACCAAACGACAGGGCCATGGATGGGACTGAAGAGGGATGTGGTTGCAGAACCCAAGAATTATCATAAGGGGAGGAGGCCACGTGAGACCAAAGAACCAGTAAATGCCACCGATGAAGGCCTACCCTAGTCTCGTCACGTGGTGTCTGCTAGTTAAGACCGGGCTGTGGGCACCAGGTGGAAACTGCCCGGGGGCAGAATGAGGTCTTTTCATTTGGTGATCCCTGCCGTCCACTGCCGCCCTGACACTCAGCAGTAAGAAGGTGTCACTGTATCTGATGGTTGCGCTCGAGACTGGGTTGCTCAACACTGCCCTTCTCGCCCATGAAGGTGGAATTCACCTGGACACAAAGCGAGGCAAAGAGACAGAGGAGGTGCCGGGCGCACTGGCTGACAGCCCACAGGCCTCCCGGCTCAGAGCACCGCTGGAAACCCAATTCCAAAGTGAAAAATGAGAACGCTGCTCTCTTGTTGCTAATTCTTTTTTTTAATCCTCACCCAGAGTTACATTTATTAATTTTAGAGAGAGAGGAAGGGGAGAGAGAGAGACATCCATGTAAGAGAGAAACATTGGTTGGTTGCCTCCTGAACGTACCCTGACCGGGGACTGAACCCACAACCTTTTGGTGTACAGGACGATGCAGCAATGAGCTGAGCCACCTGGCCGGGCCTGTTGCTGCTAATTCTTAAGTTGCCCCACACATTAACATGTCTCTCGGTAGCTAAGAGGCTGCACCTCATTTTTCAATGAGATTCTTCCTTCCAATGTAGGACATAATCTAAGAGTTAAGTTACACATCCCGCCCCTCCCCACCTCCCACACCGTGGAACAACCTGCAAACATTTTTTTCTCAACTGACCCATTTTAAGCACCTTGGGGCACATGGGCCCACATGCTTCAGGCTTTAGATAGTTTTCCCAGGGCCCTCTTATTCATTCACACCATCCTAAACTACCCAGTTCTGAGCTGGTTCCAAACAGGTATTTTGCCTCAACTTCTATTATGGGGTGGATTCTTCATAACTCAACACAACTTATTCCTCATCATTTCGCTTTGCAGTTTTTCCTGTGTGAGGCGGCTGGTCCCAGCTGTTTGCTGCCCTGAGCTGATGGCAACTGCCTGCTGTCCCTTTCTGAATCTCCGGCTACACCTCCACCCCTAAATCACTAACTAGCTCCTGAGTGCCCAGTTCTGGCCTTTCCTGTCCCCGCATTTCTTGGCACCTGGCTTTGCTCCCTCCCCACCCACAGATGGCCCCGGCCCAGGGAGCCCCCCTGACAGGATCCCTGATACTGTCCCCTGCCCCCCACCCAAAGGCAACAGAGGAGACCTGGGCCCTGAGCTCTGGAAGATGACAGCTGCTTGGCCTTGTAAGTGCTGGGTACACAGGAGCACGAGGCTCCCCCTTCCCCTGCGCTCTCCTCTTCCTCTCAAACTTAAAATAAGTAACCTGATATGTGAGCCGATCATATCCCCGAGTGATCGATCAGACAGCTCAGTTCAATCTGGTTGACCTAACGTAAATTAGCCTCTCAAATGCTGTGAAGAAAGGCCAGCTTTAAGAAATTTTCCACTTCATTGTGACTGTGTTTGCAAAATACAATGAAAATAAATTACTAGAAAAATAAGGCATAAAATACCAACAGAAATCTTTGGATTTAGACACAATTTCTCTGTCAAATTGGAATAAAAATTTCTAAACATTCTTCTCTACTTCAGTTTTTATTCATCATGGACCAAATCACAAACAGTTCATCGGCAGGCACAGGGCCACGGACTACGCTGTGAGTGGTGCTGATGTATGTCGTCACCTTACATGGAAATGCTTTGTATCTATATTTGGCCCACTTTCTCTGAGGGAACAGGGTTTCTGGCCTTTTCTTTGCTCATCCTAGTTTGGTCTAAGCATGTGACTCAGTTCTACTGATGTACCCATGAGCACTCTGCCTCTGCGTGGTGGAGAGCTTCCTCAAGGACTCACCAGCTCGCAACCCTTGCTGCTCACAGGAATGGCTCTCACCAGGTCTCTTTGGCAGAGGCTTGACCTTCTGACCTTCCCTCCTCTTACCCAGGTCCCACCTACTCTTCATATAAATGCCCCTTCCTAGTGTTTATCTATCCATCCATCCACCCATCCACCCACTCACCCACCCAATTAGGGGGATAGTTGTACTTGCCCTACCCACCGGTGTCATTGGGGTATTTGTCTCCCTTGATGCATGTCCTCCCGTCGTCCTCCTGGATGTAGCCCTCCCGGCATTCACAGCGGTAGCTGCCCAAGGTGTTGACGCAGATGTGTGCGCACAGGGTCTCATTGCTGGTGGCACACTCGTCGATATCTGGTGCGAGCCAAATGCAGACAACACTCAGTTTCCAAGAACTCACTTCCAACACCACAGGCGACAGGAGCTTGGCCCTTCTGTTAGCGTCTGCCAAGCACACGTTGCCACACCTCTCCCAGACAAGCCTGGGAAAAAGCAAGAGGCTAGAAACGGGAGTGACAGGAACACTTCAGGCAGTGTCACCATGGTTACAGACAGATCAGCGAGGGGGTTCCAAGTCGGGTGGCTGGTTCCCCGGGCACTGCTACCCTTCAAAGTTCTCTCCCATGGGGTTACTTGGAAGAGCAAAGGAGATACCCTTCGGCGACACACTTTGAAAGGCGAGCATTATAGAAAGGGTTTTCTGCAAGGGCCCTGGTGTGCCGAGGGCTTTACGTTCCGAATAGCATGTGGTGACCCCAGGTCACTTAGGAAGGGCTCCTTCCCTGTGAAGAGACGTGCTGGTACCTGGGAAAAACCACTTTGGTTAAAAGAAAATAGTGATAATGGGTCTCGTGGAGAGAGTTTTTCCCACAAAATTTCAGCCTCTGCAATGACCCTAACGGACTCCTCGTGAGCCGTGGAAATGAGCCGTGAGGCCATCAAACAAGTAACCAGTAAGACTCCACGTGAGCCGGGCACAGCACAGATGTGCCCCCCACGGAGTGGGGTAGGAACAAAACTGTTTCCCACCAGGAAGAGGGGAGGGAGCCCAAGTCTGTTCCTGTTCCCTGGCTGAAGGCACAACATGCAGCCCCAGACCGTGCACATGTGGCGGCTGAGAGCGCCAGCCCTCGCTTCCAGGCGCCGACAGCTACTCCTGGGGCCCGCCTGTGGCAGGCCCTGCGTGCCAGGGGAGTGTGGTCACTTGAAGGTTCCCCCTGGCGAACATACTATGTCACCTGTAGACAAAGATGTCACAGCTGGAGCCTCCCTTGCCGTTCCTCAGGCTGATTACCTCTCTCCTCGTGTCCCTGCCTTATACCTGAGCCTGAAGGTGCCTCCCTGTCCAGAGGAGGGAGGATGGAGACCTTAGCAGAAAGCCGGTTTTGCTGATCCCCAAATGAAAAGGACAGGGTAGCATAGCACAGAGCCCTTGTCCTGGGACCTTGGGGGCACAGAGTAGAGTACCGTGCTCTCTGTAGGACAGGCCGTGGGCCCCCAGTCCGTTAACATGGGGGTCTCAGTCTCATTCCTTGTCAGCATGGGGCGTCCTTCCCTGGGGAAGGGCCAGGAGACCTCATTTCCGGAACTTCTTTTAAACGGTGCTTTCCTGAGCCCCTGCTCATCACAGCTCCTTTGTTTCCCACCTAGGCGTGTGTGCCGGTCTCCTCAGTTCACCTCAAGCTGATTCTCCGCTTTGACTGTGCCCCTGGGTCCCCAGAGCAAGGGCTGTCAAAGTCATCTTCACTGGGGGCCACATCAGCCTCGGGGTTGCCTTCAAAGGGCTGAAATAATTTTAGGACTGCATAACTGTAACTACTCCTTAACTGTTAAGGAGTTGAAATTAACATTCGGCCCTTTGAGGACAACCACGAGGCTGATGTGGCCCCCGGTGAAAATGAGTTTGACACCCCTGCTATAAAGGCATTTGTATAAATGCAGATTTCAGAACTCTCCACCAGAGACTGGAGGTGAAGCCAGGAATTTTTTTTTTTTTTTTTTTAAAGACAGAATCCCAGATGTTTCTGAGACAGGTTAGCTGTGACTGACCACACTTGGAAACATGTGGCTCCAGGGGACAATAAACCTGTCTCAGAAACTCAGAGAGCGCAGGGCGGGGGCTGGGAACACACCATGGATGGTGCTGATTTTGCCGAGCTGCGGTCCGGGTGGCCGGCTTCAGCTCCCCTTGACTCAAGCCCAACCTGTCTGCCACCCGGATACTCCTCTGTCCCAGCCTCTCCTCCTAGTCCTCCTCCGAGAGAACACTCGCTCTTGTTTTGGTTTTTATGTTTCTGTCCACTTGCGTTCTGTTTTACAGTTTCCTAGTTCACGTTTGATAATGGCCCCTTGTCCTGCTCTGAGCAGAAGGGCCTGCCAGGAACCAGCTCCCTGAAGATTTGCTCGGCCAGCATTTGTTTCAGTAATCGAGGGATCCGCTAGGATGATGCCAGCACACGGCATTGGGCAGGAATCAGGACGGAAGGGCAGGAATCAAAGATCAAATCGGGGGATGAGCGCCGCCCCCTCTGAGGCAGAGCGCCCCACACAGCACAGGCACCTCTGAACGAGGCACGATGTCAGGAGCTGGGGGATCACGAGCGTTTGGCCAACTCACCGAGGCAGTAGGGCTTCTCCCGCTTCCGGTATCTGTCACGGTCATACCGGTATCCCGGGTAACAGGTGCACAGCACGCGGCCGAAGTTATCTGTGCACTGCTGCTCACAGGGTGCCTCGGAACACACGTCATAATCTGAGAAGGGAAGGTGTGAGCTCACATCAACCACAGCCCTTCCCGAGGTGGAGGTGCATCACCTGGCTGAGGTCTAGAACAGACTTTCCAGGCGGCACTCGCTCCAGGGGAACTGGGAAGTATGACCGGCTGGCCGTGTCTGCAGGGGAGTAACTCTTCAGGCCACGGGGTGCCTCTGAGAAAAGTGGTACCCAGCTTCTCAGAGCTGAGAAGCAAACATCCCTTGTGATTCCCGCCCCAGGGTCACCTCCTCCTCATCCTTTGGTCTTTGTCGCTCATCCCAAGAGCAAAGGTGGCTGGATGGCCAGGCTCTTCTCTGCAGCATAGCCTGGGCCTATACTTTTCTTTCTTTCTTTTTTTAAACCAACGTCTGTAGAGAAAGGAAGTTCCTTCGGCCAGTCCTGATGATGGGCATTGTCATACCAGGGGGAGCATGGCTGGCAGTCAGGCCGGCTCTGAGGAGTGTGAGGGAGGCTTTGGAACACAGGCGCGTGTGAGAGAGGTGTGTGTGTGTGTGTGTGTGTGTGTGTACGTGTGTGTGTGTTGTAGGTGGGTATGCCAGGGGGCTGATTCCGCATGCTGGAAGGGGCTGGGTAAGGTCGAATGGCTAGAGATTGCCTTCCAGCTCCACGCCCCTGCACACTGGGATGGGTGGTCTATTACTTGTAAAGACTTAGAGCATCTCCTCCTCCCCATCCTTACGAACTGATGTTCAACAAGCCTCTGAAGGGACTTGGCTCTAAGTCAGGTGCTCAGGCTGAATATTTACTTGCCCACTAGACCCAGTATCTCATTAATCATTGTACTATCTTCCCTGGTGCTGACAGGCGAGCTCTCCTTGGACGTGGCTGCTCTGCTGCACGTGAAGATGCAGCAGGGGGGCTGGCAGTGCTGCTGTGGGTGGGGGCAGTGTGACAAGGCTCATGCCATTCTCACGATGACCCAGATAAAGAGAGTCCAGGCCTGCTTTGCCTGTGTGTGTCCCTGGCCAAAGGTGTTTTCTGAACTAAGCCTCACCTCTAGGCATCAACGTTCTGTGCTCTACATGCCCCATGCCCACAGGCTCCCACGTGGTTACTGAATGCCTACTCTGCACCAGTCCCAATTCTAGGAGGATCCATGTTAAGGCAAAGAGCTGGGAGCCAACCCTCCTAACTCTGCCACAGTCTGTGCTCTTGGGTCCTTTAAGCCTCAGCATCCTTACCTATAAAATAAGGTATCAATAATACTGACTTCATGGTGCTTTTAGGAGATTACATAAGATGACACATTAAGCACAATGCCTGACACACAGTGAAAGCTTTACTTGTTGTTCTGGTTTTTCAATTCCTTGCTCTTACACTTGTTTAGGTATCTTTCAGGAACTGTGTTTCCTGGAGCAACAGTACTCTCCTCTTCCTATAGTTTTTGCTCGACTGGTAATTGTTGAACTAGAACCAATCAGATCACCCTACTACCTGGCTGATTAAGGTAACACAGCAGGGATGGGGGGCAAAATATATCTGGTTGGCCAGATAACAGTTTTGGCTTTGCAGGCCTTTGTTGCAACTCAACTCTATTGTTATAGGGCATACACAGGTTAAATTAATAGGTATGACTGTGTGCTAATAAATCTTTATTTACAAAAACAGGCAGTGGGCCAGATCTGGCCCAGAAGCATAGGTTGCTGACTCTTAACAGCAACAAATACGAGGCAATAACATTTTTAATTATAGCTTTTATTATTTACTTAGCACATTATTATTATTTTTTAAAAGAAATTCTAGTCTCTTTTTACTATCTATAATGGTTAATTTTATGTTTCAACTTGGCTAGGCCATAATACTCAGGTCCTTGGTTAAACATTATTCTAGATGTTTTGGTGGGGATACATTTTTAGATAAGATTAACCTTTAAATCAGCAGCCTTAGGACAAAGCAGATTGCCCTCCACAATGATGGTGGGCTTCATCCAATCAGTGAAAGACCTTACTAGAGAGAAGATGCACCTGCCCTGTTGTAGAGGGAATTGTGTCAGAAGACAGTGTTCAGATTCAAACTCTAACTCCCCCCGGGTCTCCATGTTGCTATCCCACTCTGCAGATTTTAGAGTCTCCAGACACGACAATCTTGTCAACCAATTCCTTAAAAATTAGACTTCCGGCCAAGATGGAGCCATAGGTGGACGCACTGTGCCTCCTCACACAACCAAAATTAAGGACAACAAAGATTTAGAAACAAGAAAACACCCAGAACTCATAGAAAATTGAACTCTACGGAAGTCTAACAATCATTCATCCAGACCGGTAAGAGGGGCGGAGTCGAGGCAGGAAAAAGTGGAGGTCGGAGGACTCAGGCATGCAGGCAGCAGTGGCTGGCAGATCCCAGGCACACAGGTGGTGGCTAGTAGGCCCCGGGCACAGGGTGGCAATGGTGCAGACCCAGTGAGGCTGTGCAAGGTGGCTGGCTGACCAGGTGGTTCCAAATTTGTGCGCAGATAATCCAGACAAAAGGGAAGTGGTGGAAGGGACTGGAATCCGAGAGAGCAGAGCAAGCGCCATTGTTTCCTCTCGGACCCCACCCCCACATACAGCATCACTACCCAGCGACTGGGCTGCCCTGCCCTGGGGAACACCTAAGGCTCCACCCCTCACTACATAAAGGCCATGACCAGACCAAAAAAAAAAAAAAAAAACCACCAAAATGGCTCAAACAGGAGAACAAATCAAAGCCCCAGAGCCAATTCATCTAAGTGACCAAGAGATAGCCAACCTATCAGATGCACAGTTCAAAGCACTGGTGATCAGGATGCTCACAGAATTGGTTGATTTTGCTCACAAATTAGATGAACAAATGAAGGCTACAATAAGTGAAATGAAGGAAAATGCACAGGGAACCAATAGAGATGGGAGGGAAACTGGGACTCAAATCAATGGAGTGGACCAGAAGGAAGAAAGAAACAACCAAACAGAAAACAAGGGAGAAACAAGAATTCAAAAAAATGAGGAGAGGCTTAGGAACCTCCAGGACATCTTTAAATGTCCCAACATCCGAATTATAGGGGTACCAGAAGGGGAAGAGGGAGAGCAACAAATGGAAAACTTATTTGAACAAATAATAAAGGAGAACTTCCCCAATCTGGAAAAAGGAAATAGACTTCCAGGAAGTCCAGGAAGCTCAGAGAGTCCCAAAGAAGTTGGACCCAAGGAGGAACACACCAAGGCACATCATAATTACATTAGCCAAGATTAAAATGAAGGAGAGAATTCTAGAAGTAGCAAGGGATAAGGGGACAGTCACCTACAAAGGAGTTCCTTCATACAGTCAGCTGATTTCTCCAAAGAGACCTTCCAGGCAAGAAGGGGCTGGAAAGAAGTATTCCAAGTCATGAAAGGCAAGGACCTACATCCAAGATTGCTCTATCCAGCAAAGCTGTCATTTAGAATGGAAGGGAAGATAAAGTGCTTCTCAGATAAGGTCAAGTTCAAGGAGTTCATCATCACCAAGCCCTTATTATGAAATGTTAAAGGGACTTATCTAAGAAAAAGAAGATAAAAAATATGAACAGTAAAATGACAGCAAACTCACAGTTATTAACAACCACACCTAAAACAGAAACAAAAACAAACTAAGCAAACATCTAGAACAGGAAGAGAACCACAGAAATGGGGATCACATGGAGGATTATCAGCAGGGGAGTGGGAGGGAGAGAGAGGGGGGAAAGGTACAGAGAATAAGTAGCATAGACGGTAGGTAGAAAATAGACAGGGGGAGGACAAGAATAGTGTGGGAAATGTAAAAGCCAAAGATCTTGTATATATGACCAATGGACATGAACTAAAGGGGGGGAATGTGGGTGGGAGGGGGTGTGGAGGGGAACGATGGGGGAGAAATGGGATGACTGTAATAGCATAATCAATAACATATATTTTAAAAAATTCATCTCTTTTTCAAGAATCTTAACTAATACACCATCTTTTCTGAGATTCTACATTAATACTTTGCATTTGGGGGCTATAGAGAACTTTACGACTAAAGATACCTTTGTAAAAGACAAACAATACTGACTCATTCCTACAGATTAAAACAAATCAACTTTTGAAGGTGTTCTAGCGAAAGCAAGAGAGCAGAGTTAGTTACGGCAGAGCAGCTTCCGGCTCCTGAGGCCACTTTGCCTGGAAGTACCTAGTTCTAGGTTACGTTAGTGCTGTGACCATAGGCGCTGTAGTCCCACTTTAGGGTCTGGGGATTGGTTCTGGGCCTCGACGTTTGAAACCAGAATACCTAACGCCTAGGAACCCTAAGTAGGTGGTATCCATGTCAGGCATTTTTAATTAGTTTGGGCAAGGTCTTTAGCTGGGATCTTAAGTTGATTGGCCTAAACTTAATTCTCATTCAGTAGCTGCAGCATGGAAATGTAAAAGTCACAGCTGGTGACTGAGAAAAGCTGGCTTGTGTTGGAACGCATGCAATTGTTTTGACTTGTGGTTTCCCCCACCAACCTCCCAACCAGTGGAACTGGCTGGCAGTGGGGAATCCAGTCTTACTGAGGCCCAAGTCCACATACACCAAAACGAATGCTGAGATTTCCTAACTAACCTTCTTAATGCAGCTTTCTCAGAGGTCACAGCTACGGATTCATGAACTCGGCCATCCTTCCACCGAAGGGAGCAATCAACAGGAGGGATTCATTTACTTCTCACTGATACAAAAAAAGTTGCTTTCCATGGGATAACACCACAAGAGTTAGCCTGGCTGGGCTCAAGTCCTCTGTAGAGAGCCGGCTTCATGGGCAACAGTGAAGAACATCATTTCATGCCCCCCGCCCATCTGTCCTCAGCTGTGGGCAAACTAACCTCATGCTCTTCAAGTGGTCCTTCGTGTTTCCTGTGTCAGTGCTGGGAACCCCGGCAGCCTTCATCCTCCTGCTTGTCTAGGGCCAGGGCAGCCCCCCTTGACAACCTAGTGCGAGTCTCCCCTCCTTCCACAGACCACCTCTGACCACCCTGGTCCTTTGTGCCATGGGCCTCTCTGCATGCTTGCTGCTCTGAAGGCCTCTTCGCACATATTTCAATTATTAATAACAACAGCAACCACCACTTACCAAGACTTAATAAGGGGCAGCCTCTCTTCCAAGTACTTTATATGTGGTAATATTCTTAAAACAACCATATGAGTTAAGTACGAATGCTTTCCTGCAAAAACTGAGGTTTAGAAAGGAACGTGCCCAAGGCCATAGCTAGTAGGATGCATGTGTTATGGAGTGAATGTTTGCATCTTGCTGAAATCCATATGTTGAAATCCTACCTCCAATGTGATGGTATTGGTGGTAGGGGGGTGGCTCTGGGAGGTGATTCAGTTGTGAAGGTGGCAGCCTCATGAATGGGATTAATGGCCTTATAACAGGGACCCCAAAGAGCTCCTTTGTTCATGTGAGGACCCAGCAAGAAGACGGCTGAGTGTGAACCAGGAAGCTCTCACCAGATACTGAATCTTTCAGCACCTGGATCTTGGACTTCCCAGCCTTTGGGACTGTGAGAAATAAGTGTTTGTTGTTTAAGCCACCTGGTCTATGGAATTTTTGTTATATCAGTAGGAGTGGATGGAGGAAGGCAACATGGAACCGTGATGGACATCTGGGTCTCTCTGATTCTGCACTGTCCTGTCCTGTTTACTTGGCATGCGGGGGCGCACCTTGGGCCTCTGTCACTTCAGGGCTGGGCTGCCCACAGGGCTTGTTGATGGTCACGTGAAGGGGCTTCAATTTTAACATATGACAAGCAGGGAGATGGGGAGGGACGGGCAGTTGTATCCTGTGTGTGATAACCTGATTAGAGAATTACCCAACATACGTATACAGGTTGTGGAATGATTTAGATGGCTCATGCTCCATGTAACCAAACTGAAATTAGAAGAATTTAACGCCCCAAACTAGAAATTGCATGCACACATGCACAGGTAATCAGACACAAATAACATGCATACATTCTAGGCACACCTGAACTTTATAGACATCTGGTGAACAGTCATGAACAAGATGGGAAGACATAATCTTTTATGTTACATACCTTCTGGGATGCATTGTCCAAGAACAAATTTATACCCCTTGCAGCACTTTTTCCTAAGAGACAAACAAACAAAAAAGCATTCTAAATGGGATATGTTAGATAAAAAGTACAATTCTTTTCATTTATTGATTTTGAATGAAATAACTTGTGCCCAGGAAAAGCGGAGACACAAAGTCAGGGTGAGTTAAAGGAAATCTGAGGTTAAAATAAAAAATATCATCAATATCATATGACCACATCTTCTAATGGCAGAATGTCTTTCTCACCACATAATACATGAAATTAATCCTTTGAAGCCTGTGAAAGGAATTAACTCGGAGATTTTAAGATACTTATATTAGCTAATTACAGGCCTGCAGGGTATAAGCATGAAAAGAAGCTTTGAGGCTGACGGATGCACCAAGGATTCACAGGATTAGCTAATTATAACAACAATTAGCCAAGTATAATAGTCACTGGACAATTATAACATAAGGACGGCTAATTCCAATATAAGACTGGGACAGGCACCCAACCATTCTGACCCCACCGGAGTGCTTTCTTTATGCCAGTACCATGCACAACACTCAAGGGGACCTGAACCATCTACGGCTAAAACACAGCCATCAAGCGACTCCTGATGGAAATACGCAAGTCTCCCGTCTCCGCCTGAGGTAGGGGAACGGTGCCGTCAGTTCCAAATGTCGGTCTCCCCTGGAGAGATTCCAGCTCAGCTATGGGGTCGTGGGCTCCTAACAGACCAGACCACTACCGATCAGCCACTCTCAGCTCTGGACAAAGCAGAGGCAAACTACCTCCCGAGAGTTCTGGAGGGTACGTCAAAGCAGGCAGAGTTAGGAGGAGGGTTGAAATTTTCAACAAGGGACCAACACAGGGTAATTATTGCTGCTGTTGCTGTTGTTGTTGTTGTTAAAATAATCAAAGGTGAGAACTAAAGCAAGTGTCCATCTTTGTCAGGGGTCAGAACCTTCAGCCAGGTTAGACAAGGGTTCCGTTGAAGGATAATTTGACACACTTAGATATCCTTTTCCTACCACTAAATTTCTTAGTCAAAACATTTAACAGCATTATTTTCTACTTGTGCAATGTTAGTGTGATCCAACTATATTATAGGTCGAATCGATTCTCGTGGACTGGCCTGCAAGGTGCATTGCCATGTGCCAGGTGACAGAGAAACTTCAGCAATCTCTTCCTAACACTTAGAATTTACGAAAATTTTATTCAATCCATCACTTAAACGTTTTACATCAAATGTGTGAATAATGTATACAACTTGGAAACATCCCATCTGGCAAGAGAAGGTTCTGAGGTCCCACTGGGTGCAGCAGGTCCGCCTCCTGCAGAAGCCCTGCCTCCTTCCACCCTGCAAGCATCTCCTGGGCAGCCCAGCTGTGATAGATAAGCTTCTTCAAAAGCATAACACAAGGGCTTCCACAATAAAAACTGGTGGCATTTGGGGTGCTCTGGAAACAGACTTGAGTGAAATAGCTCAGGATCCCCCCTGCCCTGCAAGGACCCATTTGCCTACCTGTACCTGTCTGCTCAGTACGGACTATTGTGTCTTCAGCATATTCTATGTCAAAAGGGTGTGTGTATTTAATACATATATTTTAATGCACATTTATATATATTTACTCACATATAAATAAAATGTGCTGATGTGCAGGATGTGTGACAAGGCCCAGAGTTTCCCCATTAGGCATAATTTCCCACCATCTCTAGCTGAATTACAACTTTACATGGCCAAAGAAGTCCATGGGATATACATTTATGATAATTACTATTTCTAACAGAGGTAGAGGATCTACCTTTATATTCCATGAAACTTAAACTCTGCCTAGTTTTCTGTGGTTTAAGGAGGCCCAACTTCCTAACAACCGAAAAAGAAAACTGGCTGCATAGAGCATCCATTAGAATTTTACGGTTATTACTCACTGTATTATGTGAGGCTGTCGGACCGAACACCATGTGAGGAAAAACAGTGCACTTGATGGTCTGAAACTCAAGTGGTTCATGAGAAAGTTGGATGGAGGGGAAAAGCATGTGTTTTTGATACTCACATCTTAAGGATAACACCACATTTAAACATATGGTTCTACTTGGCTCTTTCTACTTAAATGGCGCATCCGAGGTATAACCTCAGAGATGTTCACTGGTATCTTAAAGTTCATGCAAGTGGATACAATCCTCACAATCTCTCTTCCTACACCCAGGCTATCAAACTTGGGCATTCTGACCCTTTCTGAGCATTTCAAGGGCTTGGGATTGTCCACACAGTGGAGTCAAAGGTAACCTGTCCTTTGCCTTTTTATGAAAATAAATGAGGTATGTCATCACAAGGCGGAGCTCTGTCAGGAGCAGATCTGGGCTTCAGGATGGGCACAGGTTGTTTAAATTCCTGCTCAGCTAACAATTCACTTCCCCTTGGCTGCTTTCTCTTAATTGCATGGCTAACACCGTGTCCCTGCTCCAGAGAAGAAGGTTTGAGACTCCTCCGCATCCTCGTCTCCCCCAGACTTCCTGGGGATGCAGCATTATTTTGCATGTTAAACAGCCATCCATCATCCATCTCCATTTAAAACCAACAATGAAGTATTCCAAAGTATAAAAAACAAACCCAGGCTACACATGTCGTACTGGTTCAAAGATTCCTTAGGACATAATTTACGTATAATGCAGTCAAAACAGCCCAAGTGGAATCTCCTCCCCGTTACACAAGCCCTTGTTAGCCCTAACTACAAACGAGGCTGTGTGTGTTTTATCTTTAAGCAAAACAAACTAAGACTGCAGCAGTTCATGTGGATTCCGGGGAGGCCGCCCTTCTTAATATGCTTCACGTGTCTCAGCGCCGGTTTCCAAAGGCAAATGCTTTTCTCATTTCTTGGCAAGAGGAAGTGGTGAGTAGATGGTTGTTACATAGAAAGGGCGACATCTGGTAATCAGGAAAGTCTGTGGAGGTCTCCCCTGGGTGCCTCTGAGTAGCAACGCACACAGAAAACCATAAATAAAAAAAACAGTGCAGCCCGAACTAGAGCCCATCAACCAATGTGTGCGAGAGCCTTTGGAAGGGAAAACTAAACCGAGACAATGACGATAACAGACACAGTCATCTGACTGTCTGCTATTCGTTATCAGATTCTAAAAAAGAATTGGAAAAAAAAAAAGCCCTGCCTGCAGAATCAGAGGACACAAAGGGACTCTGAAAGGTCAAGTGAGTTAGTAGGCAAGAAATATTTCAACACTTGCTCCAAGGCAATGGTAAATTTTCCTAAGATTTACTTGGGATTTCCTTTCCATAACTTTCTAGCATGCACCAGATATATCAGATTTTTTTTTTTAACGAAGTGAGAGAACAAACTGCACTTTTTAGGGTTCTTGGTGCCAAGCTACGTGCAGGAGGCTTTAGAGTAAGCAAATCTGGTGGACAATTCTGGCTCTGTCATTTGAAGAGCTCAGGATGTGGCCTTGGGCTCACTTCTTTCTTTCTTTCTTTTTTTTTTTTTTAATTTTATGTGTTTATTTTTAGAGAGATGGGGTGGGAAGGAGAAAGAGAGGAAGAGAACATCGATTCGTGAGAGAAACATCAACTGGCTGCCCCCCGAATGTGTTCCAACTGGGGAGGGGACCCTCGACCCAGGCATATGCCCTGACTGGGAATTGAACCAGTGACCTTTCAAGTTGTGAGATAATGCCCAACCAACTGAGCCACACTGCTCAGGGTGCTTGGGTTCGTTTCTGAAACTTGCTGAGCTTTCGATTCTTCATGGATAAAACACAAATAATATTTGTTTTACAGCATTATCAGAGCGATTACAGAAAATGAAGGGCACGGTTGAAGGTCAGAAGAGTGCTCCAGCTGCAGCTTTACGAGCACAGTAAGAAAACAAGAAAAGCCACTCTTCCAAGATTCCTCATCTTAAGACTCCTCCCTTTCTTCCGCTTCTAGTCAATGGCAGATGCATCTCTTCTTCTGGGGGAAGGGAGGGAAACCTCTGATTTCAAGATGATGGAAAAGTAATATTTTTGTCTTTTTCTTCTATAGGTTAGCCTCACATAACAAGACCATGAAATAAAAACGGAAGCTCCTATTCCACAGAATCAGGAGACCTCCCTAATTTGGAACGTGGCCAGTGGGGGGAAGGATGGGAAGGGTTTTGCAGGTGGAGTCACGTCACACCTCAGTGCCTCCAGAGGAGGGCATCCCAAAGCAGGGCACGGAAATTGGAGCCTGCAGATACTGAAGAATGTGGAGGCCAGGCCAGAGCGAGATGAGCTGGAAGCCTGGTGTGAACCTGGACTTCCAGCCCTCCGCAACCCCAGGCAGTCAGCCTGACACCATGTGACCACTCCTGCAAGACGTGGAAGGTTTTTGGTTTTTGTTTTTTTTAAGAGCTGTACCCAAGAGGCCCAGGACTGGGACACTAAGCCAGAGAACCGAGTGGAACCCCGACACATGGAGTTGACGTGATTATAAAGAATTCTTCGATATATTATTTCTTTCTAAAACGATGAGGCCTTCCTGGTGAGACCTTCGAAAGGCAACTTGACAGTGGCTTCCTCACATCGCCAATGAGTCAGGCTGGTAGGAAACTTTTCCCAGGAAGAACACAGAACATGAATCCCTTGGGGTTGTGATTAAGGGCTCAAGGCTGGAAAAATGGTCCTGTGTTTCTCTGTAAACTCCTTAGTGTGAGGAAGCTTTCCTCCCTTCCTCTTACCCTTCTTGCTTTCTAAAACTTTTATTGAGCTTTGCAGAACTTTGTGGGAATTACTAGAATTCCTTTTACGCTAGATGCCCTGAGGACAGAACCCAATGAAATGACTCACCTCCCATCTAGGCCTGCCTGGTTCCAGCCTTTAAACCAGAATGTGCACCCCCACACCCCCAGCAAATAGAATATTTTCATGTTTACTATAGCAATCAGTAAACTAAGAACCAAAAGAAACCCAAACAAACCTACCCATTTATTCATCTATGTTTAAACTTGTTACTGCCGTGACATTGTTCAGAGGATCATAAGGAGTATATTAGGTATAACCTGCTTTTAATGGGCACAGTTACTGACGGTGAAGATCAAATGATGGAAGGAGCGAAAGAGTATGGTGGTTCCTAATTAAGCAGAGTTACCACGTGGTCCAGCAATTCCACTTCTGGGTGTAGGCCCCAAAGAACTGAAATCAGACTTAAGCCAATACTCGTTCAGAGCATCTTTCACAGTAGCTAACAGGTGGAGACAACCAAATGCCCCTCATGTGACGGCTGGATAAACACAATGTGCTCTCTACATACCGGAGACTATTCTGCAGCTTTAGAAGGGGAGAAATCCTGACACAGGCTACGATGTGGATAAATGTTAAGAACATTATGCTAAATGAAATAATACAAAAGGACAAATATTAGATTATTCCACTTACATGAGGTATCTAGAATAGTCAAATTTACAGAGATAGAAAGAATGGCAATTGCAGAGGCTGGAGGTGGGGTGGGAAGTTATTGTATAAAGGGTATGGAGTGTTAATGTGGGAAGATGAAAAAGTTCTGGAGATGAATGGTGATGGTAATTGCATGACAATGCACAAGAACTTATAATGTCACTGAACTAAATACCTAAAAATGGTTAAAACGGTAAATTTATGTTGTGTGTATTTTACTACGCAAACACAAAAAGGTCAAATGAGGGAGGAACATCGTTGAAGTCAGTCCTCTAACCATTAATGACCTGGCTGTGGTATCGTTTGGATTTTAGCTGGGTGAATTACAGGAAAAAAAGTTTGTGTGTTTATTCTTAATTGGAGCTAAGGGAACCAGAAGGTATTTACCCCTACAAGGCTGTGATAATAATTTATTCATTCAGCAAACACTCTTATTGCATTTATCCCAAAGGCAGAATAGCTGGTGGTTAGGGCCCTTGGCCTTGGGGATGCACCTGCTGGGTCTGAATCCAGGCTCTGCTGCCTTCCAGCTGTGGGGCCTTAGACAAGCTACTTCATCAAGTTCCTCTGCCTTGATTTCCTCGTGTGTGAAAGGGGAGAGTATTAGTACCCACCTCAGCAGCTTGGTGTGAGGGCTCAGTGAGTCAGGGTGCATGGACCTTAGTACATCAGTGCTGTGATACATGAATCCCAACAGAAAATGTAAGAAATGTTCTGCTTTTCCCGCTGCGTCCCTGCTCTGGCCCCCACTGCCAAGGGCCCTGGAGTGTCACAGAAGAGAGAATGTTGCAGGGGAGGGAGCATGAGGCAGTCAGCAGCCCCACTGTAGTCTGACTTCCCGATGGCTTGGCTTCAAGTGAGAAGCAGCCAGCGCTCACTGCAGAGCAATACATGGGCATCATCTTGGCTGTATTTGTTTCCATGCTAACACCTGCTCGAAGGTGATTGTATTGGATCATCTTGCGGGAGAAGTGAAACCCTAAAGACTCCACTTCGCTCCCTCTGATCAGCACCGTAGCCTTTCTCAGTGATGAAACCACATGTTTGGATCTCTGTTTACTCAAAGCTGGCCCAGGAGCACACGGGCTATTCAGACCAGAGCCCAGGCTGCGGGCTGAGAACACGCGAGGTCACCTTGGTGTGGTGTTTCTGCCAGTGCCTCCCTATCTCCCTGCCACAGCGTTCCTCAGACTCAGCAGGCCAAGGACCTCCGCAGAGGGCCACCGGCGCCCAGGAGACCAGAACCTGGGGTTGATTGACTTTCTGTTCTCAACTATGCCAGGGCTATGCACTCCAGGCTCCTTCTCACATACTTTTCCTCCTCCTTTGTGCCCTCCCCCAAGTGAGTTTTCTACCTCGTCAGCCCCAGTTACCTTGTTTGCTGGCTGCCTTTTCCCAATTTCCAATGAAAAGTTGACCATTGCTGAAACTTAAGAAAAAAAGGATAACAAGTTGGAAAAGGCAGTTTGGGTGTTATCCTTGTGAAATTTTGAAGCTGTATCTATGGGATATTTTTACATTAAAAAACAAAGATTGGACTGGGTAGTCATTAGGCTGACTTACGTGGGGGAGATGGGTTTTGCACCAGAAGGAATGAGTAGGTGTTGATTTTGTAGTGGGAGAACATGGAGGAAATAATAAACTAAAGGGGTCTTCAGGGATTTTGGGGTGTTTGGGTACACTTCTAATGCCAGCCTTGCAACGGTGCTGGTAACTCTGGTTTTGAACATTGATTGGGAGTGATGCTCACAAGCCTGTGGTTGCGTGTAACTGCCCACGGGTTACTTCACCAGCCCAGAAACCGAGGACTTACATTGTGGACCAACCTGACGAACCTAGGTTTCAACCAAACCGCTTTGGCCAAGTCACCTGGAACCCACATAAGGTACTTATCAAGAAACGGCCTCAGGGATTTAGCATGCCACTGGGCGGGAGGTTCCTTCTTACTTTTTTCACCTTCCATAGCCAGTCTGATAGAGTTTTATCTTAGGGAGGATTTTAATGAAACAAGTTTGCCCATTGGTGAGGCACGTTTAAACCAGTGAGTCTCTGCTCCTCTGTATTCCCACAATCGCTCCTTTTCAGAAGCACTGTTACTGTGAGTTCAGAAGCTGCGAACCGTGTCTTCCTCTGTGGGTCGCTGTGCACGGACAGCATGGTGACACTGTGGGACCCAAAGCCCTCATCACTGACCGACTTTTATTCTAACCCTCACTTTGAAAGCATTCTAGGAACCCCTGAATGGTTATGAGTACCAGGCAGCAGTGACGTCCATCCTGAAAATGGTATCTTTAAGCACTGAGTTATTCATGATAAAACAAGCAATATGGGGCATCCACGGGGGTTACAAGGCATTTTGGGAGGTTTCCTGACTGCTCCTCTGCCTTTTCCTCCTGCATGGGGCTTTGTCTATAGCTCAGTCATTGTTACCTCACTGCTCTCTCTTCTTCAAAGCGGGGGCTCCAGCCGCAGGATTGCAGCTCCCCACCCCCCGCTCACACCTCCTAAACTGCAAATGGCTGAGTATCTTCATTGCTTGCAATTTGCTTGCCTATATTTTCTAAGTTTTTTATAAGTTTCAGACACTACTTTTGTAATCAGAAAAGGCTCTACTTTAAAACTAACAGAAAAATTAATTTCCCACTGCCAAGGTGGAATAGAATATCATCCTTGATGGACTCAGAGCCTAAAGACAAGCAATCCACAATTCTGTTTTGTAACTATTGTCCTCTAATTTTTTTTCTAGCAGAGGCCCCATATTACCCACAAACAGCTACCCTTTCAGAAGGTCAGTGCTGTAGCAGAGATAACTAGCTGTTTTCCTAAATCTACTTTCTGCTCTGTGCAGTAACAAAACCCCAAATTACATCTGAGTACATAACAACCCAGAATAAAGGAAACATTTCCTAGCCTCTTGGCCCACTAGGCATGACCTTGTGGGTAAGTCTGGCCAGTGGGATGTGACCATGAAGGGTGCAACTTTCAGGTGCCAGCCCTAGGTGGACAGGGCACATGCCCTCCACATCACACCTTCCCATGGGTGGGAATGTGAATGAGGTGGTAGTGAGCTGCCTCGGACAATGAGATCAATACTTTGCCACGAGCAGGTGGCCACACGCGGAGATGAGTCCGTGATGCTGTCTCTTCCTGCATGAGCTAAGGACTCCTGACAGTTTTGTGTAAGAGAAACAAATGTCCATCTTGTTTAAACTATTATTTTTGGTTTCGGCTCCAGGAGCCTAATACACCCCCAAAGCTAGAATAACTGAAATGCAAGGTTAGTGAGCCAAAAGGGGCCCAGAGAAGATGTGGCCTTTCATTTTGATCCAGAAACAAATGTGCATGGAGCCCTTGAGCCTTATGAAATATTGACCCTGAAACAGTAATGCTTGGAACCTTCTTTGTAACTTATCCAAAGCTAAAGAGCTCTCTGCTTTGACGGGGAGTTCTCTCTGCACAGTGGGCAGGCTTTCGTGGGTGCTCAGCTCCCTCTCCTACACTTCCCCATGCAAATGAGGCATTTCCAGAGAGAATTCAGTCCAGGAACATGTAAACACAGTTTGCTAGTTCAGAGTTTTGCCCGTGGGTCAGTCATGGAATTAAACACTCATTGGGAATTAAACGAGGCAGTCTAAAAGTAGAGTTTGACTTCTAATGACTTGGAAAGACAGAGGGGACCTGATCTGAGATTTTTCAGAGTTTTGCCCATGGGTCAGCTCTGAAACTGTCTGAAACTATTATTAGATAACAATCAAGTAGCAATTCCAATTCAGATTAGTTAAGAACGAATGACTTGGAAATACAGAGGAGACCCAATCTGAGATTTTTCTTTCTTAAGTTAATTAGTCCTGACGTGAGACAGCCCATTCCTCATGGGCATACAACCCTTATGGAAAATGAAGCACAACCAACATTGATTCAGGTCTATGCCACCGGAGGGGGAAATTTATACAACATAGAAAGTGGGATTTCTACCTGCAAATTATTTACAGATAAAAGCGGGAATCATTTGTTGGTTTTAGACAATAATCAAGTAACAATTTCAATTCAGATTAGTGAAGAACTGGAAGCCATTAAGTCCGACTGACTTCAACACACACTTAATTGAGAGCTTACTTATATGCCAAGCCAAGAACTTTCTATTGGTTGTTTAATCTAATTCTCCTAGCCACCCTTTTTTACATATGGGACAACTGAAGCATGGAACACTTCGGTAACTTGTTCAAATTAGTGGCTGAGTTGGACAAATTAGTCCTAGGCTGTGGGACCCCAGAGGCCATGTCTTCCCTGAACTGGGTGTTAGAGGAAAAGTGGAGATGATTAAGATTTGCATTTAGTCCCTGAAGACAATGTGGGAGAAATGTACATGCGCAGCTACGAATAACACAGGAGGGCATTGAAAACATTCTAACATAAGTATAATGTGTTCTTTCAGAACACAGAGAGGAGGATGAACTCAATTTCAGGGCCTGCAAAAATTGTGGCCCTCTGACTTGGTCCTGCCCAAGAAATTAATCTGGCCCCGTATAAAGGGGTACCCCCCTCACTACCTACCAGTCTTGCCTCTCCAGCCTGGCCCTGCATACAATTTCTTTGTCTTGCTATCTCAGCTTCGCACAGGGGAGATGTGCCTCCTAAGCCTGAACCTTATTTAAAATTTTATTTATTTTAGAGAGAGGAAAGGGGAGGAGAAAGAGAGGGAGGGAAATACTGATGTGAAAGAGAAACATCGATTGGTTGCCTCTTATGTGCACACCCCCACGGTGGGGGGGGGGGCCTGGCCCGCAACCCAGCCCTGTGCCCTTACTGGGAATTGAACTGGTGACCTTTTGCTTTGCAGATAGATGCCCATCCAACTGAGCTGAACCAGTCAGGGCCAGCCCAAACCTTATTTAACCTGCAGGTCAGAGAGCTGCATATAGGCCAAGAGGAGAGGTAGAAAAGACAAGACTATAGACAGAGAAATATTTCAGGCAAGACATTAAGCAGGTCTAAAACAGGGCAGTGGGAACAGAAAAAATGAGGCCAGATTTTAAAGAGATGCTGGAGGCAGAATCTATAGGATTTCCTAACACGCTGGATGTAGCTAATAAGAAGAACCAGAGAAGTCCAGGACCAGAGATTTCCTTTAGTGTGGCTGCCTGGAGGATGAGGTCACCATTAACAGAGGCAGGTTAAACTGGAAAAGAGCTAATACAAAAGACTTTTATGGCACAAATTTGGGGATGACTAGGAGGTATTAATTACGTTTGGTTTGGATATATTGTTTAGGATGTTTGAGGCCTTAAGCAGCTCAAGGATGAGCCAGGGGTAACCCTGGAGGGAGGTGTGCTGGAGACAGTCTTACAAGCGACAGGTGAAGCTGAGCGTAATGACGCTCAGGGACTTCGTGAGGAAGGTGAGGGAGGAGGACTCCCAGGGCCGCGCTGTTTTCTGACAGCTCCTTCATTCTAAGCCCAGGCACCCTAAGCACGGCTCCCTTTACTCTTGAGATTCAAGTGGCATTTCTGTTCTTCGTGACTGAGATCATGTTCTTTCCCAGTTATCCTGGTGACATATAAAAGCTATAATTTTTGGAAACAAAAAGCTTTTGATTTGGGGGGTTATTCACAGGCAGGGTTTCCATGATTGTTGTGTGTTTTATCAAAAGCACATATCTCTGTCTCACGAATGGAAGTCATTCATGGGTGGTTCAAACAGAAATGTTTTTATTAACCTGTACTGAGAATTAGATTCTGTCCACAGCAGTTGGATGTCCAGGTGCTCTTGGCATTGGTGCATTATTCGCTGGTACCCTTGAGGAAGAGTTGTAGAGCTTGAGTTTCAGACAAAAAACTAACTATTGGCAGAGCAAAACAAGCTGAGAAGGGAGAACATTGGTTTTTCTAGCTATCAGGGAAATGCAAATCTAAACCACAAGGAGATGCCACCTCACACCTGTTAGAATGGCTGTTATCAACAAGACAAGAAATGAGTGTTGGACAGGCTGTGGAGAAAAAGAAAGCCTTATGCAGCGCTGGTGGGGATGTATACTGGTGCAGCCACTGTAGAAAATAGTATGGAGGCTCCTCAGAACATTAGGAATAGAGTTACCACCCTGGTTGGTGCAGTTCAGTGGATTGAGTGTCAGCCTGTGAACCAAAAGGTTTCCGGTTCGATTCCCAGTCAGGGTACATGCCTGGTTGCAGGGTGCGAGAAAACTGATGTTTCTCTTACATGCCAATGTTTCTCTCCCTCTCTTTCTCTCTCCCTTCCCCTCTCTCCAAAAATAAATAAAATCTTAAAAAAAAAAGAATGGAGTTACCATATCACTCAGCAATCTCTCTTCTAGGTATCTACCAAAATACATTGAAAACATTCATTCACAAAGATTTATGCACCCTTATGATCATTGCAGCATTATTCACGGTAGCCAAGACATGAAGACAACCTAATGTGTCCTCCACTGGAGGATCGGATAAAGAAATGTGGTACGTATATACTACTACTCAGCCATAAGAAAGGATGAAATCCTGCCATTTGTGACAACATGGATGGATCTTGAGAGTGTCATGATAAATGAAATAAGTCAGACAGGAAAGGATATGAACCATAAGATTTCACTCAAATGTGGGATAGAAAACAGCAACAAGCGAACAAACTCATAGAGGGGTAGAAGGGAGAGACAGGGTGAAGGGGGTCAATGCACGGGGATGAAGAAAGACTGGACTTTGGGTAGTGAGCACCTAAGGCAATATACCGATGATGTATTACAGAATCGCACACTTGAAACTTATATAATGTTATTAATCAGTGTCACCCCAATAAATCTAATAAAAAGAAGTGTGTTTTACAAATCTGAGCTTGCATGGCAGTTCTAGCGTCTCTGGCGACATACACACATAATTCACCGCAGGGCCTCGCTGCTCGCTGTCCTCTGCGTGGCTTTCCCTGGAGTCTGGCTCCTCGCTTCCAGCCAGAAGAAATCCTTCTGTGGGCTCCATTAGAGAGAGGCAATCGGACTGATAAGTAGATGCACTGTCCCGCGCATTTGACTACGCCTTGCTGTCAGACTGTTAACTGACGCCCCTCCTCCAGGGCCTTGCAATGCTGTCTCAACTGTTTTTCCCATGTAACCTAAGGCCACGTGGCTCTCAGAAGCAGGAGACGGCAGTTTTTCTTCCCTATCCCAAGTATAGCATTTCTGATAAAGAGCAAATAGGGCCATGTGATTGAGTGTGATACATAACCTTGAAAACCTGCCACGGTGGCTTTAGTATTGCTGATGCATACATCCCAAAGTACTGCTTGAAAGTCTAGTGAGGGAGAATTCCTTTCATTAATTCTAGGGGACAGTCAAACATGGGTCCCCAAAGAGAACTGGGCACTCCAAGAAGAGACCAGCATTTTGAGCACTGACTATACAAAGGACGGTGTTTGGCTCAGAGGAGCGACTCTGGTGGAATTCCAGGCGCTATAACGAAGGATAGAATGCAGATCCTGTGGTGGGGGGTGATGCTTCTCGGGTGAGACGAAGTGGGGGTTGCTTCGGGAAGTCTCATAAAGGACACCAACAGCCGGGTTTTCATGCAGAGCTTCTTCAGGGGCTGAAGCGTGTTGATGCGTGGTGGCAAGACTGGCGATGGTGGTGGGAACGCAGGTGCAGATGAGACAGGCTCTGCCCAAGAAACCGCAGTCGCTCTAGCGGACTCCCTTTGGGGCCAGTATCTTGCCAGGGACTGGTGCTCTGGAGGCTTTGGACAGTGTGAAGAAGGCTATAAGGGCATAGGCTATGAAATCAGGGTCCGCTTCTAGATGTCCCAGTTCTAAAAGGTAGGCCTTAGCCCCAGCAGGGCCTTCCCCGAGTCAAGAGCTAGCTCCCAGAGTGGAACAAGACTACCCTCAGCTGCGGGCCGCCCATCCGCAGCAGCCTGAGCATGGCCCTCCTCCACGGTTGTGGTGATGGGCTCTATGTGACCGGCCACACCTCAAGTACCAGGCTTCCCACAGGTCCTGGGAGACCCCCTGTAGCGCCGCTTTCTTACCTGCAACTCATGCCGGGAGATGACAACACAGCACCTTTCCCTGCCCTTTCTGTATGTCCATTGTCACAGAGAGGGCAGCTCTGGCTGCAGGGAGGACCTTCGGAAGGTCTAGCAGGTCCTGGCTACGTGACTTCCCTTTGGCTTGTTGGCCTTTCTCTGCTGACAGAGACCGTAACTCTTAGTTGGCCATGGTCTCCTGAGCATCCTTCTAAAAGGAGCCTCCCCGCAGGGGCTGGCCTCATCCAGCACACTGCCAACGATACCCTTCCATGTCCACATCCCACCTTCCTAACGAGGGGGCTCTGCCTGGACCCGCCGCCTGATAAAGGCTGGGGAGCAGGCCTTATGTCGAGGGCAGTGGTGGTAGGAACGGAACGGTGGGAACGTTCACAGCTTGTTCTCTGGGCACAGCCTGGTGCCACCGTACCCTCTGGCAGAAGCCACAAGCCAAGGGGAGATTGCACAGCCAGGACCTGCCCACCCTTTCTCTGAAGACTGTGTCCCTTCTGCAGCTGGGGCTTCTCCCGTGGGGTCTCGCAGGAGTCACCAGGTCAGACACTGCCACCTTCCACGGTTTCAGCAACTTATCACAAGGAACAGCGAGACTGTTTGTGATTATCCTCATTTCACAGGTGAGGAAACTGAGGGCCAGACAGTGGAAGAGTCTTGCCTAAGGCCACACTGGGAAGAAAGGGGAGAGCCAGGGTCTCAGTTCCCAAAGTGGGAGGCACAGTGCCTGACTAAGGCAACAGTTGCTGATTAGGATCTGAACAAAACCAAACCAAACCAAACCAAACCCAACAAAAATGCAGACGTGGAAATCCTCACACCTTCATCAGCAGAGCCTGGAGCCTCAATCTGATGGGACCGGGTCCTGGGCTGCTCTATCCTCCCTGGGGACAGCACTCATCCTCCCACCCCCTGCCTCTAGGTGGCGAGCTCTGGACACATGGTTACCGAGTTAGGGCAGGTGAGTAAAGGCAGTTCATCCTTCCCAAGACACAGGTGAGGATTATGGGCAGTTAGCATTTGGACGGAGTGCCAGTTGAAAGTGAGAGACTGTCAGAATTGCTAGGAAACCTGCCACGGTGTGGAGGAAACCCGTCAAATCTTGACTCGTTGAGTTAAAGGGTGAACAGTCTTCCCTGCTTGATCTCAAACATGTCTAACTTCCCCTTCGGAGGTTCAGCATGACTTCCTCCTGGTCCCAGTGGCCTTCTCGGAATTCCCAGCCCCAGGACGGCTTCCCACTCGCTCTGAACATGCACATTCTCACTATCTCTGTCTGTCTCGGAATATCTAGAGAAAACCAAACCCCTCAAACAGTGGCTCTTAATCCTGGCTGCATGCTAGAAATCCACTAGAGAACTGTTTAAAAATAAAAAGTGGAAAAATATTTATGCTCAGGCCCAACCTTGAAATATTGATAATTAAATCAGAATCCCTGGGGCTGGAAGCAGAGACTCAGTATTTTAAGAACTGGCCAGGACTGAGAACCAGGGCTAGAATTTTCTCCATGTGCTCTCTCCCACCCAGCTGGGCGGCCCGCAGGGCGGGGCCCCAGCCTGGAGTGGCCGCTGCCCTTGGCACTGAGCCCAGGTCTTGCCCACAGTCAGGGCTGGTCAAATGTCTACTGAGTGACAGCATCCTCCTCACCTGAAAATCGAAACAATCCCCCAGAGGGAGAAGGGGCATGTTTTGCTTTTTTTTTTGGTAAGGCAAAAGTTGTGTGTATGTCATCCTCTGATTTGGGCAACCCGAGAACACGAATTCCAAAGAAAATAAATTTCCCAGTGTTCACGTCCCGAGGGAGGAACAGGCTGTGTTGTCGGTTATCTGCTGCTTTCAATTAAGGAGCTGGCAGCCAGATTCCTGTGTGGGTCCCTGAGCCTTGTAAATGGCACACTCTCAATTATTTATCCAAACAAAGGTGAGCCAGAGGGCAGCATGGAACACTCGCCTGGTGAACTTGAGCCCAGCCCCGAGCCCTTGGAATTCTCAAGCTCACACGACTTGGCTTTGTGGACTCAATATCCTCAGAAGGAAAAAGGGAAAAATGAGGCACACTAGATGGGAGGCTGTGAATTCCATCTCAGAAAGAAAGTCATGGCAGAGTGGAGCAGTGAGGACGTGTGCTGGGTGGCTGGTGGCGATTCTGTTGCTGGCCTGCGGAGGTCAGACAGCCGTCACTCAGTGGCAGGGAGGGAGTCTGCTGAATCCTTTCCAGCTGTGCATGGTCTGTCCCACCAAAGGCACAGAGCATTCTACATCACCAGTGAATAATGAATAAATCCCCCCAAAAGGAACAGGACCAACCAAGACTGGCAATCTGCAAATGGAAGTGGAGGAAACACCATCATCCCTCACGGGAGAAGACAGGCTCCTGGCTCACTGTCAGCAAGACAAGTGTCACCAACTGTTGTTCGTGTCGTGGGTTTGGGCGTGTTCCCTTCAAGGACCAGCCTGTGATGTGCATTGGACAGTCTGCTGTGCTGTGGGTATAGTCGGTGGCCACGGACGGGGCGGGCGGTGAGAACTACCCCTGTGGAAATCAGGGGTTCCCGCTTCACCTGCCATGAAGTGTCAGCTGCTGTGAAAGAGTGATGTGGGGACAATAACCCAGCTGCAAGTAGGACACCTGGGTGTAAGAAGACCAGGAGCGGTAGGAGCGGCAGCTGGTGTTTGATGAGTGCATACCATGTGCCTCGTCACCTGCGTTTATAGAACCACGGAGAGACATCCTCCTGACTTTACAGATCAGGAAACTGAGGTCCAGAGAGGTTAAGCAACTTGCCCAGGCCACACAACTGCTAAGTGACAGAGCTGGCATGTGTACCCACATCTTCTGATTCCAGTGCCTGGCCACCTAATCACACTATTCTACAATCTCACCAGTGTTTCCGAATCCACCCCTCTTCTCCATTTGTTACCGCCTAGCTTAGTTCAGATCTTCGGATCTCTTCTCTTTACCATTTTCACACCCTCTGCATTCATCTTCCTGCTTCCGATCTTTCCCCCACCCCATCAAGTGCAAATATTTTTAAGTATGTCTATCTGATTACTCTGTGTAGTATGTCTCTGGGCTCCCACAGCCTGTAAGTCAAGTCCAATCCTCAGCAAAGCGCCAGCAACCCTGCTCCGCCTTCTAAGTCCTTTCTCTGTCATTCCCCACTGTGATCTGGTCACATCAAACACGCCCAGCTCAGGAGATCCCATCTGTAAAATGTGGTTTCCTCCTTCAGTCCCATTTATTTACACATTTTTCTTTCTGTCCAAAATGTGAGCTCCTAGGATGATAAACAAGAGGCTTGTCTTGTTCATCTTTGTAATTTCCTCAGGGTGCGGCAGAAGGTGCATGCTCATATATGTTACATAGCTGATGTTACATCACTGACCAAATGTATACAGTCTCAGAGCTGGGAAAAATTAGCAAAGATCATTGAATTTTTGACAACTGACTATATGTGCATGGGGTCACAGTATGAACAATCTTAATTCTTATGCTATGATTTTACAGATTTTACTTATTTCTGGAATAACCATAAGAAACTAGATTTTAAAATTCAGCTAAAAATAAGTTTCTTTGATCTTTTATTTGAGATTTATTCCACTCAAAAGTATAATCCTCAAAAGTAAAGGTTAGGGTAGTAGCTGATCCTAGGATGTCTACCTTTTTCTTCCTTAGCCCAAGTGTAATTTTCTTGATGAATTGAGGAATCTGGCTGACCTCCTGATCTAACTCATTTAAATGAAGGGCTGGTGCCTAGATTAAGTTGACCAGAACATTAATTTGGGATGCCTCAGATGAACACCTTTTGCCTTGGGGCGAGGCAGACTCCATGGCAAATACTCTCAAATGATAACCTGTTGGAGTCTGTGACCTGGAATGGAGCTAACCTCTGCCCACACTGCCAAGTTTACTCAGTTTCTTCTTCCTCTTTCACGCCATCCCTGGTTCTTGGAGCCAAGCAGGAAGTGACTTCCTCTCCCCTTGAACTTCACAGCACTCGCACTCTGCGCTACTCAGACCTGGTCGAGGTCACAGGGGAAGGGACACGGCCATGAGAACGCTGCCACTGCTGCAACATGAACGTGTCACAGGGTGCTGGGTGGTGGATTCTCCTCTCCGGGCCTTCATCTAGTCATTGCAAAATAGCTGGGTTACATGGCCTTTCTGCTTTCTTCCAGCTCTCAGATTCTATGAAAAAGGCCCAATAGCATGATACTATTTGAAAACTCCCTGGTGGGGGTGGATGATGAAGTGCAAAAGCATAGAACTTCTGGGCCACATTCAAACTACCAAGTTGAGAGGATGCGGGTGTTATGTTCCTCTTTGTTTTGCAAAGGCCCACATGACGGCCTTCTCCAACCAAGCATGCGACCGAGAGATGGCCGGCGGGGTCAGAGTTACTCTCACTGGGCCTGATGCCATGGGTTGTGTGAACGATGCTGTGAAATGTGCATCATAAAAAAGTTGGGTTATCACAATTATACACAAACTCAGAATTACACACAGAGAAAAAAATTACTTAAAAATTCCTTTTAGTCATGACCGACCCGTGTGCCTTTAGGACATAATGCTTTAGATTAGCCAAGTGTACATTCCTCCAGAATGTGAAAAATTGATGCTTGAATATGATTCCTCTGAGGATAAGCTTTTGACTATAAGCAGTTTGGCAAGAGAAAGGAAGACTTGGAGAACCAGCAATTTTCTTACTAAATTACACAATTTCATATCTTCTAATGTAATTTATAAAGACATGTTAGAATAAGATTGAAATAACAGAGTCTTTGAAGGGAAACGGGAACTAGAGCAGGAATTTAAGCTAAAGAGAACTTCTATGGTGGAGGACCATGTTTAGGGCTAATTTTTCTGGCAGCTGATCCCAAAAGGGGAGTTATGATGAGTTAATTCTAACATAGGTTTGTACAAGAGGTAAGAAATGTGCCAAAGAGATGTTCATCACTCAGCTCTTCAATGGGAAATAGAAGGCATGGTAAAATTAGGATAATTTGAGGAGGGGTCATTTTACAAAGGGACTCAAATATAAATATGTGGGCAGGGTGCAGCGGAACCTTGAGGACAAGTGCAGGGCCTCAGGGCTGACTGCGGAAGAGCTGTTACTTCCTGTAATAGGTCCAACAGTGCCCTCATGCTCCCCACCCCCCATTCAGGTCCACCCCAGGGACCTCAGAACAAGTCCTTATTTGGAAACAGAGTCTTACAGGTGTAAGGTAAGGATCAAGACAAGATTATACTGGATGAGGATGGGTCCTCGATCTAACGACAGTACCCTTGTAAGAGACAGAAGAGGACACACAGAGACAGAGACACAGAGAAGAGAACCATCTAAAGACAGAAGCAAAGACTGCAGTGATGTGTTGACAAACCAAGGAACACCAAGACTTGGCAACCACCAGAAGCTAAGAGGGAAATATGGGGTAGCATCCTCCTAAGAACCTCCAGAAGGAATGGTCCCGATGACACCTTGGTTTCAGACTTCTGACCTCCAAAACTGCAAGAGAAGGAATGTCAGTTGGTTTAAGCCACCCAGCGTGTGCTGATTTGTTCTGGCAGCCCCAGGAAATAATACGTCACCCCATTTCTCCCAGGGATGAAAGGAGGAACAGCAGCAGCCCAGCGGGAGAAGACGTGTTGAGTGGACTGCTTTAGGCGGAGCAGCGACCTGCAGTCAAGGGAAGGCTAATCGAAAGATTATCGACGTACACACGGATGAAGCATTATGTGCATCTATTGCAGGAGCTGCAATGGATAGTAATCTAGTCAGATCAAGAATTTTAATGATGTTATCTATAAATTATTTGCCATCATTGAATACATAAAGGAAAATTCTGGCAATTTTATCTTTATTCTTACTGTTGTACACTCACAGATACATAAGAAATACTAAGAAAAGGGTAACATTTTTGAGTGTAATTAATACAAGGGGACAAAAAAGGGAAAACAAGGAACTTGACCCTTCACCAAAATGCTCACAGGCACACGCTGGGGAGCCAGCACGTTTCATGAGTCTGCAGCAGCACGCCGCACAAAAGGGGAACTCAGGGCCCAGTGGAAGTGTGCCAGAGTCATACCGGAGGGGATTAGGAAACGGCTATTTCACGTGAGCTGTCTAATGACCTTCCTGAAATCCAGATGGTTCCTTTGAACTGCAAGTATTTGAGGATTGGACTGATTTATTGAATGTCGTTATTAATGAGCTGGGTGAGAAAAGGAATACTTGTTTAAGTGACCCAACATACTTTCAAAGCGATGGCAACTGCGATTTTCTCTGGGGCAGGCTGGGGGCGGGAGTGGCTGTGTGCACTGCGTTACACAAGGACGCTGGGCTGCCGGGGGTGGGGGGGGGAGGGGTGGGAAGCTGGCAGAAAAATCTGCGAACCTGAACACCCCGCCAGGAAAATGCTGAGAAGTCACGTGATGAAACATGAGCCCCCTCCGTTACCATGGAGTCAAAGAGCTTCCCACCTTGAGAGTCCAGCCTGGGAAACACCCTCCTCTTTGGCCAGAAAGACAGAGCTACCGGGAGATCCTTGCCTTCTGTATTGCAGAGTGACGACACCTGTTCTGCACTCCCATCCGTTCTTGCTGTTGGGTGAATGATACAGGACGCGGGGACCGTTGGCCATATTTTATTGTGTGAGTTTTGAGGGAGAGCATATAATGATTATATTTATGAGGCTTTAATTATATTTAATGTTGTTTCTGCCTCTGCTCCAACCTTCCCTGTCCCCTTCAGTCCCAAACTCTTATTGACCTCCGGCCTGCCTGCCTCCATTCCTTAATACCTATGTGACATTGTTTTCCTGGGAAATAGGATGCTCTTTGAACATGTCAGTCACCCTTCTGCTTACACTAAATTCAAACTTCCTGCCGGGCCTGCAGAGTCCCGGGTGACTAAGCCCCTGGGCTCCTCTCCACAGGGAGGTGCCCCGCCCCCAAGGTTCCTGGAGCTGCAGCTGCCTGGGCCTGTCTGCCTGCCTCCTTTATTCTTCTCCATCCCCCCACCACTCCTGGTACTGTTTCCTTCTTAGACTTAGGAATCTGGGCATTCTTATGCAAAGTGTGAAAAAGGATTCTTGAGAATGTTGCTGTATTTATGGACTAGTCCGTATTGTGTGTATAAAGATAGGCTTGATATACAAACACAGCCTCAGGACAGGTCCCCCCCCCCCCCACACACACACACCAGATCCCACCCCCAAGCTCCTGCTGTTTAGGCTTCTGTGGCCTCTGCGGTAGAGGACACTGTCCTGTTTCATTGAAAGCTAGGCCCCATCAGCTGTGAGATGCACCGTTATCTCATGTAATGAATAAGTTTTAAGTTGCCAATTAAACTCTGACATGATGCTTTATCACTGAAATTCTTTCCACTTAACTCAAGCTCTTCTTTTAATCCAATTAGACACGGATACTCCTAGGTCACATGTGTGGGTGCACAAAGAAAAACAAACAAGAGACTGGTTAACATGGTCTTAAAACATCTTCACGTCTTAAGTCTGACTCTTCAGAGTCATTCTTTTAACAGAGAGTCATCAATTCCTGTGCTTTACCAGAACACACTGTCCCCTTCGTGTGGTCAGGAGCAACGCAGAAAAGAATCAAGCCGTGGGTGCTGGCCCCTGAGCTGGCTCTGAGTCCTGGAGTCTCCTTCTGACTCCCGCTCCGGGAATGCAGCTGGAAACGCCAGGTCCCCTACTCCCTCACCACCTTTTGTTTTTTGGGGGGTTCAGAGTCAACTGTGCAAGTTTAATAATGCTTTACTGTGTCTCCAGGCCTTGTTTCCAAGCAGCTGGAACCTTCAAAGAGTGTTTTGATGCTGGCCTGTGTACTTACAGGCATCGGCACAAACATCTAACTGCTGCCTAGACATCATGAATCATCCCAATTGTAGACACGTTAAAATGCACAACAAAAAAAAGCATTCCTTAGAATTGATGACATTTGATCATCATCATAATGCAAATGTTATTACATTCTAGTTCTGGGGAACTTGACTTTCTCATTGTTCCTGACTGGGGTGCCCAGGGCATCAGTCCCGAAGCCCTCCCTCCCACCATCAGTGGACACCAGCCTTGAAGGGTCCCCCCACACTCCCTAGTAAGCTGGCTCAGCCAATCAAGCTTGCTCAGGAGTTTCAGCTGAGAGACAAGAGACTGATGGAGGTGGCAGAGAAGATAACCCTAGTTACCCTGCCTATGGGCAGAGGCTACATGTTGGGAGAAATGAGGGCGACTACGTGATCTCAAACTGAGCGAGGAGCCTGAGTTAGAGATGAGGAAGCTGAGGCTCAGAGTGGGGATTCAGACCCATGTCTGAGCAGCCCCAAGCTCCTGTTCCTTCTGTCCTGCACAATGCTTCCTCATAGGCAAGCGCAAGGCAGACCCCTTGCTCAGGCCACCATGGCTGCTGTGGGCACAAGGGACTTGAATGGCCTTGCTGACCCTTGGACTGCTGCAGTTTGAAGTTCCGGGACACTGGTAACCATCACAAAAACAGCAGTATGATCTCTGCCACCTGGCACGGGGCCGTCGCTTAACTCCTTTTCAAAGGACATGCGTGCACCACACCCCTTGTCCCAAACAAGCTCTCCCAGGGAAGGACCACTTCTGCACCTTTTGCAGCATCTAGCAGACTGCTGCTAGGCAGTCCAGTACACAGTGGCACTAAATAAGTGCTGATGACCATGCCTGGACTCTTGGGAGGTCCCCTCACTTGGCTCCTTAGTGGGCAGCACGTGGCCCTCCCAGGGAGTGAACTCGAGAGCATGGCCGTGTTCTTTGATCTGGTGCTTTGTTTTCCCCAAGCTCAGCCTTAGGGGCAGCCAAGACCAGCGACCTGACTGGCCAGTCGGACTTGGAAAGGCCCGGCTGACATTGTCAGCTGGCTCAGAGCCCTGTGCACGGAAGGGTAACTTCTGGCTAGGGCTTTGTTTGCTGTGGAATACAGACTTCCCATGGGGAATTCAGGCATGTTTTCTTCTTTTTTTCCTTTTCTTAAAAAAAAAAAAAAGAAAGCCAAAAGCCTGCAACCCTAATCTAAGTGGCATCTGCAGACTTTAAAGCACACACACTTAATCCTTAGCCCAGAGCGCCCTTGCCATGACACAGAATGCCTTTTGGTTTTAATCATTAAACCATACGGGAAAAATCATCCGTTTTAGGAGATACATTTGAAATCGAGTTGGCCAGAGTCCCTTAGCTTTTTCCGTGGTCGTTGATAAATCTTTATACTGGAACTCCAATCCCTGACCCTCTTGACCCTCAGTTGTACTTACGGATGGCGCCTGGAATGACAATAACCAGGGGGCCAGGTTCAAATACGTGCGGTTTTACTTTCATGTTTGCAAAGCCGAGAAGCAGGGAGTTCTGATATTTATTTTACTTTTAAAGTGAATGCATGTCATAGTTTTCTCTGAAGATAGTGTGCAGCCGTGTAAAGTGATACATGAAGCTCAAGAGAACAAAGGTAAGAAGCAGGGGTGCTGAGAAAAGCCAAGTGGGAAGAGCCAAGGTAAAGCCACCCTAGAACGAGAAAATCAGCGCACGACCACAACAGCCCACCTGCTCCTGGCTGTGGGGGACCACATGCCTGCCTCTAACCTGTGTAAGCCGATGTTGAAGTTACGCAAACAATAGCTCTATTTGAGTTGAGGACCAGTTGGTCAGGAATCAATATAAGAGACCATAGTTATTCGAACAGCAACTACTTAAGTGTTTACTGCATGCCGGGAATGGCGCTTAATACTTTCTCTACACACAGGAGGGGCTGCTTCTCCTAAGACGGGCCCTGAGCTGAAATTTGCCCCCAGATGGCCTTATATTTTCCAAACTGGGCTCTTAAGGTTTTCCTCTAGCACGTCTTTTCAGGTCTCCGAGCTCCTGTGTTCTGGGTTTCAGAGGCCAGCAGCTCCTGGTGTTCTGATTCTTTCTCTGAGCAGTAAGTAGTTCTTTGGGAAAGTCAATACGGACCCCCCTGAAAGCCCATCTTGGACACAACGTCAGGTTAGAAAGCCAACGTAATCTTTAAGTTGGATGAAAATTAATTAAATCATAAGAAAGATGATCCTGTGGGTAAATAAACATTACCTTAAAAATCACGCTGGCTCTAGGTTGCTCTCTTTTAGTTCCTGTAAAATCATCTTTGGAGGGAGGCAGGGCAGAGAGAGGTTGGGGTGTTGGGTTGCCTGAGTTCAAATCCCACCTCTGCCACTTTCCAGCTCTGTCTCAGACAAGCCAATCCCCAATCCTTCTGAACTTCAGTTTCTTCAACTGTGGAACGGGTACAACAGGATCTACTTCATAGATTTGAGGAGAGGTTGAAAGGATCATGCAAGTAATGCTAAGGAAGGGGCCTGCCTTTTCTTGGTGCTCAAGAAATGTTTGTGATTTTTCTTCTCATGAACTCTGCAGAGCACAGCTGCCCTTATTCACAGAAGCCATGCTGCCAAGGAAAGGGAGCAAGGTCAAAGACTTTCCTCTTCAGAAAGATCTGTACTTACTCTTGCTCTTTAGCTAGGAATGCAAACATCTACAATTCTCCATTAAGGCTGAGGGATAAGGAGGAGCCAGGGGAAGTGGGAAGAGCGAGCAAGGCTGATAGCAGCTACCAGCGTCTGTTGCTGCTGCGGTGCATCGTAGATGGGTCTGAGTCATTCGCATTCCATGGAGATGGGGGCTGGAGAGTCAGGGAGTCACCAACATTTATCTTTGTTTACCTTCCTGTTATGACTCATCTTCAGGGTCTGTTTTTCTTCCTAAGAGATGATTCGGCTCATTACCATAGACCTTCCTGGCTTGCTAACCAAAGTTCTGTCGCACTGGTTTCCATGCTGTGGTCTTGTTTCTGAGACTCCAGCGGCGTCGGTGGCCAGCCCTCGGTCTTCTCGGGCAGATTACAGGGCGATGCGGTTAAGTTTGTGTGACTCACAAGGTGGCTGCCAGCGTACCCTAGCAAACACTGAGAATGTGCTGGGAGGCGTCGGCAGGGGCTGTCCGCACACCACGGTCCAGGACAGAGTCTTTGTCCAAACTCAACATTTCCCCTTGGTCTCTGTAGAAAGCGTGGTGTGACTGTCTTTCCTATCGTATCTTACGTTCAGGTCTTGAAATAAACTAGATATTGGTTAACATTTCTAGAGCCAGCCAGATCAGCTGAATAATTTTTTTTTCAGGTACGTTAGCCTATACCATAAATTTAAACTACACAAGATCAAAGTGTCTAAATAAAAAATACAATGACCTGGTGGGTCAGGTCATTGCTATCTAACTGTAAGGAACCTTTGCTATCTAACTGTAAGGAACCCTGAGCACGTGGCATTCTAAGGAACCATTCTTTAGCTATCTTGGGGGCAAGGTTCCCTTATGTTGGGGTGGGAGGAACTTTCGCCTGTTTAGGTGTGTTTGCAAGGGTAAGCCTCAGTGATGGCTATTTTGGCTTCAAGTAAAAAAAGCAAAGCCATTTACTCACATGTGGAGAATATAATACTGTGAAGGTATTACATATAACCTACATATACTTTAAACCGAAGCTCACTGACTCCCCTGTGCCACACACTATTATCTTGTTTTTGACGTGTCGGGTACTTTGGGCTCCAGAGCCCCCAGGCCATATGGAAGCTTCATTTAAGATAGATGTAAGTGTGCTGATGAGGTGAGGCTAAATTCAGCTCCCTTCCTCCGAGAGTCGTTTGTAACTTTCACTTAAAACCCGGTGTTCCTAACAGCGAGCATGCGAAGCTGGCTAGGCTGGGAGGGGTTAGAGCCACAGCTGCTCAAAGTCCCGTGTCTTGGGCTTGAAGCAGTAACAGACAACTTCTTGACCACACAACACACATGGTCCTGGAGGTGGGGAAGTTTCAAAGATTGAAAAAGATGTGTCACAGGATCAACATGTCTTAGATGGTTGGGTGGCACCTCCCACAACACTGTCCGTGGTTCTGAACCCAGCAGGGTGCTTCTCTAGGACGCTGGGGTGGCCTGTGATGAGCATCGTGAGAAGGGGGGAAATGATGGTCTGTGAGTTTGGGCACAGAACAGTAGGATCAAGAGAGCCCTGGGACTCTCAGCTGATTCTTGACATTCTTCTTTAAAATTTTTTTTAAAGATTTATTTTTTTTAAAGAGAGGAAAAGGGAGGGGGAAAAAGGAGAGAAGCTCCTGTAACTGTTAAGGAGTTGAAATTATATTCAGCCCTTTGAAGGCAACTGCGAGGCTGATGTGACCCCCAGTGAAAATGAGTTTGCCACACACCCCTGCAATACACAGAGATGGGTTATAGAACTGTACACCTGAAACCTATATAACTTTATTAACCAATGTCATTCCAATAAATTCAATAAAAAAGATACAGAAATGTAAATATACATGTGTATACTCACTTGCTCAGTTTATAAGCATGCATTTCCAAGAGGCTAACACAAGAAACTCTGAATTAAGCTCTGTAGAAATTCTCTATAATATTTTTGCACCTTTGCTGTAAGTCTAGAATTATTTCAACATAAAAAGTCAAAAGAAAAAGTGAAAGACTCAGAGAACAGATGACAGGTAGTTGTGGGGGTGGGGAGGTTGGGGGTGGAGGGATAGAGCAAACAAGAAAAAGGGCTCACGGACGTGGACAACAGTGTGGGGAGTGCTGGGGGAGGGGGTACAAGGGGAACTAAATGGTAATGGAAAAATATAATAAAGATTATATATTTAAAAAAGGACAGAAAAAGTGAAAGGTTAGAAGAGGCCCTTTGAAATGTTAAAATGTTTAAATAAACAAGCTTGCTATGAAAATAAAGATCTGGACGTGCTAAACACAGATATAAATTAATCGTTTGGCACAACACCTCTTCACGGTAACAGTGTCACACGGGGCATTTCGTTGGAGTAGTGATTTTTAAAAATTAATAGATTTCTGTGGGTTTTCATTAGCCATGAAAGGACGGTGCAGCTCTCTTTCTGGAGCGGTATTCTCTGAGTGCTGAACTTGTCCCATCACTCAATCAACCTGCCTTCATCCCTCAGCCAGCAGTGCAGACTCCGCAGCCCAAAGTGGAATCCTCAACCCTCCTGCCCACACCGAACCCCGCACGCTGCACTCACACTCCAACATTGCTCCACAAGAGCTGAGGTGGCTATTTCAGGCACACAGGAATTCTTACCAAGTTGAAAATTAAGAGCCAAATTCTAAAGAGCATTGCGCACATGAAAATCCCCCAGCTTTCACTTTGATATGCATCAGGGCTGTGATTTTGGATTTGTTACATGATTTCAACACCATTGCTTTTTCAATTCAGATTTCCCTGTTTGTTGGTTGTGGTGACAATGAGGAGATGTATGTATGAGTTCTGTGGACCACGGATGAGGCGGGGTGGAATGCATCCTCCCACGGAGAAAGAAGTCACTTTTGGGGGAGAAGCATTTCCCAAAATGCGGAGGGTCAGCAGGGACTTCCAAGAGGATGCTGGAAACGGCCAGGAGTTTCTATAATCAGTAGTGGATTCAAGGGCTCTTGTGCAGAGTCTGAGTGGACTTCCCACCCTCATCTCTGGGTACAGCTGCCAGTCAAGGGTTCCTCCTGTGCTCATCTCACTCCAGGTTCAGGTGGAAAAGGCGGATGATTTAAAAAAGCAACTGTATCAGCATTGACCTCGTCTCATAAGCCAAGCCAAGCCATCACGCCACTCGGTTTTTAATTTTGTTTGTTTGCTTTTAACATGGAGACAGTGATCTGGGAAATCTCTGGGCTTTACACAATAAAACATTTGTGAGAAGTTCTACTTTTAAAAGAGGACGTTTGCCAGACTTAATGAACATTTTAGTGAGAAAAAATTTAAAGCATTGTAAATTTTTCAAAATATTAAACAACTCTATGGTGATTTATAAACTTGGAAAATGTAAAGCATGAATAGGTGGCAAAGTTCCGTAATCCTACTTCACATACACGAATAATATTTACACATTACTGTCTAAGGCAGGCTCACATATTAAACAAAATCAGGACTGGATCCTTTATACTGCTTTATTTCTGGCTTTCATTTGGAAATCTTACTTTTTCTGTCATTAAACATTTTGTGAACACATGACATTTACTGGCCACATTCTGTTCTTTCTGATGGATAAATGATGGTTTAACATGTCTCTATAATTGTATATTTGCATAGCATGAGGCTCTATGCTAAGACATATAATCCTTTAATAGAGACCTTTTACATGAATCCCAATTATTTTCTTATTACGCATTCCTGCACTGGACTTAAAGGCTGTTTGTTGCCAAATGGCTCTCCAGAAAGTTCTATCAATGAGAACTGTCAGCATGATGCAATGTTGCCCACACCCCACCCACCCTCCCCCCATCAGCACTGAATACCGTTTTAAAGATGGTTTGCCAGTGCAAAGGCATGTACCAAGGTCCACTGTGGTGCGGGAACTGCAGTGGGATCAAAGGAACGAAGATGTTCGGGCTCAGAGACCCTGCTCGGGCAGAGCCCAGCGGCGGGCAGGGAGCTGCAGTAGGAAGGCTGGGTGTGTGCCAACAAAGAGCCCAATCCTTCAAGTGACAGGGTCTGGCTTCAAAACCTGGGTCTTAGCCAAGTGACTTGACTTTTCTGGATCTCCATGCCTTCAACTGTGTAATGGGAATTGTCACCATATCTCAAGGGCTGGGAAGGTGAAGTTGGATAACGCGTATAAGGTACTCTTACTGCTAACTTACGAAGTGCCTTCAGACTTTCCCAGTGACAAGGCCACAGGAGGCCTGTGATGCCTTCAACAAAGCAAGTCTTGCTACTTGGTGGGGCAAAAAGTCTGCCGAGTGGGCAAATGGTTCGGGGAGCACAGGATACAGCGCCCCAACGGCTCAAATCCTCCACTCACCCTTGGCCTGTAGCTTTTGTTTGCCTACTGAGGACACCCTGCGCCGTGTCCCCTGTGGAGCCTGCCTTGTTTGCTCATGTCTACTAAGTGCCCTTTTTCAGGGCTGAAGCTCGCTGCCTGGGATTCCTCTTATCTAGCTAAGCTGTTTAGACAAGGGATTCTGGGCGAGGACTGAGGCCAGCTTCAGCGTCTGCTTGATGAGTTAGTGATAAGGGCGCGGGGAGGTAAAACCACACCACACGGCCCTGGCCCCTGGACAGAGACGGCCTTTCAGGTCTCGAAGAGCGACAGGGTCCTTAGTTTCACAGCCTACTGTGCAGACTGTTTTTGGAGCCAAGGAACCAGAAGTCAATTTTTCTCCTTTGCGTTTAGTTGGCTATGCGTTGGGTTGGCTGGTGCTGTTAAACCTTCCTGAAGAACATCTATAGCACCCAAACAAACCCAGACAAGAAAACTCACACCCCAAGATGACAGTGTAACCTTGTCCTGGTTAACCAATTAAACAGATTTAATCAGTTGATCATTTGGTTTCAGATAGCGCAGGTTCCGGCTTTGTGTACAGCCACTAAGTCTGGGCTGAGTTTTGTGATTCGGGGAGGGGCTCCTCTAACTTGACCCCCTCAAAGAGGAAAAACAAACAAGGCTTCAACAGCTTTGTGGGGCAGGGTCCCAAGGACTACCGCTGTCAAAATCTGGCTTAAGCTACGGTTGATGGCGCAAAGCAGGGGAACGAAGAATGGGAACAGTAATGGACATCCCCCCACGGAAAGGGAAGCAGCACTTCCCTTTGTTCTAAAATAGCTTTCTTAAATGCCTTATTAATCAACAATACTAGGTAATACTATTGTTATTATTGTAGATACAGCTTTCCAAATTATTTTTGACATTATCTTATTCTGGTACTGGATCATATTATTTCTTGAATTAGTCATATTTTTCTTAAACACAATATTTTAACAGGATGCTTTATTACAATGAGCAAATTCTTCCATTCTGACTATGCCAGATGTCTCAGGGATGGCCATGAATTGATGGGTTCAAAACTGTTCAAGTAAAACACCAAACCCCAGTTGGAACATCCACTAAATGAGGCTGTCTTCGTTAAATATACACGAGAACTTAGTGTTCTTCCAACGGAGTAAGGGATCCCAGGGTGAGCCGAATGATCCGATACCCCTCAAATCAATTTGCCGGTCATGCAATTACTGAGCAAAACAGAACCCCAGCATTCCACAAGGAATGACCCAGACACTGGAAATACGGCCTCATCAGTGCCCTGCCGGAGCGAAAGATGAGAAGCCACGGTCAAGATAAAAATAGAAACCACTTTTACTCTCAGCCACATGTGATCTTTTGCCTTCTGTTCAAGCTCTCATGGGCTATTAAATCAGGCTTCTTATTAGAATAAAAGATAAATCAGTGTGTGTGCGTGCATGTGTGTGTATGTGAGTGTGTGTGTGAGAGAGAGAGAGAGAAACAATACATGGTTGTCCCCAAGAACAAAAAAATTATTGAATACCTACCAAGTGTCTAAGGCACTCTGTATTAGGTGATGGTTTCAAATGGCAACGCATTTGGGAACCAAGGCAACAACCAGCATAAAACAAGGAGTGATTCAAGTTGGGGCCCAGCCCCCACGATGAGGAGCAGAGACCCGAAAGGAGCAGGCCTTCTGAGAAAGAGATCTGAGTGGGGGCAGCAGCCGTGGGGGATTCTCAGAAGATGTGGGAGGAGAGTGGGAACTCGGGTCATGAGTGATTGTCAGCCACGTCTACGACCTCCCAGAAAAGGATAGTGGGTGAGCAAAGGGGCAAGTCCAAGGCGGTACAAAGTTTCTCCAGGGTTTGGTGAGAGCAGACGACACAGAGGAGAGTGAAGGGGATGTATCAGAGAGGAGGGTGGGGCTCCATAGCAGAAGAGCCTCGGGTACAAGTCAGAAATTTTTACATGCAGGGCTGTGTGCGCGCGCGTGTGTGTGTGTGTACTAGTGGTAGCAGTGGTAGTGCTAGTAGCTGATAAGCATGCTCATTTTCCTTGTCATTAAACCCCAGTTTTGCTTGTAACAGGGTTTCAGAAATACGTGATAGTAAGTTCACTAAAGGGAGATAGGACCTGAAAGACAGATAATCTTAAGGACACTGTAGTGTAATAGAAAGAACACTGGGCTTCAAGTCAGGCTGTGTGAGTCCCAGCCGCATCTCTGCCACTGCTCGCCCTCCTGACCCGAGACAACACCCTCTGTAGAGGCATCGTGGCGCCCGAGGACTACCGAGTCTGACGCCTAGGTTTCGTGGGACAGCATTCACCTTGCACGGTTTGGGGAGTATAAAATGGCGTGGCAGGTAGAACACTTATCACAGTGCCTGGCACAGAGCAAGCCTCCAAAACAATGCCAGTTGCCTTGGATGTGGTAGGATTAATAATTATTTTAGCATTGGGTTGCTACATACGACTCTATGAGACTCAACACAGAGTTCAGCAGACAACCTGTCCACTGAGGGAGCTGAGTAATGAACTGCAATGGTGGGGAGTCTGCCTGCCAAGGTCTCATAATTCTACATATTTCACCTGAAAACTACTGATTCCAGGATATTCTGTCTTATATGAGGGGGGAGCCCCCCCAAACTGGAATTTATTTATAAAAAATTGTGTATTTATTCTTACATGTTTAAACCTCAGGCACCTTCAAAGTACTCTTCATTTGATGCAATACACCTAAAAGGACATTTTTTTCCACTGCTCAAATAAAAATTTCTGCACATGTCGATTCTGATGCCTTTTAGTGCTTCTGCAGTGTTTTGTTTCACCTCTTCCACATCGGCAAAACATTTCCTTTTGAGGACTTTTTTCATCCAGGAAAACAAAATAAAAAGTTGCTTGAGGCAAGATCGGGTGGGTAGGGAGAGTGGGCCATGGGGTCACGTGTTCAAAGGGTCTTCGGAAAAATTCACTGAAGTTGAACACAGCCTCTCACAACAACACGAGCTGGTACCCCGATACAGATGGGTTCCCAGAACACTCCTCCAGTGGGGGAAGCCTGTGCTATAAGGGGTCTGACCTCCAGAAGATAATTCTGGGGTTTTCTGGGGGTCCCCTTTATACTTTCCAAAGTATCGCTGGTATCCTTAACTCCTGAGAAAAGCCCGTAAGCTCCAAATTGTAAGGTGTTAGCAGCATGCCCGGCACGCCCCAGCAGGCCTTGCCGGAGCGCTCTTCCTGCCTGGCTGCTGCTGGGAATGACGGCCTCCAGCTCACCGTGGGCGTGCTGCCTGCCTACAACACAGACAAGGCGTGAAGAAGATGTGCCGTGAGTCCCTGGTGTCCTGACTGACACTCAAGCAACAAACAAACAAAACCTTGGCAAACTAAAAAGATACTGCAGAAAATAGGCAAGGGCCCTGGATATTGTTCTGAGGGGCTCTACAGTCCTCCACCCAGCTCTGGAAACATGCTTCCTCTCTGAATTGGTAAAATATAAAACTTGAAACATGTTTGCTGGGGCAACCCTATAGCCATCCACTCCCCCATGTGCTTCACGGCCCTACTAATGTGCTGAGAACTGGTGACTTCTGTGCTCTGAGGACTGAGGGGGAGGGCACGCACTCAAGAGGGAAAGACAGAGGCCTGCCAATCGCTGAGCAGGCCAGCTCAGTATGGCCTTGGAAAGGGACCCGGGGGAAGTGGCATCGCTTCTCAGTTTGGCCCCCAATCCGAGCATGTGCCACACCAGTGGAGTTTGCCTTAAAAACCTATTTCCATGTCACTTTCATCAACTGGACCCTAAATAAATACACACATGACCAGATACGTCTCTTCATTTAATGTTCGTCCGTTGTCGTCTTTTTACGTGGACCAGTCTAGAAGGCAGGACTTGTGTCAGAAAACGTGGTTAGCAGGACATTAAATCCATTCAATGACAGGGCCAGGCACCGTGGACCTGGGCCAACAGCCTGCCTCCCCTGCAAAGCCATCGGCTGGGAGGATGCTGGCACAGGCTTTGAAGACCAGGTTTGGGGGGCAAGGGATGGGAATTCACATTTCGATAACTTGCCTTCATTTTCTCGCTTGTTGACTCCTACAGTCCTCAAAATCCTGTGACATATTATGATACCCACTCCACAGACTGAAGAAGCGTCCTCACCAATGTTACAGTGAATTAACTCAGATTAAATAAAACAGAGCCAGGAAGAGGAGGGAGTAGAGTGTACATATCTGTCTGATTTCGAAGTCCATGTTCTTTCCAGCCCAGTGAGCTACTTCAGGAGTCAGAATATAGAGATTTCAGAGGAAGCTTTCCTCCCGAGAGAACAATTCTATAAAATAAAAAATTATTCTGGAGGCTCTCTAGGCCTCGTCCACTTTCTCCAATTCCCCTGAACGCTGAGGCTGCCTGGGGGTGGCAGCCTTCTGTCTGGCAGCTCCCCCAGTGCCCACAGGCTTCAGAATATGTCACCGAGGGTGGGCGTGAGGGACCAGAGCCAGAAGATCAACGTCAAAGGGAAGCGTCCCATTTGATTGTTTCCTTTTCATAATATTTTGAAATCTTGATCTTCGTTTTTTTTTTTTCTCTCCCCAAGCTATTCTTGGTTTCCATTTCATTATGTTTAACATATGTTCAAATAAAATCTTGAAAGACAAGGAAACAAGTAGATTACAACTAGAAACTACATTTTACCCTCCTCACAGTAAATCCAAAAGAAACTGACTGCTAGAATTGTTATATTAAAACAAAATGCTAGTGATATCGGAGGTACATGCGTATGGATTTCACATGACTTCAGATTGTAAATCTTTGTCTTTTGAAATAAAGAAAACACAAATTGGAACCAGAAACCAAGGCAAACTTTCTTGTTAGAAAACTTAAAATAATTAAATCCTCCCGTATAAGACAGGTTATAACAAGAGCGATTATAAAAAGAATACTTTTATTTCCTTATATTCTTTTTAGCCCACATGTTCCACATTTTATATTCACACCATGCTTATATATTATGTATCATATATAATATTAACAGTAATGACTGTGCATAACTCTTCTAAAGAAATATAAGCAATATGGAAAGAAAATAATTTACATAATTTGGTTTTAACTTTATTCATGTTTAAAGCATTTTATTGTGAAACATAAATACACATAGAAACTAGTATATAAGTTATATATTCAGTGTAGCAAAAGTTCATCAAGAAAGGCCCGTGTAAGTATCATCTGGGTTGAAACACAGACCTTCCCTGGAATTCTAAGCCTCCTTTTCCATACCACGTGTCTGCTCAGTAATTTTTTTAAACAAAATTATTAGATCTCCTTGGTTGTAATGTCCAAGTTATTCAGCTCATCCATATATATATACATATATATATATGAATTGTATATGCGTGTGTGTGTCCCCATACTCCCAAAGAGGCAAAAATACTCTTACCCTGTTATGTAAATAAGTCATAACTGCCCTTGGCAGTGGGGGGTCTCCACATGTTTCTACCATCACAAGCGCTGTGCATCCGTACACCTGAGCTGCTTGGGGGACCCCAAACAACAGAAAACCTCGATGCAGAGAATCATCCTTATGACTTCGTTCCTCCTTTTAAAAACTGTCATTCACTCACCCTTCATAACCTGGACCACAGATGGGGAAAGCTAAATGGGGGCTAATGATAAGTAAGCGTGTGACTATTGTCATCTTAAAAGCAGTCTGCCCACCACACCTTCCTAAACATGTACTGACCTAAAAGTAACATCAGTGCGACCTTTGTATCATGTCCTAAAACCTTTGTTAGAATTCTAAAAATTCAAAGGAAGAATCAGCTGTTATTTATTGAATCCCTCATTGGTGAGTCTCTGAGGCTTCCCTTGGTTTTACGTAGTCTTGCTCCTTCAGTAAATATTTTAAAACACATGCTTACTTTAAATTAAGTGGGACAGTCAAGAAGTACACACACAAAAACTAGAGATCACCCACACACCTCCCAGTGGGACTTCTGCACTGTAATGTTACATATCAACCCCACACCTGGGTTTGACCAGACAGCTCCCTCTTGGTCCAATACGTATCCTACCCTTTGGGGTAAATTGCTCTAAAAGAGGTTTCTCAATGTGTGGTTCCAGTATCAGCATCATCTGGAAACTTGCTAGACATGTAAATTTTGGGCTTTACCCTAAAACCACTGAATCAGGAACTCTGGGGTGAAGCCAGGCCATCTGCTTTAATAAGCCCCCCCTGAGAAGGCTGATGTCCACTGACATCTGAGGACATCAGCTCTGCAGAACGAGGCTTGACCCAGATTCAGTTTGGTTCCAGAAACATCCCTGCACTCTCTCAGAAATGCTTCTTAGTAGAACCTCTGGCCTGGAATTGAGAGCTGCATAAGCTGGAGTTCACAACCTGCATTTTCTCAGAAGCCATGAAACTGACCATGCACCTCAAGGTCAAGTACTTACTTGTGAGTGGGAAGGAGAAAAGAAATAATAAATAATGGCACTGAAGTTTCAATGGGAAAAAAATTCCATTTTAACCCACTTTTCCCTCAAAATGAAGAGATTATTTCCAATTTTTAGAGAAATGAATAAAATGTTACACCACAATTTCTGCACCACAGTTGCTCAAACGCTTTCTTAAGTCTGTATAATAGAAAGACGTATGAAAACAACTACAATTCCTTTAGGCTTGGGACATGCGATTCAGAAGGCTGTAGTTTTGCCTTCAGCCATAATGAAATCGAGAGCATAACTGAACCTTGATGAAAGTACTAACAAATGTTGAGATTGTCAACATTGGTGACTGCCGATTGGGCTGAGATTTGACAAGATGATGGCATTCAGTTAGCATTTGCTCTCTTTTGTAAAAAGTAGGTTTTTCTTCAGTAGTCATTATAGAAACTCAAATTTATCACACATATCAGACTGGCAGACACCCTAAACCTGATGTCATCAGCTGTGGATGAGCGCCTGGAGCAACGGGAACGCTCAGGCACCGTAAGTGAAAATCAGCACAGTCATTTGAGGGCAGCACGCGATGCCTAGGGAAGCCGACACTGTGCTTGGTGCCCCAGCACTTGACCAACCTCTAACTACACCGAGGGACGGAATGCTGAGAAATTCATGTGCGTGAGTGGAGAGCACGTGCACAAGAATGTTCACAGCAACATTTTTAATAGTCAAAATTTGAGAAATAACTCAAATACCTATCAACAAGGGAATAAATAGTGATTTACTCATACAGAAAAGCAGCACATTTTGATAGTCTAAAAGACAAAAAGCAAGCTGTGGAGGAATAGGTATATTCATGATGCCATTTATGTTGAAGGATAAATACTTGAAAATAATTGTTTTCATTGCTAAGGAATACATACATATATCAGCACAGGGACAATTCTGAGAAACAATACAATCCAGATTTGGGCTAGAGTACACTTCTTCAAGGGGGAGAGGGATACACGAAGTTTCAATTGTTGTATTTTACTTTTTTCAGGTGAAAAATAAGTGTTTTTATAGTATGTAAAAGTTCTGAAATATCTTATTTAAAAATATGTTTTGAATTTAGAGAGATGGGAATTATCAACTCTAACCATTACTAGTAGCAATACTTGGGTCTAATCAACCTCTATGAACCTTGGTTTTCCCACCTGGAATGGGAGAGCTTTGAGGGTCCAGTGGCATGTCAGTTGCAAGGGGCCCTGCATTTTGCAGAGCCTGGCACGCAGCACTCAGGAAATCTTTGTGTCCCTTCCCTGGGCTCATGGTCTTTCTTCTTCCTTCTGTTTCTCCAGCAACACAGCCACTATCATCACTAGCTCTTAACTAGACTCATTCAAATTCTGTAGCATGTGCAAGAGACTGGTCTGTATTTACAATTAATCAAGACAATGCAAGAGGGGGATTTGTATGCACAAAAGAAGAAAAGGCTAGCTCAGGCTGGGGATAACATCAGCTTTCGCAGGAAAATTGAGGTGAGAATAATGAAGTGCTCTGAGAACCCCAACTTGCTAATGGTGGGGGCACAAATGAGAAAACAAATGAGATGAATGATGGGCGCAAACTAATGGAGCAAAATTGTATGAAATGGGTATCTCTCCTCATTTATTGACATACAATCAAAATAAATTTTGTATTTTTCTTGTTTTTGCTAGTTTATACAATGGAAAGAGCAAAATAATTCTTAGGGATAACTCCTGGGTACATTTGGGAGACCTCTGAGCTCATTAGCTAAGACTTATAAACTATCTTTTGGGCTGGGATTTTTGAGCAGTTAATTCCATTCATTGATATTAGCTCTGATCCATTGTCAAGCTCTCCTTTCTAATCTTGTCTCTAATTTCAAACTTAGATTTTGGAGTGCTCTATATTATATTTATAGTCTCTGTGGCACAATGCCAGCCAAACCAAGATGACATATACTTGGAATGCAGGTGCCAATTTCTTACTTTAGCAAGAAAATAAAGTCCACAGCATTTGATGTCTCTACTCAAAGGAACTTGGCTAACACTTCTGTTCTCAACACATTTTTTCATTTCATCCATCAAACGTGTACTTGAACTACATAATGCACCTTAATGAAATCTGATTCAGAGCTCCACCCCTTCCTAGTCATGTGCCATCAGGCAAGTCACTTAACCTCTTCCATGTCACTTACTCCACGTGGAAAATGGAGATAATAGTTCTTACTTCATAGGGCTATAATGGGGACTAAATAAGCTATTATTTTAAAATACCTTGAGTCCTGGAACACATAAATGCAATATGTATTTCTAAGTCAACATGGTTATAAATGTCTTGTCTTGGTAAGACAAGGTGATATTTAACAAAAATCTTAGTTTCCATTAAATATGTCCAATAGATGATGTGTTTGAAGACATATGATTCTGCATACCAAGGATGTCAAGAATGATGAGCACATTTAAGTATATTATAGAATAGCTAGAGTAAAAGCTAGTAAATGGATGAGTTCATTCTCAAAAATTCCATAGTAAACTTCAGATACTCCCCAAACCTCAAAGAACTTGAAAGAAGTGTTCCTCTTCGGTTGCCAAAATACACATGCACATTTGATTGCTCCATTTCCATTCCTAAATGTCTCTGATAAAGCCATTATTCCTCAGAACTTAGCTCCATTAACTATAAACACAAACAGATTTATACTTATTATTAAGATCCTTTCAAAGAAACAAAGCAATGCTACAGGCCAAGTATTTCAGCAGACTGCTCTCAAATCTGTCACCCCTGCCTTCTCTCTGTAGAACGTACACCTTTTCTTGGCTGGCTTCTTAAGTCACACACATTTCCAAAAGGAAAATTTAAGGGCATTGAAATAGTTGTACTTAATTATGACAACTACCAGCCAAAGGGCACTACATGCGCCGACCTGAACACTCAATTCTTAACATAAGGCAGGACGAGGGAAAACAGCCCACGGTGAGCCACACATTGAGGAGACATGAGTGACAAAGGCAACTTCTTAAATCAAGGCTGGAGTGGCCCGACTGGAAGGAGCTCAGACGTCTCCAGTGGGCAGACTTCTGCAACGGCCCCACTGAGTCCCCATCCTGGTGTCTGCATCCTTTCGGAATCCCTTCCCGTTGAGGGTAGGCTGAGTGTCGTGCCTTATTTCAGCCAATAGACATGGCAGAAGTGACAGGACGCCACTTCGTTGATTAGATCACAAATGGCTGTGCCATCCCTCTTGCTGGATGACCCTCCCCAGAGTTCCCTTGATTCGCATGCTTCGCATACGCACAGGGAACAGGCCCACTTGGCAAGAGTGGCCAAGACTGAGGCCCTTTGTCCAACGGCCCACGGGAAACGGAATTTTGCCAGCCACCCCGTGATCCTGGGAGCAAATTCTTCGCTAGCTCAGCCTCGAATAAACCACGGCCCAGCTGATGCCTTATCCCAGCCCGTGAGGGACCCAGAAGAAGAGAACCCAAAGAAATAGCATCTGAATCACTCACCAACAGAAACCAGGATAATAAATATGTATTGTTTTAAGCTGCAAAATTTCGATTATTTTGTTGCACAGCAAGAGATAACTGATGGGAAGTCTATCAACCGAGGATGAAAGTCAGACAAGGTATAAAGCTTTGTAGTAAGACCACCCTGATTCTCCAGGGTGGTATGAATCTGACCATACCTTTGGGTTCCTCAAAACCTCCAGAATTCCATTTACCAGCTTGAAAACTAAATTCTTGTTCTCCCAGGGTTTGTACTGCCAAACATGCCTTAAAGCCCACATAACAGGCAAAGAACCCTGATTTCCAACTATCTAAAAGTCATGTTCTATCAGACTAAGATTTCTGTTCAGCTTTACTTCTGTCTTTTTTTTTTGGGTGGGGGGCCTGAAACATAAAATTATTTTATAATAGTAAATAGGCTCTTTCAAATTCTACCTGCTTTTGCCCCCTGGGGGGTTTTACCTGGTAAATGAACTTGTTGTGTGTCTGGTAAATGAACTTGTGTGTCTAACAGTTCTCAGACCTCACTCCCTACCTCCAGAATCTGCTCAGTGCACTTGGTTGACTTTAAAGATCAGTGTATAATCTTGGGCCTATAACATTTTTAGTTCTGAGATAAACCTCTCATTTCCTATGATGAGTAAAATAGTGGGAACTAGGAGGCATTTAAAATAATTAGGGTACACTTAATTCCTCACTGCTATCTCTGAGAAATTGATGGACTTACTGCCAGCACCCCTTAATATTTCCTCTATAGAGGAAGGCAGTTGGACATTAGAATTGTGGGTTTGTTTGTTTACTAGTTCTGGATTTATGTGTTTATATTGGCTCTAACCCAAAGGAGCCAATAGCTCATTTTTTTAATCCATTATCTGAAAAAAATTACATACAGGACTCAGAAGGCAGTGCAACTTTGGTCTCCTGTAGAACAAATATATTGTAGTAATTCAGCGTCAAGCATATTCCGGTGAAGTGGAGCACAAACTTTGTCCATGTTTTAGCTGGACTTAACTTTGATATTAAGGGGATGGTAATGGAAAGAAGGGGAAGGGAGGGTCTATTGTCATTTTTTTTTTTTCAAGGAGGGTCCTTTTTGACTTCTTATAGTTTCAAACAGTAGTGGCTAAGGTGAAAGTACCAATTCAATCCTTTTCCCCCATTGATTTTCTTAACATAAGCACTTCCACAAATGCAATCAATCTTTCTGTGTTGCTAGGTCTTATTTCTAAATTAATTCAACTTCTGAAACAGGTGTCAGCAAATAATGGCCCTCTGCCTGTTTTTATAAAGTTTAATTGAAATGCACCCACCCTTCATTTACGTATTGTCTATGGCGACTTTCATGCCACGAGGACAGAATGAAGTAGTTGTGACAGAGACCATGTGGCCCGTAAAGCCTGAAGCATTTAATACCTGGTCCTTTACAGAAAAGGTCTGCTGACTCCTGTTCTAGAAAAGCATGGTAGAAGCTCTACGGAATAGACAGCCTGTCCAGCCAGTGCTTCACAATAAAGTCAATGGAACTGTTAGACACGTAACAAGTTAAATGCTTAGACCAGTTACCTCTTCCCTCAAGGCAGGGCTGGATTTGGAGCCCGGATCGCATCTGAACCTTAAACCTCCCTTCTGTTGTGGGAAACTTGGGCCATGTACATTCAAGTTCTCTGAGACTGTCGTTTCTCATTACACAATGAGATTTGTATCTGACCATTTCTCAGGGTTGCTTAATGGCATAATTTATACGGCACAACCTTTTAAAGCAGTCATCTCTTTTTCGTTGTTTTCTGGTATGATGTCTACTATTCAATTTGAGGAAATACATACAATTGTCTTGAGAATTAAATTCTGTTTGGTGTCCTTTAAAATTATAAAAGAAAAGTCATGATAAATGCGCTGATGGCAGGAAACTGAAAATAAGAACAAGTGGGAGAAGGTGAAGTTCATAACCATATGTCAGGAAGATTTATGACAATCATAGGCAAAATTCTAGATTAAGTTATTTACTTGTATCTTTGTAATAATGAGACAGGGATGTAGGAATAATTTGGAATCAAAATGGATTTACTAAGAACAAGCATGTTCAAATATCATTACTTTCTTGGAGAAAGTCACCAGCCTTGTGGAAGTGAATGCAATGTGTTATCAGCATATCTGGATTTCAACAAGACATTTAACAGTCTTTGATGATCTCCTTGAGGCTGGGAAAATGCTGGGTTGTGGGGGAGGGTATCATTAAATCCAAAGAGTACCAGTGGATCGATATTCACCTTTGGCCTGGAATTGTTCTACATACTTATTAATGATCCGGACTAAATAAATGACAGAATTGGGACTTAGTCCCATATTCTAATGACAAATCACACATTCTCTCCTGTATGTAAGAGCTGAGGAATGACCCGAAAGGATCAACAGGCTATGAAAAGAAAAGCCAAGCCTAACAAGGTAACAAGTATACTGGATTCCAACAGCCAATTTCAGAAGGTTAGAATGGGAGAGACAGAGCTTAATAGCAGCCAACCTGCAAAAAGTTTAAGTTCTTAGCTAACTGTAAATTAAATGTGCGTTGCTCCGTGGCACACCTGCTATCAGCGATGGTCAGATTATTCCGCCGTAAACAAGAAGGAGGTGCTGCCACCGGTGACAACATGGATGAATCTTTAGGGCATTATGCTAAGTGATTAAGTCCTAGAAAGACAAATACTGCATGATCTCACTTGCATGTGGAATCTAAAAAAACAAACTCATAGCAATGGATCAGATTGGTGGTCGCCAGAGGCTGGGCAGGGTGTGGGGGAACCGGGTGAAGGTGGTCAAAATGGATGAACTTCCACTTACAAGGCGATTAAGTTCTGGGGCTGTGATGTGCAGACTGACTGTAGTTAACACTGAACCGTATGTTTGAAAGTTGCTAAGAGAATAGATCTTGAAAGTTCTCACCATAAGGAAAAAGGTAATTGTAACTACATGAGGTGATGCATGTTAACTGAACTTAATGGTGGTCATCATTTCTCAGTATGTATTGTACATGTGTCAAATCATTATGTTATTTATATACCTTAAATTTATCCAATGTTATACATCAATTATATCCCAAAACAACTGAGACAAAATAGACAAGGTTACGCCAGCAGATGTGGGGTACCCAGGAAGGGGGTAATAGTCCTTGCACTTGCTAGCAGACAGGACGGAGCCCCAGGTATCCATATGTAAGGGTCGCTGATAACTCAAGCCAGCCAGCGTTGATTGGCAGAAGGGAGGGGTCACGGAACTGGGCTATGGGAGGAAGCAATGAAGAAAAGAGATTGAACAGGAAGACATAGGATGATACGCTCCTGTGTTTGAACAGGTTATGTGACATGACGGGACGGAGAGGACATTGGACTTTGTCCAGTTCTCATCAAGCAAGGCCAGAGTAAGTCAAGAAGCCAAGAGACAGATTTCAGATTTTTTAAAAAGTCTTTCTTACAATTCAAGCCAGCTGTCTCTAAAAGAACTGCACTTTCTGAGGCAGTCTGGGTCCCCTGTTGCTGAGTAGGGTCTGTGTTTGTATTGAAAGCCTTGAAGAATTTAGGGGTATTGGGACAGTATGAGATCTGACCACCTTTCCAAACATGAGACTCCAGGATTTCTATGAACAAGTTGTCCTTGTAACATAAGGAATTATTAGTTTTCCCACAAAGGCGGAACTCTGAATCTCCTCCACCACGGAGACGAGAAGTTACATAAACTGAAGACAATAGATTTTTAAAATTACATACTACAGATGTTTAAAAATAACACCACAGCCTGGCTGGTGTGGCTTAGTGGATGGAGTGCTGGCCTGCAAACCAAAGGGTTGCTCATTCAATTCCCAGTCAGGGCACATGCCTGGGTTGTGGGCCAGGTCCCCGGTAGGGGGTGTGCAAGGGGCAACCACGCATTGATGTTTCTCTCCCTGTCTTTCTCCCTCCCTTTCCCTCTGTCTAAAAATAAATAAATAAAAATCTTAAAAAACTAAAACAGCATAAAATATCAGGAACAATGATACTACCACTTTAAGAGGACTGATGAGAAACTCATTCTCAAGGTTCTGGTGCTCTTTGCTCGTCTGAAAATGATATATACTAAAAGAGGCAAGCACTATTTTATATGTTCCCATAATTTTTTATTTTTTATTTTGAGTCCTTGTTCTCTTCAAGGCAAGCACTGTTTTAAAGAACTTATGTGTTATTGCTGGAAAACCAGTCACATTGCTAATAAGGGTCTGGCCAAGAAAGTCCGAGAGAGCAGGGCTGAGAGGGCTGTGCCATGGTATGGAAGCACCACTGCCCACAGAGCCCTTCCTCTCCCAGGGCAGGCGTTCTGGGTCTCTGTCCTCCCAGTGTCCCCAAGTGCCATTGTGGAAGCGCCCCATGCCACCAAACCTTCTCGGAGGCTCTGCCCTGCCACCGTCCCTCTTCTCTTGGCCGCAGTTGGTTGCTCATCTCCACAGCCCTCCTGAACCCCACACTTGGGAGGAAGACTGGCTCCTCCAAGATCCCACCAAACCCAGGCCATCCAGGGGTATTGACCTCTTCCCTCTTTTTGAAAAGTTATTTGAAATTTTTTAAGCCAACAAGCATAATTAGAATTCTCTGTAGAAGTTTGGCTTCCTTCTCAGGAAATCCTAGATTTTTTTTAGTTCAACTCTCAATGTTTCATGCTTTACCACACATCGAAAATTACCTGGGGAGTAGTTTAAAATGCAGAGTCCAGGGTCTGGTCCTTGACTTGAGGTGGGGGGTGTGGCCAGGATTCTGTAAAAGTTACTCCCCTCTCTGCAGGGCCTGTGGGTCACTCCTGTGGAAACCCAGCTAACAAGTCAAGAACTTGGTGCCCACCTTCATGAAACACTATTTAGGCAAAGAGCTTTTATTTATTAAAAAAATTTTTTTATCCTCATCCAAGGGCATGCTTATCAATTTTAGAGAGCAGGGAAGACAGGGAGAGAGGCATTGATGAGAGAGAAACATTGACCAATGGGCTCTTGTACATGCCCCACCTGGGGACCAAACCCACAACCCAGGCATGTGCCCTGACTGGGAATCGAACTTAAGACCTTTCAGTTCATGGGACAATGCTCCTGAGCCACACCAGCTGGGCGGGAAAGAATTTTAAATAAAAGATGCATTATTAAAGCATTTTCATTGTTCTTTCTATCCAGAAAAACTTAATTTGTTCTATGGCTAATATTTTAGCTTGTGAAAAGGAAATGGTTCTATTATGTACACATGATTTTCAGATAAGTTAGAAAACTTAGCCATCCTCATGGTTTCCTAAGACTATTATGAAGATTGTATCTATAAAACCAACATGGGAGGATGTAATATGTATACGTGTACACACACACACACACACACACACACACACAGAAGGAGCCTCCATTCCATTTTTCTCCATCACAAGAGCTGTACATACTCATTATAAAAGATTCCACATAATTAAAACCACAGAGAAAACCCCAAAAGTAAAAACTCATTCCCAACCCAATTTCCACTACGCATTCGAGATCTTCTCTATGTCAGTGTATACAGACCAAAAAATTCTGTTTTCATGAAATTGGTGACACATGATGCAAATTTTTCTATTCAGAGCATATCTGGATATTCTTTCACATAAGTACCTACAGATTTAACTAATCCTAATGGCTCCTTAATATTTCATCACATAGATTTACTGTATTTACACATTCTCTTACTGATAGGTTTTTTAAATTTTATTTTATTTATTTATCTTTAGAGGGGAAGGGAAGGAGAGAGGGAGAGAAATATCAATGTGTGGTTGCCTCTCGTGTGTCCCCTGCCGGGAACTGGCCTGCAACCCAGGCATGTGTCCTGACTGGGAATCGAACCTTGATCCTTTGGTTCACAGGCCCTCACTCAATCCACTGAGCTACACCAGTCAGGGCCTCTTACTGATAGGCTTTTATGTCCTAGTTTACTGCCGTTACCAATACTGGTATAGAAACATCCCTATATAAGACATTCCGAGGAACATGTAGGAGTGTTTTTTTAATGTAGAAGTGGAATTTCCTGAGTCAGGCACATTCTATATTTTGATATATGCTGCCAAATAACATTTTAAAAAGGCCTTGCTAATTTACACTCTCATCAAAACATATGAGAGTCTCCTGCAAACTTTTCAACATTAGATATTAACTAGAGACTTCATACCTGTCAACTTCCTAATAAAAATAGCCTCTAATCATTTTCATTTGCATTACCTTGACTACAAATGACACTGCATTTTCATGTTTACTAGTCATTCCTATCCCTTCGGTGAAGCGCCTGTCATACCTGTAATAGTCTGTCACATGGGTGGCCTGCAGTGATCATACCTCACACTCATGCACATGTTACCACTTCCCACACTGGCACTAGTTTTGGCCATGAGACGTGCTCTAATAGGGCATTTGTAGCAAGTATGACCCAAACTGAGGTTGAATAAGTGCTTGCACAGTGGGGCTATGTTCTTTGGGAGGCTCAGCTCACTCAGAACCAGCCCTATTTAAGCCAACTTCATTGCAGGAAAGACCACATGGAGAGAGATCCCTGGCTATCCCAGTGCCCCCAGCTGAGGCCCCGGACATGTCTGTAAAGAAGCCACCTTGGACGTTCCAGTCCCAGTGGACACCATATGGAGAAGAACCACCCATCTGAGCCTAGCCCCTGATTGGAACCATGACTCATAATGAATTAGTGTTCACTGAAGCCATTACATTTTGGGTAGTTTCTTCAATAACAGCAGATAACTAAACTAGTCCCTGATTCTTTTTTGTATTTCTTCTTACTAATTTGTAGAAACTTGTTATATTTGAGGAACATTAATCCTTTGCCCTATTATATATATTCTGTAAATATTTTCCCAGTCAGCATGTTAAACATGCCAATCTTCCATAGGACAAAACTTATGTAGTCAAATGTGTTACTCTGCAAGGTTTTATGTCCATAAAGATTTTAAGGCAATTATTTATTATCTAAATGAACAGAACTTTGAGTTATCCATAGTAATCTCATTTTACATCATCTCTAAGTCACTTCTTTCCTTTTCTTCTAAGAAAATGCCTTGGAAGGGTCTACTTTATACTTAATGAGGGAAAGAAAAAGATCTACATTATTTTGAATTCCTGCATTTATTGCCTGGCTTAACACTAATAATTCATTAATTCATGGATATTTCCAGACAAAGATATGAATACCCGTAAGGTCTATAATAGATTCTTAATGAACACTTCAGACATTTTCTTGAGAAAAATACAACTAAAATTCACTAGTTTATTCCAGCCACAGTTGTTCACTGGTGCTTATCATGAGTAAGAGGCTTTGGTGGCCAGATTCACAAAGCATGACAACATGGTCTCTGACAGTCCAGATGGACTGAGGTGTGATGACAAACGATCATAAGTCAAGGTCAGAAATGTGGTCAAAGGAGGGGTCAGGCTAAAGAGGAGGGAGGTGGAGAGGGAACCAGGTTCCTGGCGGTGGGGGGCCATGTGGCCTCAGCCTGGTGGGACGATGGACTTTGGCTGTGAAGATGGTACATCTCTGAGTCATTAGGCAGAAGGAACTGTAGCACATGGTCCCCAATATGTGTGTGTGTGTGTGTGTGTGTGTGTGTTTGTGTGTGTGTGTGACAGCAACCTGTTCACTTTGAACATCAGAAAGGTCACTGTGGGCCAGCTCCAGGGTACCATCTGATGCTAAATTAAAGGGTATGGACTTAATGAGCAGGGAGTAGCTTAATGAGGATCTGGTTTATGAAGACTGACCCAAGAGTAAAATAGATTAAAAGAAAAAGGTAGGCAAAACTTAGTAAAATATTGTCAATGCCCAGGTGAGAAGCATGTAGAGTTTGAAGTAGGACCACTAGGGCTGAGGTTAGAGGAAAGGAAACAGCAAGGCAGAGTAGGGCTGGGGTGAGGAGTGCAGAAAGTGAAAGGAATTTGCATGAGAGAATCAAAAGCACTTGGTAGAAACTAATTACTTGTGATCTCTCAGACAGTTCTAGAAGCTGAAAGGCACAGCAGATAGCAATCTCAGGAATTTCCCCCCATGATAAGAAATCACATCTGGGCGAGCACAGCTTACACACCTTCAGACAATGGGGCACTTTTCATTTCTGAAACTTGGCAGCTGGAGTTGCTTCAATGCTGTTCAAAGTTGTGGCACTAAACTGTCAGTTTACTTTGGGGGATATCTACCTGTGGGGGCCCAGCTCTCTGGGACACTGCAGATGCAAGTCCTAGCAGGGAGCCTCAGGAAGGAGTACCTGTGCAAGGGGATACCTTGCACATCCAGCAGTTTAATCAAGGATGGCCAGTATGGGCGGAGGCAAAGACTCAAGTCTGCCTTCAAGGGGGCAGGTGTACATCATCCTCACTAGTCTCACACTTCAGGAGCCATCTTTGTCCCTAGGGGACTCTAGAACTGAAGGGACACCCTCAGGAGGCTTATTCTTCCAATACTCTGAGGCATCTCCTAACATTAAAGGTACTCCACCCCTCTCATTTGGAGCCCTGTCCTCCTACCAGCTCCTCCCTGGGAAATGAATTCCTCTGAATTCCTCTCAGGTGTTTTCCTCATCTCATGAGGCCAGACCATGTGGTTGGTGAGTGATCTGTCTGGGCCAACACAGTTACTCTCGGCCCACAGTTCTCTCCCCGAGAAGAAAGGCACCTTGTTATGAGACCAGTGCGGACATTTGCACTGATATGAAAACATAAAATGATACGGCCACTTCCAGATTGCTCTGGTTTCCATTAGTCAAACGTCATGAATTACATCTGTCTCAGTTCAGGCTGCTGTAACCAATTACCGTAGACTGGGTGACTTAAACAACGGAAATTTCTTTCTCAACAGTTCTAGAAGCTAGAAAGTCCAAGATCAAGGTGACGGCAGATCTAGTGCATCTTTCACATGGCGGAGAGCAGAGAGGGCATGTGAGCAAGGCTTCTCATCTCATCTCATCTCATCTCATCAAGGCATGGATCTCATTCACGAGGGCTCTGTCCTCACGATATGATCACCCCCAATACCGGCACACTGGGTGCCAGGATTTCAACACGTGGATTTGGGGGAGGATTCAAACATTCAGTTCATAACTGGCCAGGTAGTCACTAGGGTTCCTTTTAGATCTGGCAAGGAATAATTACTCAAGAAGGAAAGCCCTCCGGATAAGCCCCAGCTAGGCCAAATCAGTGGCTGCCACAACAAATGGAATCATGGATCAGCAAACTATTTGTAGGAAGCGCTTTAAACTAACAGCATAAACCAAAAGAAATATACTTTGCACTGTGCAGTTCTTTCATGTCACTTGCAAATACAGACAAGACTGTGCTGGGTATATGCTTTTAAAATATAAAGTAATCCACACTTTAAAATAGCCACATCTGATTCAAATACGGCAGCATTCTAGAAATGCAACCTTGGTGAAAATAATCCATCACAGTGAATGTGGATTTCAACTAAACTATCATTATTCTGCTCTCTCCAGAAGAATTCCAGCAAAATAAATCAAACAAAGTTTGAAGGAACAAGCAATACTCAGGGGCACCCCCATGGAGAGATACAAGAGTCCCAAAGAGCAAATTGAATTAAGAGCATGTAATATTTGATCTCACTGATTGAGGCTGATTTTTAAAATAAACCATCTGGTGCATCTGGGCCCAAGAAGGTAACCTCTGTCAATCAGCTGCCTAACCCCTTGGGGACAACAGGCACCGAACCCCCACTTGCCCTGATACCTCCTGTTACCAATTGAGCGAATTGCCACAAGGGAGATGCCAAGACTCAGACAATTAACTGAACGAACAAGGCCAGCAGCGAGCAGTGTGGCAGTGACGGTGTCTAGCCAGGCAAGTAGCATGCCCCTAACGACCCATGTGGGTGATGGCTAATGACCTACAGCTGCTCTCTACATTGGGCGAAGATAGCCCTGAACTTGACTCCTCCTCTTTGTGAACATGGGGTGAATACCAGCGTGACAAAGAGCAGAATCTCATTTTGCAGAGTCTGCTTTTTATTCCCTCCACTGTACAGGTACACATGCTGAGACTCAGAAAGACTATTTGCCCAAGGACACGACCATGCCAGACGGCCATCTGCCTGCCACCAGGCTTCCTCAGGAGCCCACTGGGATGATGGCACTCTTGGAAGGGGTATTTCTTCCACCAAGCCTTGGAAAGCAACTCCCGATCTGATCCTGCTGGCTGTACGTGCCCCCAGCTTTAGCTTGTCTGCCAACAACTGCCTGGAAGCTACATAGTCACTTGAACCCTACAGACCCCAGGCCAGCAGCATAGCCACAGGCCTCTTGGGGGGCAGACTTCCTGTAAGTCAGGGATAGGCAAACTGTGACCCACGGGCCCAGTCGGGCCTGCTTCCTTTTTTTGTAATTTTATTCAGACACATCTATACTGATTTGCTTACATACTGCCTATGGCTGGTTAAGAGCTTCAAAGGCAGAATGGAGTCATTGTGACAAAAACTATTCGGCCCTTTGCAGAAGAAGTTCCCTAATCCCTAACTGGTGGCCCAACTCTTCAGAAGGGCCCTCGCCAGTAGGACTTAACCAGGCTCAGAACACCAAGTTCGGCAGTGGGGCTGAGTTCCCGGTAAGTCTCTTCCTTCATCAAGTGGATTGGACTAGAAAAGTCCTGTTCTTAAGATGCATGGTTCCTGCCCAAGCCCCGTGATGTTAGACAATCAACAGCTCAAGAATCCTGTTTCCAAAGAGCAGGTGACACATCCTCTAAAGGTGTTTTTGGAAAACACATCCTAATGGAGACAGAAAAATAAGGACTCCAACAGAACAAGATCATACTTAACCAGTCTTTATCATCTGTTACAAGAGACTAGTCCTTTAAAAAACATTTCTCATTGTTCGTTACATTTTCACTGAAGCGAAGTAGTTTGGACATGAACAAGCAAAGGAGAACATGAACTCATAAAGACCTAGGTCAAATGACAATTCCATCACTACTACTTCCACAACCCTTGGGCAAGTCACTTAACCTTCCCGATCCTCAGTTTCTTCATCTGCACTGTGGGCTATGTGTCTGTTATCTATGGCTGGTTAACAAATCTCCCCAAAACTCAGTGGCTGAAAACCACCGCACCTTATTTGATTGTCACTCTCCATCTGAGTTGGGTCATCCTCCTTTCTACGACTCATGTGGCTGTAAGATTTGGCAGGCGGCCTGGGTCTGGAAGGTATACGATGGCCTTGTTCACATGGCTGCTACCTGGCCTCTCTCTCTTCGGTGGCTTGTGATCCAGTTAAAAGGGTCAGACCTCCATTCTACGGGGACAGGAGCATTCCAGGAGGGGAAAGCCACGGGCTCCCTGTGGCTGAAGCTGCGGAATTCCAGCAGCATTCCTTCTATCACGTGCGATTGGCCAGAGGAAGCCACCGGGAGTGGCAAAATGGACTCTTTACCTCTTGATGGCAAGAGCTGCAAAAGTCTGTGGCCACGTTTGCCGCAGGACTCTCCTTCGTGTTTGCTGTGATTACTGAATGAGGTGACATACGCAGAGTGTCTCGTCAGGGGCTGTAGAGAGAACTTCTCCACTCCTCATCCAGCTTTTGGCAAGACCGAATGTACATGTCCCCACAAAGGCATTCCTGATGGTAGCGTGCACATCCTGAGGCTGGCGGTGCACAGAACTAATCTGGCCACTCCTTATGCGTCCACGATCCTAAGGATTCATTTGCTCACTGAGCAATTTGAAAAAAGTGTACATCAAAGTTGGCAATAGTTCCAGTGTCATCTTCCTACCCAGGCAACTTGGTTTGGAAAGATTCCTCTGGGAAGTTGTGTAAATCAAAAACAAAAAATACCTGATCAAATTCATTTCATATCACAAAAAAGAATGCTAAGAAGCAACCTTTGGAAAATGTGTTGGAGTATTTTTGCTCGCTTCTTTAGCGAAAGAACCCATGTCACCAATAATTAAAAAAAAATCATGGTCTATCTATGTCCTGGAAATGAATGTTTAGACTTGGGTAAGGGTGGTTCTCCCCCTTGAGCTGATGCTGGCCTCTGATCATCTAACTGTCCCATGTGGACGGCCGTAAGAAGATAAAGTATCGGGAGATGTGGAGAAGACGGAACACTGGTCTCTGCTAATTTCACAGCCACATGCACATAGCCTTTTGCAGATCTCTTTGTGTTGGGAGATATCGCTACTCACCAAAGCCAGCTGCAGCTTATGTATCATCAGAGTGTTGACTATCCTAATCTTGGGACCAATAGGAGAAACAGCAAAGTGCTGGCTGAATTAGTGAGACACAATTTTAAAAGGCCTCTATTGTGCTCACCTGAAGCAGAGCAGTCTAACTGGGAGAGTCTCTGCTTATTTAATTGGAGTCTTTACTTTGAGATGAGGTGAAGGTGCGTTACAGCTAAACTGAGCAACCCAACCTCGTCAGAGCATCAGCACCCATGACATCACAGACCTCAGATGTACCAGGGACCCTCTTATTTGACAGATGAGGAAACTGAGGCCCAGAGAGGTCATTACACCCACGATGGCTGCCCTGGCCAGGCATATGTAACCCAGACACAGTAACCGCCCAGCCTAAGAAAGCAGTGGGTGGGCTGTCGGGCCCGGAATGGGTATGGAGATCTTAATGGTGCCTCTTCAGCAGCATCATAAACCCAAGCCATTAAAGCTCTTTCTGTCCCAAAAGCAAAGGAAAAAGGAAAGTTTTGGGCAGCACTCAGACCAACCACAGGTCCCATTTCTATTTGAGAAAAGCACACTTTTAGGGGGCAGATTCTGCCTTGTAGTCAGTGTCCCGCCACTGAACCAAAAACTGAGAAGACCAGTGGAACAAAAATGCCACCACTCTGTGTTCGGTGACCTTGATCAGCCATGGACTCCAGGCTGTTCCTCCAACACCGCAGCCCCTGTCACCACTATGGTGACACGGAGGCCTGAGGAAGAATGTCCTGGAAGTGTAAACGAAACATGTCGGAGGTGTTTGTCAAGGGTGGCCAGTGATGTTGAGCTTTCTATTCCCTTCAGGCTTTGGATGAGGCACTTCTGTGGGCAATTAGCATTGAGAAGAGAATTTTGGTTACTTATCAATGCTCAAAAAGAAGGGTACGCATCTTTCCAAGTTGAAAGCTCGACCTGGAGTAAAGGAATTAGGAAGGGGAGCCGGCTCATCATTTTTGTGACTGTTCGTCTGTTTGATTTTAAAAACCTCAGTATAGCTCATGACATTTGATCACACCACTGTGTATGGACCTTGTTACATACAGCCCTTCTACATGATCATCTGGCTTAAAACAGATTTTCCAGCACAATGCACTTCTTGACTTCCCTGAGGGCCAGGGGTGAGCAGCCAAAATGGCTCTGCTGTACTGACAGCCTGTATGTCATTCCCACTCTTCTCTGGGTCACTGATCCCAAGACGCAGGGAGGCCAGGAGGCTCCCAATAAGAAAGGCGCTCTAGTGTAAGATGACAGACCAACATGCTCAACCCTAAAGGACTCAAAAGGTGGACCTGCCAGATACCCATGGGCTACTAGAGTCTCTTCTCTCCCTGTGACAGCAGAGACTGTGTGAGATAAGAAAGTGTCCCACAGCCCAGCAGGTGACCAGCCTCCTCCATGCTACACAGGGCACTCCTGTGGAGGCAGTTGATGGGGAGGGGTTCCTGGCGGGACAGGTTGTGGTCCAGTTACCACCTGGGGAGCTACTCAGAAAGAAGGGGGACCCAGGGTCTCCAACTGGACGCCCGTCATCTGGAGAGAATGAAGCAGCATGGAGGTCCAGTGGGAAGGGGGCATCAAGTGCTGGTCCTCTGCCAGGGACCAGCATGAACCTTGCAAAGCCAGCGCTGGTTTGAAGTCCCTTGTACAAGACAGTTGGGGGACGTGATTTCTTAGTTCCTCTGGCTCTGACATTCATTTTATTCTCTCCCAGCCACCTTAAGAGGCACATGTGTTCTCCAGATTTCAACATATAAATGAGAAGGATTACCAGTCAGGGGTGTCCAGGCTGTGGCCCGTGGGCCACATGTGGCCCGGGATGGCTAAGCGTGAGGTCCCACACAAAGTTGTAAATTTACTTAAAACTTTTTTTTCCTTGCTCATCAGTTTTCATTAGTGTTTGTGTATTTAATGTGTGGCCCAAGGCAACTCCTCTTCTTCCAGTGTGGCCCAGAAATGAGAACAGGTTGGACACACCGGCTTACCCCATTTGGCTGTAAAAATGAGAAATTCAATGATAAATGATTACAGAATTGGAAACTTTCATTCTTAAAATGACACATTTAAAAAAAAATCCTTTAACAAGAAAAGCTGCTGATTGCCCAGTACTCAAAGGTAAGAGTCTAAAAGTTTAAAAGGACACATGGGTCCTTGGTTCTTTCTTCTGGGAGTGGGAGGGGGAGCTGAGCTGGATGGCAAGTGCGAACAGGCACATCGCAGCCACTCAGCACTGTGCTGGTACCCACCACCTACGTCCTCAGCTCCTGCTGTCTCTCGTTAAGCTTGCCAACAGGTCGTGTTCCGCTTCTGCTCCAGAAGTCCAGGTCAGTGTGATAATTCAAGAGTCCGGCTCCTATGCCAGCTCCTTGGTTTTTTATTTCAGTGACTGAAGCAGGCTGTGCAGTAGCCTTGGAAAGAGCGAGCTCACCGACGGTGGAAGTCTTCATTCGGAGCATGCAGGAGTTAAACGCTGCCACATCACACATAAATGCCAATGACCTGGAGTCATTTTTTATATCGGGTGAGGAAGTCAGTGTTCTAGTCACACTGGGACACCCTGAAGACACAGACCAACTCCAGCTGTTAAAAATTAAGTCCTTCTTGGCAACAAAACCGCAGCTCAGGAGCTGGGGGAGGTCACAGAAAGCCTTGGAGGGAAGACTTGCTGCCTGCCGCCTTGATAACAAAGTGTACTTGCTACATCTCAGGCATGCAGACTCTCACCATTTTGGGGCTTTGCTCAGAAGCACGGCACCCAGGTCTCAGCTATGCAAGCTCCCAGGTGAGTCACATCTGCTGCAGAACGTCAGTCGCTGCTTCCTCTGACACCCAACCTCCTCTTTGCTTCCTGGCTTGCATGACATCTCAGCTGACTGATCTGCTATGGCTTTGGAGTGGGCTGCTTCAGGAAATGAGTGGAATGCAGACGAGGCGCCTTGTCCTCAGAATGTCCCTGAGATCTCCACAGAGCCAAAGCCCAGCTGTGGACAAGTCCCCGGGCTGTTCGAGGTCCAGCTGTGTTCTATCTCCCAGGACCCAGCGCAGAGCATGGAGAGACCTCGGATCGCAGGACAGGAGAAAGTGACCTGCAGTAACCTTTGCCTCCCCAGCATTCTTTCCTCAGATGATGAGTGGCAGCTTGGGAGTGACCTTAATCAGATGTACTGTAATTACTTCTTGACTGTGACCCCTCGGCAGAAGACAAAGGTTTATGCAACATTAAAGGTAGTTGGAGGCAGCGCGCCTGTGGCAGGGAGCAGGTAGAAGGCTGAGCCATGACCTTGCGTGTCGGAATTTAATTAAAAAGCTTCTTCCTGCCCAGAGAACCAGTCATTTTGGGGAGCATCTAATTAGTTCTGAAATGGATAATTATTTGGAGGATCAATACATCAGCAGTTGGTAACTTCTGCAACCCACACTGAGATTTTTGTTTGTTTCATGAATGTGGTGGTTTCCAAGGAAGAAGGTACTCCACATGAAGCCATTTTATGGATAGCTTCCTCTTTAAACAATGATAAAACTCATTACGGTGTTTCTAGGAATACTTATACATTTTCCTTCTTTTTGACATTTTTAAAAAATTTTAATTGTTGTTCAAGTACAGTTTTCTGCCTTTTACTCCCATCCCATCCCCCCCACATGTTTCTGTCCATGCGTCCCCCATGCTTATTCCTGCACTTACACATTTTCTGAGTCCACTGCATTCATGCCGTGTCAGCTCAGCTGGGCTGGGCCTGCCTCCTTCAGAACTCCCAGCGTAGAGCGCTTCTGCATCAATGCTGGTCGCCCGAGAAAGCTGGTGAGCCATTTGCACGCCAGCCACGGTGCAGCGGCAGCCATGCTGTCCGCTCTCAAGGTAAGAGCGGGGCCCCAGGTGCTGCTGCTGCAGCTTGTGGGGCAGCCACTGGGCCCCCACTTCCTCCAATTAGCACCTCACTGTCCTTCCACCTCTCTGCACCCCGGGCCAGCATGTGCAGCTTCTCCTGCAGGTACCACCTCGTGAAACCATGAGGCCTAGGGACAGCAGCAGACAGACACAGGTTCCAGCTTGTCCTTGCTCTTGCCTTCTTTGCGTCCATCTTCCTTTGGGATGCCAGCTCCCCAGGCTTCAGGTTCAGCACCAAGTGCAGAAGCAACAGCTTTACAGAGATCGTGTAACCACTGTCCACAACTGCGTACTGTTAAAGGCCTGCGATTTTATTTATCATTGTGTTTCTGCTCCTCCAACTCCCTAATGGATACACACGCCTTTATTAAGCTGTACATGGGTATTGAGGATGTTTAGTGTGTGTTACTATGTCATTAACGCGACCGCTCCTCCATGGCAAGGAAGAGGCGCAATTAAGTGTTGGGAAGAAAACCCTCAAAACTCCCCCAAGGTAGAACAGAAGGCTGGCATGCAAACTATTTGGTGACTCAGGTGTATCTTGTGACCCTTCTAAATAATTTACAATACACATTTCTTCAAATTTCTTTTTAAACTATTTTTACAGTGTAGGTATGTATGTATGCATGTGGTTATTATTATGTTAAGAATGCAACATGGGGTCTGCCCTCTTAAATTTTACAGCATAGAATTGTTAACTATGGGCCTGAAGGTGTACAGCAGATATCTAGAATTTATTCGTCTTCCATACCTGAGACACGATACCTGTGGAACCACAACTCCCATCCCTTTTTCTTGACACCATTCCCACTTTGCTAGCTGGTGGAAAAACCATCACCTGATGTATGAAATCATTCAACTTAATTTCGCAGGAGCCCAAGTCCACTTTGCAACCCAGTGGGAAAACAGTTAACCGCAGTGCAACAGTTTACTTGGATCATCTCTAGTTTTGGAGTTAGTTGAGTCATGGGAGAACAGGGTCCTTGCCCAGGGTCACTCACTGCATTAAAGCTGAAAATCAAAGAACCCAGGACAAGATGATTACGCAATCTTCCACAGACTCACCTGTGAATTCTCAGCTCTGTGAAATATGTAAGGCCTGTGTGTGTACATGGGCTGATTGGCTTGGTGTGAGCACCTGACCCACAAGAAACCCATCCATTTGTTAACCGGGAACCAATCCGAGTCCACCTTTCCAGAAAATAAGGCATTTAGAGATGTAAACCTGGCATGCCCAGGGAGGAGGGTAGTCCTTTTCTACAAGGGGCAAATTGATGAGTTTTCAGAGGGATGGAATCGACCAGAGGCAGAGAGAAGCAGGAACAAAAGACCATGTGGCTTGAGAGAGACTGAGAAATGGAGATGGCATGGTCTGAGGAGCTCCAATTCCTGTGTGATCCGGTGTCCTTCCTGCATGTCATTTCCAGGACAGTCCCCTGTCCTTTCAATAATAAAACAGCTTTCCACCTGCGCTCCTTGGAAGGGATCTGTTCCTTAGAGCCAGTAAGTGCTGGCCAGAGCCTGGGTGTCGCTCCCTCCCCATACAGTGTACGGTTTCGTTACTGCGACAGCTCCTGCCCAGGGGTTAGGGTCCTTTACACGGGTAGCGACCTGCCCCTCTGTGGGACCACGAACAGCTTAGCTGTCCCTACCTGAGATGCTGTGGAAAGCCTTTCATGTGCTGTGGTCACACATGAGCGTGTACAGCCCTGTGACATCACCGAGCCCGTGGTGAAGTCATCTTAGATGTTTCAACCACCGAGTCTATGCTCTGTTGTCTCTGCTTGCCTGACTGAGCCACCATGTTCTGGAAAGGGCCATTCCACATGGCTGAAGCGTGTGGACTACTTAAGCTTAAAGCAAAACCAAAACTGTTGGCCCGTGAATGGGACTAGTTACCTATTTTATTCTCTGGTGGACCTGTGTCCACGGGGAGGCTAGGGTGGCAGAGGAGACCAGGGCCCCTCACCCCACCAGGCAGCTACGGCACCAGAGCCACTGGTGGCATCCGCAGAGGCGCTCGCCTGACAGAGCATGGCCTACTCTAGAACACAAACTACGGCTTAGTCTCGTTTCCAGTCTAAAAACTCAACAGTTGTTTGAGAGATAGGAAGAGAGCTGGGGGAGGGGAGAACCAATCTGCTGAAATGAACATGATCAGTTGTTTCTGATTTTTTTAAAAAACAATCTTTGTTTACTACTAGTGCATTCATGTGGCCATCTGGCCAACACTGTACGCAGGTGGATTGGGAGCAAACAGGGTTTTTTTTTTTTTTTTTTTTAATTGAGAAAGTTCTGCCTTACCATTTCCCCTGTGAATTAGGAAGCTAGTGCCACTGTTTGATTTTGGCTGTGGCCCTCCGCCCAGCTCCAAGGTCACAGAACGCTGAGCGGCACGGCAGCTGACAGGTGAAGCCTCTCCGGGGCGCGTGAGCCAGCTTTGATGGGTGCGTGCAAGCTAAGCCCCCTGGGGTTCAGTTCAGCCACCAAGTCCTTGTTGGACACCGACTCCATTTCTGCCAGGCACGGCGCAAGATGAGCGTGGTGGGCCCTCACTGAGGAATTATGAGGACTTCTCAAGATGGTGACAGCAGAGCATTTAACTGTGCTCGGGGCCCTTCTCAGCACAGGGCCCTGGGCGAAGGCAGAGGCCAGCCCGCCTGAAAGCGAAGGACAAACCCAGACCTTGCAGCTGAGAGGGGCCGAGGGGCTGTCAACACTAGATAATCTCTTTCACAGCACAGAGAGCGAGCCTGTTACATTCTCCAACATGCTGTTGGGTTTTCAAACTGTTTTCTCCCCAAAGGAGATCAAATGAAACACCCAACCTCACGCATAAAATAATCTAAGACTGCTGCTTCAGGGCTCTTGCCCGGAATCACTCATCACACCAGCAAGGACCCCTGGGTCATGACCCCTGATGTCTGCGCTCCAGAAGGCACAGCTTGCAGACCACGGCAGTAGGCTCCACCGTGCTCCAAGACAGAGCCCGTCTACAAGGGGACTCCGATGGCAGAGTGTCCAGGACACACGCTGCAGCAATTAGAGCAGCTAGGTGCCCAGAAGCAGCAAGGAGAGTCAGAAGAGCATTCCATCCATAGGAATGTGGTTTTCCCCCACCCGTATAACGCCTCTTCCAGGCCCATGCATAACACATCCATTTTCCATTATTAAAAAAGCCAGAAAGGCCCTGAGGCAATCACCAGCTTCTTGTGACCATTTTGAGGGGACATTTCTGGGAGAGAAAGGGGATACTTTAACCTGAACATGTTCACTTAAGGTTCATCTGTATAATTTACTAGTAAACCTAATTACGCTTGTTTTTAGAAGTGCTATCCAATTTAAGCAAAAACATAAAAATTAACCTAAAAGACAGAAGTGCTATGTTATTAAACAACTGTAACTTTGAATGGCCAGTTACATCCTTGCTACATGCTCTTTAGGCACGGGTTCGGAAGAAGCCCTCGTAAGACAGCCAATAGGAAAACTGTCTGGTGGTCCTGAGAAGGGGCAGAGCCGCTCTGCTGAGCACTGCCAGAGAGAGGCATGGGCTGATGGCGCTGACCTTATCCGGTCATAAACATAAAACCCCTAAATTCCCTTATCAAGAAATACCATCGCTGATACTATGGCTCACTAACATTTGGTTCTCAAGAAATATCACTCCCCCCTCCCTCCCCCAACCCCGCCTCCCCTCTCCCACCCCACCCCCAGAACAAAACGATGCTGCTTCCTGGAATGTCTAGCTACCAACAAATCTTTAAAGCCTCAGAAGACATTAAGGACAGAGATGAACGTCAGGGCGAAAGGGCCAATTAAGATGTTAAAAGTCCACTTAGTTTAAGACCTGCTTACTAAGGCGACCACGTGACCACCACAAATCATTTGGCACATTTCCCCTCTCTATCTGTAAAGGGAAGAGGCAGAGGAATAGGTCACGTCCAAGGTCTACCCTCGTTCCAGCGTGCTGGCTCTACTGCAAAAGGCACTGCCTTTCATTCGCTGCCTTACGTCGTTAAATCTTTCCTGCTGGTGTGCATCCCTGAGCCTTCACACTCTTCACCTCGCTAACAGGGGAACCAAAGAGGAAGTGGTGGGAATTGAAATATCCTGGTTTCTACTTGACTCCACCCTAGGGTGTCCTCAGCTGCCACCCACGTGGATGTGGTGATACCGCAATGATTCTGTGCGTGCTGGCTCCGCTAGTGTCTGATGGGCCTTCTCTGTGTCAGTTCCCAGGACTCACTGTCCTCGCTTTGCCTACAATTGTCTGAAAGTGGATCCGAGACTTGCCAGCAATATGATTTTGCTTAACAACAAACACACAACACTGTCCCGCTCCCGGCAGGGCTCAAAGTCACTCAGTGATGTGCAGACTTAAAGCAGAACCAAGTGCAGCTTTCATCACTGGACTCATATTTCATGCACCAGCGCATAGATCCAAGACGTCCCTTTGCTAGTGCTGTTTTTAAATTGTACTATTTTAAAAATATTTTCACTTGTTTTGAACTCATAATTCTGTTGACTTACTCATAGGCTTTTGAAAATATTGCTGTTGTGGTTTAATATTCTTTTTCGAAACTTTTGAAACCTGAATTCACACAGAGAGAACCACAGTGAGGGAATCCCTCTGGGGCAAAAGGAGGGTCCCCGCAGGGGTCCTTCCGGCTCTTTCCAACGCGGAGCCCTCCTGCAGTAGTCTGCTTGGGCTGCCGCAACAAGGGCCCAGAGGCTGGGGGCTTAAGCAACGGAGATTTATTTTCTCTATTTTGAAGACTAGAAGTCCAAGGTCAAGGTGCCAGCAGGGCTGGCATCTGGTGGGACATCTCCTTGGGCTGCAGACAGCTAGCTGCCTTCTGTGTCCTCACACGGCCTTTCCCAGCGCGTATGCAGGGAGTGAGCGTGCTCTCCTCTCCTCTTTTAGGGACGTGACTGGTTGGACCACGGCTCTGCCTTTATGACCTTATTTAAGCTTAATCAACCCTATAAAGGCCCTTTCTCTAAAACAGTTGGAGATTGGGGCTTCAACATATGAATTTTGCCGGGGGGGGGTGAATATTTAGCCCATAACACTTCCCAATCCAATTACCTGGGGGAAGCAAGAAGCCAAGATTTTCTGCAGAATAATGTTCGATTCTGCTCCGTTGTCACAGCGCTGCCTTCTCACAAGCTATTCAGTTGGTTTGTAAGAAGAGAGTTGATTGAGCCCAAATCCCCGCCTCTGCTCTGTCTGGTGACTGGTTACTGTACAGGCTGTGCACCCGGGCCAGGACCTCCAGAACAAGGTGGGTGGCAAGTCCAATACAGGTGTGGTTAAAAGTGAATAGTGTTATTTCTCCCCCCAAATCTTCTTGAAACACACTGGCACAGATTTGTGAGGGGTTTTCTGAGCTCCCCTTTTCCCAGCTGGCCTCCAACAAAACCCGTCAACTGACTTTTTACTTTTCTTCTCAGTAATGTTTCTAAAGAATCTTTAATAACGTAAGCCTTCCAATTTGTGCCTCCAATAATGTAACCCTTTCTTGACCAGGAGAACTAAGCAGAAGGTGGCTAGACTGTAATGACCAGGAGCTGGTCTCTTACAAGCCAGGCAGCATCTGGTTGGTTTACCTGCACCGAGAAAGACAGTGTACACTGTAGGCAGCCCAGCCCCCTGCTCAGGGCTGCAGAGGTCCTTCTGCTGGGCGTGTGCCTCCTTCCCAACTGCAGCCCTCTGCCTCTCAGGCGGGTTCACTGAGCCCAGAGGGGCCCCAGAGGTGGGCCCCTGCCCACCCCAGCCCACCTGCAAAAGGTGGGCAGGATGCCTGCCGCTAGGGCCAGACTGGAGTGGCCCAGCAAGCTGACGGACATACAGGACGTGGGTAGGGCATAAATCCTCTCAATCCAGGGACATCCTCGCCAACTAACCCTCTCACTGGCCACCTCCACCCCTTGAGTGGGTCCTCATCTATGGACCTTCTCCACTCACTGGCTGCTTCCACATGCTTTCTTGATGGCTACCCCTTTAAATTTCCTCTGTGCACTGAGGCTTATCTGCAGTTGTCTCTCAACAATGTTTGCTTGCCCTCCCTCCTTTTGGTCTGTTAGAATTCTCCTCCCCGGAGGGGCTTCCCTGCAGTCTGGCTCCCCCCAGCCCCAGCTACGCAGGATAGAAAGCTGTAGAATCCACGATCATGGGAAGGGCTGGCCAGGCCACTACCCCATTGAGAAGGTTTTAAACACCTCACTGCACCAGCTTGTTGAGAAGTTCAGGACTTTCTTTAGTCTCTTTGTTGCTTCACTTTATGACTTTACTAGCATTTTACTCTACAATGATACATCCAATAACATCAATATAAAAGCAGATATTGTTTTCTGAACATCTGCTATATTTCAGATGCCAGCTCTTTGTGAGCTGATTTACATTTGCATATATCCACTAATTCTTCTAATTTAAGCCAAATCTCTGTAAGGTAGATTTAATTCCCATTTTTCAGACAAAAAAAATAGATTATCAGAGAGATAAAGTAAATTAACCAAAATCACACAGCCGGTAAACTGAAGAGTAAAAATGAGGCAAAAAGCCCAATTCATAATTACAGAACATCGTGAATCCATTATTTTTTAGCCAGTCAGCTCCCTTTTTGTAGGCAGACATCGGCTACAAAAACAGGACAGGCAAACTCGTTTTCAACTTTTTGTAAAAGTTTGTTGCTATTCATTTAATCTTTTATTCAACAAGTGCTTACTGTATACCTGCCACAAGCTCCGACTAGGTGACGAGACACCAAAGGGTCAAGTCCAATGTCTTCCATTGGGAGCCGAGTAGGCTGGGGAGAGGAAGTCCCCCAGATGCCTGGAGAGGACAACTAAGGAGGAAGCTGTGTGCTGCGACCATCTCTGCAAGCCAGGACAACTTGAAAGCCCATAACTCCTAAGGGAGAGAGACGGTAGAGTCTGCTGGGAGGTGAGCAAGAAAGCCAGACTCAAAGGAGGGACAGATGCTGAGTGAGGCCAAGGAGACCACCCACTGGAACAGAGACCCCATGTGTGGTGGGAAGGGCCCTGAAAGCCAGGCTTCGGAGACAGACCTGAAGACAGCACAGGTTTTCGATCAGGAGGGCAAGGCATTTCAAGAAGCTGTGCCTGCCCCAGGTCTGCTGGCTGCCACATCTCTGGCTTCTGCAGGGCTCTGCATACATTCTCTTGGACCTGACTTAAGCCCCAAACAGACAGTTGTGAGCAAGAATAGTACCTGGGGTGGGGTCTCTGGGGTCGCAGCCAGGGAAGAAGGGTCCTGTGCGAGGTGGCCAGGGCAGTGACCTCCTGGAAGATGAAAGGGAAGTGCCCTCAGGGATGTGTTGGGGTCCCAGGACCTCCCAGGGACCCCTGCAGCTCATGGAAACCGTATTAAAAGTGCTTTGTGTGTGTGATGGGGGGAGGAAGGGGTGAGTTTCAGGAAGGACCAAGGGCAGAACTGCTGCTGGGCAAAGGAAGTAGAGCCAGAGAGCAGGAGCCCCTGGGTTCCCTGCAAACCAGGATGCAAAGCAAGGCATCTGAGACTCTGTCATTCACATGCCCCCCCCCCCCCAGCAGTGCCCAAGCCCAGATTCCACACAGTTAGTCCTTCAGGTTGGGGGCCATATTGCTCCAATTTCATCCTCCATCCCAGGAGTAAGCGGGCTGCTCTGTTGGACTATGTGAGCTTGAGTTAGACATTCTCTCCACCACTTCTGATTATAATAGTCAATCCCCAAACATGAAATGGGCTGCTTTTGCTTTTTCATTCACAGCGGAGCGAGCCAGGATTACCTTAGTTCCTTTTAGAAGTCAGCTTGCTAAGGGCATCGGGACAGGCTGCAGTGCTGGGCACATAATCAGATGATACTTTGCATTATCACGTGATTCTTCTTACATGTGCATTGCTTTTTGTTTTAAAATACATTGCAAGATCTTAGGTGACTGATTTTTTAAAAAACATCTAATCCATATAGTAGTCCCATGACATACTCAAATAAATGAATTAATAGATGAAATGGACAATCGGTAAAACTATCTGGTCTTATAACAAGGCTGATTTAACCTCCTCCTATGTTTTATCTCTGTTAGAAGATCGATTCTCAAAGTATGGTTGGGACCTGGGACTCTTAGAAATTCTCCTTCTCGGGCCCCACCCCAGACCTACTGAATCAGATCATCTGAGCCAGTTTTAAATTTTGTCTGGATGCTGGACCAAGCCCACACTCTAGGCTCCTGCAGAGTCCAGTCTAGACTTGAGTCACTGGAGAAGCCCAGTGCCACCCACATCCTTTTCAGAACGATCTAAGGTCGACACCAGAATGGGTCTCTGCTGTGGCTGTTTTGGCAGAGGTGGTATCTGGGGAAGAAAACAAAACTGAAAAGAACTCATTACTTGGCATCACCTTGGCATTTTCACAGTTACTGAGCATGGAAAGAAATAAACCATGAAGCCCCTAACAGTGAGTGAACGTGTGTTTTTAAAAAAATGTCTTGCAGCATCAAATCAATCCCCCGATCAGTGTGCTATTGAGTTTAATCTAGCCAAGGCGGTATTATTGTAGCTGTCACAAATTTTATGGTTTTTTTTTCTTTTCCTTGCCCAGTGAAGCTGGAACCAATTGCTATTATAGGGAGACTAAATAAAAGAGGTCCTGAATTTCCTGCTATTACAGGAGATGCTAGAATAATATCATATGGGTGTTTGGGCGGGGTGGGGCGTGTAACATAATTAAACCCACGTGGAATGGGCTGCACAGACTTGGCCGTGGATTGTTTTGACAATGTTTCCAAATGAAATGCTTCAAGGAAGAAAAAATGACTATATAACAGTTTTTCTTGCCCCTTAACATCTTCTATCATGAATTTCTATCACATTGATTATTCGAAACAAAAATGTTTCTTTCCATGGGTGTGGAATGTCAAAACATGTAAACCAATCAAGATATTTTCGGTTGCTTGGGTGAGCCTGGAGGGATGAACTTTACGCACATTCACACTTGAGCCAGTGGAGGTAAGCAGGGTGGCCCAGAGATCGTGGGGCAGCCCTCACATGGCAGGAGGCAGAGGCTGGTGCCCAGGTCAGGTTTCAAGAGAATAAACCATGATCTCTTGGGGCACCTGCACTTCATTCAGGATACAGCGTCCTAAAGACAGTGAAGACCATAGACAGGGGTTTACAGTTGTGAGTACATGAAAGGGTTTCTTCTTGCATTATTGTGTTTTTCCATATGAAAAACTGTAAACCTACTTTTTGCCCACCTCTGTATATGTGTGCCCCTGAGAATGGAGATTTTGTTTGTCAACTTGGCTGGACTATGGTGTCTAGTTGTCTGGTCAAATACTTGTCTAGATGTTGCTGTAAAATTATTTTTTAGCTATGATTAACATTTCAGCCAGTAGACTTCTCATCTTGAGAGCTGTGAAATAATAAATGTCTCTTCTATGAGCCTCCCAGGTTGTGGTACAATGGCAGCCCTAGCACACGAACCCACACTCCTACCTGCAGTGCCCCCCCCCCCCCGAATTCACACACAACACACGGAAGGGCAGACCGCAGAAGGCACGGACTACAGTGCAAAAGGTTCAAGAGCAGAGCAAGCTCATTACGTGAGCTTTCCTTAAAGGAAAGTGAGGTCACTTTCCTTACATCACTCCTAAAGCCAGCAGCCAGTATCTTACCTAAATTCATTCAGGACACATTTTTATAAAAGTGACCTCAGACACAGAGAATGTTCAACAAATGATAATCAGCATTTTGATGCCAGGAATATGTAATACACAGTACATGTATGACGGACTAATAGATGGGCACAATATGACTGATGTAGACAGAAGGTGGCAGAACTTGAAAGTGAAGAGCATGGAAGGGTGATTAGATGGCCCTTGTGGAATCTTGTCACATTTAGTTAACAGCATGGTTCTCATTTCGTTCATGTGCCTTCGCTTTTTCTCAGCAGATGCTTTCTTAGTCATTTGAAAGTCCTGAGTTAAAATAGTGGGAGAGAATCATTTGGAAGACTGGGCCCAATCCACCTGGGCAGCCACAGTCTTAATGCCCCAGGTGGGCAATACTGGGTGAGGGCCCGCCCACCGCACACAGGTGGTTTCTTCTCCCTATCCCCACCTTTGTTTCCTTTGTATATATTAAGGCATAAATCACGTGTGGTGAAATTCACTTTTAAGTGTATAGCATCTACAAATTTGGTAAATGCACACACTCAGTGACTGCCCTCACAAGACACAGGACAGTTCCCTCGCCTCAACCCCTCCTCCCTGCTGCTTCGGAGAACCCCTTCCTCTCCAGCCCCGGGCAGCCAGCCTTCTCGTGTCTGGCTTTTCCTCACTTAGCATAACGCACCTGCTTTTGCCCACATCCCAGCCCCCTCTGTGCAGTGCTGAGTCGTATCCACAAAATAGATGCATCCCAGCTTCATGCGTTCCCTGCATGAAAGACGATCGGCTTGCTTCTAGTGGCTTGCTTCTAGTTCGGGGAGGTGACAAAAGCTGCTATAAATATTCGCGTACTGGTTTTTGTGTGAACACAGCTTTTCACATCACCTGGGTATCACCTGGGACTGGAATTGCTGGGTCAAATGATGAGCGTATATGTTAACTTTATAAGAAAATGTCCAAGTATTTTCCAAAATGGCTGTACCATTCAAATGGGTTTTTAAAGGAGCTTTTCTTTCTTTTTTTTTTTTTTTAATAACTCATGGGCTCTACATTAATTACCCTTGACCATCAGGAAAAGATTAAAGTCAGTCAGTAAATATATTTTTGTCAGTGAGCAGGTTCATTAAAAATGTCCACGCTAAATGGGGAAGATTGTCAAAAATCGTGATATTTATGACCAAAGCAAAAAACAAACGGAGCAAAGCTGGAAGTGGACAGAGGCTTAAGTGCAGACTAAAAGCTGCTTCTTTCTGCCTCTATTTTGCTTCTGATTAAACGTGGGATTAAACCACTTCTGCTATCTCCCCTGCTGTGATGAGCGGTGAGGGGAGTTGGGGCACGGTCCCCACCCTGAACGTCCTCTCTACACCCTCCCTCCTGGTGCTCTCACCGGGCGCGTCATCGTGGCCTCTGTGTTGGTGCCAAACAGTGAATGATCACTCCAGTGGTGCGGAGGAGGTGAAACGCACCCATTTGTCAGGAGGACCTGCGTGTCTCGCCCACACCGCCTCTTCCCCTGAGAGGCTGGCTGTCGTTGGAAGTGAGTCTCCAGCAAGTCTGCAGAGCGGTGTGGCCTGACCTGAGGGAGGTTTTCTTTGTGACTGCTCCCCTCATCCCTGTGTTCTCTCTGAACTTGACTCCAGTCACGGACGTGACTCTAGGTGCAGGACCAAGAGAAGTCCTGGTAACAAGTTCAAAGGCCAGCTGGCTGGAACACAAAAGAAATCCAATACCCTTGGTCCTCTGAAGCCTCCTCCTGTGAGCCTGTGTTTGTGGGGGAAGCAGGACTGTCCGAGAGTATTTACTGATCCTGGACCTGGAAGCCTCGGGAAAAGAAGGGCGGAGTTTGAGAGAGAAAGGCGTGACCTTAAGGACACATGTGGGCCACTGAGCACTCAGGGGGAGAAGGGCTTACAGGGTCACCAGGCAGGGCAGCTCTATCTGGGAGTCTCTGGGCAACAGCTCCAGCTGGGGCTGATTTTCTCTCCGACAAAAGCCAAGTCTGGAAGTGCAGTGGGGATTCAAATATTGGTTTAATTGAAAGGAAAGCCCCCCTGGAAAGACACGAGGGACCAGCGAAAGCTACCCTTGATTGATGGCACTTCTGTTATTCCCCAAGTTCTAAAGCGAAATCATCAGAAATCAACCCCAAATGTCTTCTATCACATTTGATGAAAATAGGCTCAAATTTGTTTGCCATATGGAAAGAAGCGTTAATAAGATTTGTGGATTTTAATGAATCAATTCCATAAGTATCTATGAAGGAATGTGGGCACACGCTTGTATAATATTAGCCAGTGCCCACACGCACACCATGTATCTTATTGGGAAAACACACAACAAAGACAGCAACTGTAATACTACTGTGTCAAATTAATTTTGAACAGATGTGAAGAGAAAAAAAAAAATCAAAGATGTGATTTGACAGAAGTGAATTGGTCACCCAGAGAGCCAATCTACAGAGCTGCAATGGTTTAAATAGAAGATGCTTGCTTTTCTGATTAAGAACATGAAGGCACTCACAATACAAACAGCTTAAAGGCAGATTAATTTCAGCCGCATTGACTGACGTCTAAACACTGAATCCCGGACCCTCAGAGACAAAATATTATGTGACTTCTTATTCAACTTCTCTCGAAACCAAGAACCCCCACCCCCCTGACAAAAGCCGGCTGGCCCATTCATCTTTTCTGACAACCCTTGAATCTTTTTTGACCACTGCCATAACTACATGCCTGGCAAATGCAGTTAACAGCCTCCTTAAAATTAGCCAGGAAAGAAAAGGAAAAAGGGGCTCATGGACATGGACAGCAGTGTGGGGAGTCCTGGGGGAAGGGGAGGTACAAGGCGCCTAAATGGTAATGGAAAAAATACAATAAATATTAAAAATTAGCTAGAAAAGCAAAAATAAGCAACAGTTCAGGTCTATCAATGCATGAACAGGACACAGGTCATGTACCCGACAGACAATTCCCAAGGGCATTTGGCGCAAGCTCGGCTGCATGCTGGGGTCCCTTGGGACCTTTGAGACAGGTTCCTGGGTCTTGCTGTCAGAGACGCTAATTTAAATGCTGTCAGAGACGCTAATTTAAATGCTGGGCTGTGTCACCTGAGCTTAAAAAGCTCCTCACTCAATGTGCAGCAGAGGTTGAAAACTGCCAACCGAGGATCATGCTAAGGGAATCACCCTTCATATACAATCAACATTTGTAACGCCACCTTAAAAAATACTTCATTCTGGGGACCCACATTATTTCCCACACTGTGTGGTGCCCACCGGCTTGGAGCATGACAGTGGAAGGAAGGTTTGGGTTCCCACTGCACTGGAATGCCCTGAGGTCCGCCTGGGGACTGGCCCTGCCCAGCAGCATGCCATTCCCCGTCCAGGAATTTCCAGGTATTTTTACCAGCACATGCAGGCCTGACTCTTCCCTGCTACCGCAGAACATGGCTTGTGTGAGCTGAGCAACCAGTGTCTACCTTCACTAAACAACTGTGATGCTGGGCACGTGGAGGAAGAAAGATCCAGCATCTGAAGACAGGAGCATAGAGCGTAAGGAAAAATCTACCAGAAGCTCCTCCATTTTCTATTATTCAAGGAGAACAAATCACATCTGATTTGAATAGAATTTATTTTCTATGGGGGTAAAAAAAAGGTAAACCCTACTAAAAGTCTAAGAGGGTAAAGCCTGTTGTCAGTCTTCTACAGAGAGTCTTCAGGGCAGAAAACCCCAGAAATAATTTAGTTCCACGTGCTCATCTGTAACGTGAGGTCATGGAATCCTGAAACACAGTGACTTGTCCAAGGTACTGGCTGGTGGCTGGGCCAGGATGGGACTGGGTGCCTGTGACTCAGTCTGTACTTTTTCCATTGGACTATTTACTGCTTCCAGCTTCCTGTCCTTGCTGCGAAGCTGTGCCAAAAGTTAGGGACCCGAGAACCCTGATGGATCTAGCATGTGTTGGCTGGACTCGGCGCCTGATGGTGATTTTAATCCACCTGTGCATGCTTTCCGTGTGAAGCTGCCACAGGGGTGGGTGAGAAAATGGACCAGAGCTCTGTGCCGTTTCCTCTGGTTAGGTTTATTTATTTCCTGTAACTTGAGCAACCGTTGCCAGCACAGCTGAGACCGAAGTGACAACTTTTCATACTGCACTTAATACTGAGAGGGAGCCAGGGAGAATGCACATGGACAGGGAGATATAAACTTACTTGACAGGCTTTCTATTTCTGGTGGAAAACGTTCCAGGCACTCCCACTCATGTCTCCTCAACTTTCTTGAAAAGTCCCCAAGTCAGAGCTATTGGATACTGGGAGAAAGAGTTATGCCCACGGGTGATTAACAGACCCCAGCTTGCAAATGCCCAGATTCACTGGGTAACAAAGCACACTCTTGTCTTTGTATGGTTAGAAATATCCACAGTCGTTACCATTTTGGGCAACCTAAGGAAAAGAGGGGTCGAATGGGGCTTTCTGGATGCTCCAAACACACTAGGGCATTCTCAGCCTCAGTACTACTGACATTTGGATATGTCCTTGTTGGGGGCATTCCTGGGGGCAGGGGCAGTCTGTCCTGCACATTGTAGGGCATTTAATAGCATCCCTGGCCTCTGCCCATTAGATGCTGGTGGCACCCCCACTCCGTTGGGACGACCACAAATGTCTGTAGACATTGCTGGCAGTCCTCAACAAATCGTTGAGGACCATTTCACTAGGATGTCTTATCCAATCCCATCTGCAGCTCATTTCATATTGTAGCTTTTCCATCCTTGTCTCAATGCTAATAATAACTCTCCTTGTCATACTGTTCAAGCATGAAGATCAAATGAGACAGTCAGGAAAATCAGGGGTTACCCTCCGACCCAACCATACCCTCCCCTCACCAACTTAACCAGCCTGCCTCTGTTCCTCATTCTATGACTCTCTTCCTTTACTTCTGGAAAGCTCACCTCCTCCCTTGTCTCCTACAGGCAAAATCCTACCCAATCCTACCCACGGTCTAAGACCCAAGTCAAAAGCAACTTTCCCTGAGAGGCCTTTATTCATCTCTCTCCTTCCTTCAATTTTCTGTTGAACTTCCATTCCTGTGGGGATCGAAAAAACTGCACTGTGACCTAACACAATGGAAGCTCCATTGGTTTTTTCAGTATGAGATCTTAGGGTGTTACCAGCCTTCCTGAAACCACCAAAGCAAGATGCTAATGCCAAGTCCTTGATAAGGAAAAGCTGAATTTAAGTGAGTTTTGTGCAAACAGACTTTGAGGATTTGCTTGGAGGCTCTCAGCTGAGACTGAGCCGAGACACAGTCTTGGCTTAAGCACCCAGGCTCTTCCACTCAACACCTCGCGTGCCCTGGAGCGGTGCGGGGGAGGGGACAGCGGCTGAGTCTTGGGGCCAGAAGGTCAGTCCCCAGCAGCCAAGGGGTGACCAACAGCCCTGCAGGCAGAAATCCCCCCTGCACACCCTTGATTAGGATTAGGACCGCCTTCTGGCTCACTTTCATCCCGCTCATCAGAAAAAGTGAATTCTCTTTCACAATCAGGTAAAAGCTGTCGTCACTCAGCTTGCTCGCTGTAAAGTGGTTACGTACTTTCGTGAAGGAGTGAGTCCAGCTTTAAGGGGCACACTAACTGTTTTTAGGCTAAATTTTAACCCTGCATTGAAGTTCATCGCCTAAACTCAGCACGTGAATGAGTTCTCCCAACTAAATATCTTTATTAAGCTGAAATTTATGCCTTCAACTTTAATTGTAAGTCCATGGGGGAGAAAAATAAACTGCACAAACTTTTCCTAAATTTATTAAAGATATAAAATTAAAGATTCCCACAGATGAAAGGGAGCTTCATAACAACTCTCTAGCTGTCCATTTTAATGTTCACTATTTCTGAAATCTCTTCCACATACCTAACCAAAAATTGTCTCCTGTGAGGGTGGAGGGCTGATATACTCCTGAAGACAAGGGGGCGCCAGGGTTGAGCTGCGAACAAGGATGATGCTGAGTTTTGCCGCCACTGGATCCCCAACATCAAGGTCAGGGCCTGGCGCATCAAGAGAGGCCCAGAAAGTAACTGGTGGATGAGTGACCTCTGAATCGAATCCACCAAAATTTGCAGAGAACCAGCTTCGGATCCCTCCAACTGTGGCTTCTCCAATCAGGTGGAAGCGTGGTGAAGTGCCTTATTTTGTTAAGTATCAACAAAACAACTCTTCAGCCATCACAAGCCCACGTGGAGGTTAACACTACAGATAGAGACTGAAAATGCCTGGCACTGGAATTCATTCCTCACCCGGTACCACCTTCCTCATCGTGTGTCACATGATCACCTTCCGGTAAGTGTGTGCGAACCCCTTGTGCTACATGTGGGCAATGGTTTTCTTTAAAAATTGAGGCAAGAGGAGCCACTTAATAAAGGAAGCACAATAAGGGAAGCGCTATTTTGATAATTTTACTCTTTAATTGCACACATATATTTCAAGTGCTACTTCTAAACCCACTGCCCATCATTTGGAATGTAGAAATTTTAAATGTGTAAAATAAAATTTTAGGTAAGGGTAGTAAATTTGGGTCTTGAAAAATACTTGCTGTGAAATTGATAGCAAAATGGAGGAAATTCTCTCTCTGCGTCTCTCCCTCAATATTCACCTTTTTGTAACAATTGGCCTTAAAACTCAATATGTTACTTTATATCTGAAACTGCAAAAACTGATTTCATGGAAAAGTGCTCAACTTACCTTTAGAGTAATGCTCTGCTTCAGTCACGTGAGGTTTCTCACCACAATTTTGAGTCAAGTAAAAATACAGAAAGTTGTAAAGTGACATGATAATCATTGGTAAGCTCTGAATTATTCTTTTTTTTCCATTTCAAACACACACATATACATATTGGGGGGATGGGGACTGAAAATCTCCACATCTGGGACCAGAGAGAAAAGCATAGTGTTGAGTGGCTGAATCCCCCGGTCCATGTTAAGTGGTCCTCACTGGATTGAGGAAATGCAGCCCTGCACTCTTCCCAGCATGCTTTGGGACAGGACCAGAACTAAGCACCCTGAGAAAGTAATGAGCCAAGACTAGAATGACGTTAGTCCTAAAATGCTTCTGCATCAGCTTCTAGCAATGCTCAGAAATGTAACATTCTTCTGTGGCCAAGGAGGAAGGAGCATCACTTCTGTCCAAGAGGACCTGCCCAGCCCTGCAAATGAGCACAGTGTCCAGAATGGATCTCTTTCTGAATGACAAACCCCACACTTCACAGAGGTTCAAGTCACGTCCATGGCTTAGCAACTCTAGCGGACAGGCTGAGACAATCACAAAAACACATAAATTCACGTAAAACCACGGAGCTTAACAGGAAGCTCCGTAAGGAACACACGGCAGACACAACAAATGGGAGAATTCAGCAGATGAAACACGATGAAAAAGAAATAATGAAGCTTTCTGAAAATAGTAAACTTCCAATGCATCTGAAGATCAGAAAAAACAAAAGGTGGATATGAAGGAGAACCAAATGGAAATTATAAATGTGAGAATAAAATCTTAATAAGGATAGTTTTTTCATCAGAAATAAAAAGTGGTGAACTTGAAGGAAGAATTAAAGATGGCTTTTGTATTTGCCAATTCACTCTGTAAATCTTAATAACAAAACCCAGTTAAGAAAGCACAAGAAAGGGAGCTAATGTCAGTTATGAACAGCAACGTGAAAATCCTAAACAAAATATTAGCTTTCCAAACCCAGCAACAAATAAAAATAATAATACATGTGACCAGTTTGGGTTGGTTTCAGGAATAGGAGTTTGCCTTAACATTGGAAACAATGACTATAATTTGCTATATAAATAGATAAAAGAAGAAAAATCATATAAGCACCACAACGGATGCCCAAAAAGCATTTGCTAGGATTCAGTTCTCATGAGGATAAAAATCTCCCAGCAAACTAAGAATGGAAGAGAATTGCTTAAAGCCAGTTGTATCGGTTGGGACAGGCTATGCTGTAGGAACTAACAAATCACATTTTCAGCAGTGTAACGATAACAGCATGTTTCTCTCTCACACAGAACCTGCCTGTAGGCTTTTCAAAGAGGCATGCTCCCTACAGGTGCCTCCGACCTTGGATGGGTCTATGGCTCTCACCACCATTTTCCTTGAAGTCTCAGCTACTGGGTCAGGCAAGGAAAAAAAGAAATAAAAGATGCAACGATCGAAAAAGAAACTAAACTTTCATTAGTCATCAAGATTACAAAAAAATCCCAAAGACTCTTCAGATCAATTTCTAGCATAAGGAACTTATTATGTTTGCTAGATACAAGTTTATTGTTGGGCTCAATTTTGCCTTTTTTATAAAGTGATAATAAACAAAATAAAGAATTTTTGAAGATATTGTTTTTAATAGCATTAAAATATTAACAAGCAATAAATTGAAAATAACTCTACATAAAAATACAAAACTTTAAGATATGTTAAAGAAGGCTAAAGAAATAGAGGCTCATAATAATGAATTGGAAGACTCAAAGATGTCAGTTCTTAGATTCAGCTCTAGGTATATAGAAGTACTAATAGGTTTCTTTGGGGGTGAAATTGGACACATTCTAAAATTTACATAGAACTCCAAAGGGTTAAGCATAGCCAAGGTCAACCTTTGTTTTTTGGAATACGACATGGGTAGGGTAAGCTGAAATGTGCATTAATTTAAGTGTGCAGCCCGCTGCCCCTATGAAGATGAAACCATGGCCAGCACCAGCAAGATTGCCTCGTGCTCTTTCTAGATTTGTCCCCCACCAAGAGGCCACCATAATCCTGCCATCCATCACGGTTGCTTAGCATTGTCTGCTCTTGATCCCTGGGTCATTGGAACCAGGCAGAATGTTCTTTTTTTAACATGAAGCACAACAGGTAAATTTTCAGCCAGGTGGCAAGAACTATACACCTCTGCCTGGTTCTGATGTCGGCTCTTGTTAGGACATCACAGCACGTGGTAGCTCTGGAACTACCAGAGCTAGTAGAGGTCTGGGGCTTCTCTGGTGTCTGGTCCTTCGGGGAGTTGCTTCTCAGCGTCAAGCTCCTGAGGGCCCAGCAGCACCCAGCTCCCATCGGCTTTCTGAGCGTCCCCTCAGGCCACTGCACCATGGAGGACCACCTGGGAGGCACCTCAGAAACACTCCCCAGACATCTCAGGAGGCTCTGCAGCAGAGGGCCACTGGCGAGGAAGCACCCCATGAATGGCTTCCTCATTGTCCCCTTGGGTGGCTCTGCAGTGACTTTCAAGGTATGGTCTTCCTCATGGGTGACTTTCCTCAGCGCCCCAGAGGGAGGATTTTCAGTAAGTTCCATGGCTACAACATCTTAGCAACCTCCCTACCATCTCCTGAGCCACAGCCATGCCGTTTCAGCAAGGTCTGGGTCCCACCCTGGGGGTGCCCTGCAGGTGGGGGGCTCTCTTCCCTGAGAGCTCCATCTCAGCCTCGGGGATAGGAGTTTCTCGCTGTACTATTGATTCACAAACCTGTATGAAACGTCTAATTGCCTAGGCAAGGATAGTTCATCAATAAAGACCATATTAGTGATAGACAACTTAGACCAATTTCATATAAGAAAGAAAGTTACCCCTCACAGAATGGTTTTATTGAAGTACCCTCCAAACCATTAAAGATCAGACAGGTATGATATTAGATAAATAGTCTATTGCTGATAGTACAAAGAAAGAGTGTTACAACCCACATCACAAAAGAAAATTGATATAAAATTCCAAAGACAATAGCACATAGAGCCTATTATGTCATTAAAAAATAATGCGCTATGGTCAACTGTATTTAGGAAATCCTGACGGGGTATACTCCAGGAATGCGTGTTAGGTTCAATATAGGAAATGCATCAACAAACACAGTACATCAACAGATCTAGGGAAAAGAACCATAATTTCCATAGAGGTAAAAAAAAAAAAAGTCTGGCAAAATTCAACACCCATTCTTGACTTACACACACACTCTCTCTCTCTCTCTCACAGGTTTATGCTCAAGCACACAAGAATTGATGGACATACAGCTTAGTCCTAAAGTCAGCATCTTAACACCTTTCTTAATGGAGAAAGGGGCATTTCCACTGTGAGCAGGAACAAAGGGCGGATGCAATATCCACTACTACCAAACATCAACATTGCTTTGTTTAGTCAACTCAGACTAGAGAAATAAACTAGAGGCATTGAAATGAAAAAGAACTATCTCTGTGTGCAGATGATATAATAGTATACCTAGAAAAACTAAAAGAAACCATGAAAAAATACCTCCAAAGTAAAAAACAAAATTAGTAAAAAAAGATAAGCTTGATGAGAAATTTGCAAAGCTTGTGTGAAGGATATTTTAAAACATACCTGGAAGACAAAAAGGTACATTATAACAAACAGGGCATCCCGTGTCCTTGGATAGTGTGACTAAACATCACACAGATGTCAACTCTCCTTAACTCATAAATTCCAATGTCATTACCAACGCCAATAAAAAAATCAACACAATTTTTGCTTTTATGGAGCTGGATGAGATGACACTGAAGTTCATATGGAAAGACAAACATGCAAGAATAGGGAAGAAAACACTAAACAAGAAAAGCCTGGGCAAGGGAGGAGACGGGATAACCCTGCCAGATAGTAAACATGCAGCAAAGTTTTAAAGATTTAAGAGAGAGTTTGAGTTACAAATGGCCAAATTCTAGGGTTCACAGTGCACATGTAGGTGATAGGATTATGAGGAAATGCAAGGAAGTCTTAGAATAGCAGTTATGTTTAGAAGGGTGGAAGGCTGGCATTTTAGCATGCGGAGAGACTTCTTGGTGGCGGACGAAGTTATATTTCCTGCCCTGGGTAGTGGCTACAAAGGTATCTGCCTTATATTAAGGTGCGCAGTTGTTCCGAGTGGTACTCTATAACTATGCAGTGTTTCATTTTACAATAAAAAGGTCTCTGAGAAAAGACTACACGCTTGGCCATTTCTCAGTTGTCTGTGGAACACTTGTCTGCAGGCATCCTTAAATCTTGAGCATTTTTCTGCCACTCAGTACAACCTTCTAACACACTCCTTCCATTCAATGCTGCATGATTAAAGAGCACATTCTAATTTTCAGATTAGCTTTAAAAAATGAGAAGGCTTTGACTATTGCCAACAACAACTTTTGTAATGCATTCCAGTACAAACTATAAATTCTAAATTGTGTTTGCTCTATCAGCTGTTTTAAATTATCCGCATTGCCATCCTCCCTCAATAGCACAGACAATGAAAAAAAGAGAAGAAAATGTAACCTCATTTTCTTAAGTTGAAAAAGAAAGGTAAAAGAGGCTTAGTGTGCTTACATAAGACAAGGCCTGAAACTTTGGAAACTCGTAGGACACATTTATAATTCCAGCTGCAGGCAGATTTGGCTGGAGTATTCCCAAGATTTTTGATTTGTGCTGACACCTGAACACTTAAAACATTTTTTTTGGGGGGGGGGCACGGTGAGGAAAAAGCAAACTCAAGGCTGTTCACGTCGTCCAACTTCTACCAGTCAGTTGTACAAACCGTAACTGATTAAGTCTGGCACATGGGCCATCAACTCAACTGATCACTGAAGGTGGCAGCCTTTGGTCAAAAAAAAGAAAAGAAAAAAGGCCGCGTGACTTCATGGGTACCCGTGGGGACACCATTTTACAATGGGATGGGGGTCCCATCCCAGTGGCAATAGTAAGCTGTCACCTTGCACATTCGAGAACCGTGGCCCCTCATGAATCCGGGCAGAGCCACACAGGCCCCCTCTAGCCCCAGCAGCCCAGGAAGTCGGGGGAAGCAAGAGGAAGTGTCTGCTTCAGCAGCGACCAGCCAGCTGACGCAACCTCGTGAAAAATGAACTGTCTTTGCAGGGTTCCTGCTACGCTGGGGCCCCAAAACAAAGGCCAGTGTGATTCCCCTGTCCTCCTTCTTAAGGAAAGAATAGCCATTCAAAAAATTACCCCAGTGTCTTCCTTGGGTCTTTCTTCTATTTTATAAGTGAAGACCCTATGATAGCTTCTGGAAAAGTTGCGTGTTAAAACATTTAAAGGTGTCCACCGCTAGGTACTTACCCAAAAGAACCGAAAGCAGGGTCTTGAAGAGATATTGGCTCTCCTGTGTTCATTGCAGCTCTTTTCAGAATAACCAAGATGTGGAAGCAAGCCTCAGCCTTCCCAACAGATAGATAAGGAAAGTGTACATACACCCAGGGGAATACTCTTCAGCCTTAACGACGACAGTTCTGTAATATGTGACAACCCAGATGAAACCCGAGAGCATGATGTAGCATTCAAAATATTTCTGTGTTGCCCATCGAGGAGGGGTTGAAGGAGGGAGGGAAGCTTGGACAGAAGGCCCAAATGTCAGCGTCCACTGACCCGACTCCAGGCCAGCTGAGAATGGATGGCAACAACGTGAGTCTACTTTTCAAAAATAATTTTGCTAAATAATTGTTTGTTTTCCTTGTTTAACACTGAAAATGAGGTGTGCCTGGAAGTGTTTATGGGAATTGAGCCTTTTTTGGAAATATTTCAGTTTCAATACCTGGATCACTTTTAAGAATATAATGTTTCAGACGCATGCCAGATCTAAGTCGACAGGAAATTGTTCTTGGCTCTGATGGATGACAAGGGGGAAGAACGCCCTAACAAGGAGCCAACAACCTCAGTTTTACCACGGATGCCAAACTGCTGTGCCTACTGTCCCCTTTCAAGCGCAGGCTCTGGCCGTTCACGGTGAGGAGCACACCTACAGGCCATTCTCCCAGGCTAAACTATCAAGACAGCAAGGGTGCTAAGGGGCCTTCTGTCTCTTTCTATCACGTAGCGATGGCTTGGGAGTGAGCCGGCCATTGACAAACCATTGAATTGAGAAGGAAGTGCAGTTAAAACAAGACTCATGTGGACACAAAGCCACAGGGATGTCATTTAAGGAGGACAACCAGTATCACATGGACAAAGCCTCTGTTCCATGGCCAAGGGACACACACCGCCATTACTGCCTCGTAAACACAGGCTAGTAGTTACAATGACAGCCACAGACGAAGAGCCTGTGGATGCCTCAATGCAAACTGATCAACACAGCACAAGAGGAAATATAAGTTCTAAAGATTTGCTAATGAAGCCCACTTCCAAAAGGAATGGGGGTACCTTGTATTCCATTATTTAAGGCACTTACATTCACTTAATTTGGGCTGCCAGGGTGCTGGGAACACAGCAACAGTGCAGCCCGTGGTCTGGGCTCTGGGGTCAGACTGGCGGGTCTTCGTCTCGAGCCCACTGCTCACTAGCTGTGTTAGCCCATCCCTTCCTGCCCCCACGTCCCCGTCTGTGAACTCAGGGTTAGCACCGTAACTGTCTCATGGGGTTGCCGTGAGGATCAAATGAGATAAGGTATGGTAATATGACTGGGCAAAAAATAAGTGTCCAATTAGCATTAGCTATCATTTAATGCCATGTAGAGTCAGAAAGGGAACAAATAGGTAAGAATAAGGTTTAAAAGAAGTATTTACTGGCACATTCGCCGAGTGCAATGTGTACACACTGTACTATTTAATCCTCACAGCGAATCCAGGAGGTCTTGTCCCTTTACACACAAGGGGATTTAACCTCAGAGACAGTAACCAGTTATCCAGGGTCACACAACTAGCAAATAAGGGAGCAGGGAAATAAGCCCAAATCTGACTTCGAAGTCCATGTTTCCACTGACCTTTTCTTCCATTAGGAAATATCCAGCAGGGCAAGGGTATGTAAGCTTAGGGGAGGTGCTAAGAGCCTTGCTAGCCCATCCCTCTTTCTGCACAGATTTCATGTAAGCACCTTAGGAACAAGCTGTCCACTATTTTCTTCAATATTATTGAAGAAATAGTATTTTGGAAGCTCTCCTGTGGAACACAACTTGGAGACTCACAGCCTGAATTTCAAAGGAATGGAAGGAGAGACGTGAAAGAAGAAAATGGAGAAAAGAAAGGTGGGTGGGAAATGGAGCTTAGGGACCCTGGTGGACATGCATTGTGCTGCCCCAGCCAGCGTCTAGGTCCTCATCTTCCAGCAATGCCACCGTGTCAATGGGGGACCCGTGAAGACAAGCAGAAACCACACTAACTAATTTGAGCAGAAAGATTTTTATTACCACGTCTTAAGGGATTTGTAAAGCCTGGAATAGCACGCTCTAGGTTGAGCTGCCAAAAAAAAAGCCCCCTGCTTGCAGAATCACAGGGCCTCTGCCACGATACAGAAAGTCGCTCTCCCCGGTGGGAAGCCGCCACATTACAAACTTGCTGGATGCTGGATGCTGAAGCACACCGCCATGGATGTGGTCTGGGCCCGCCACAGGCACTGCTTCTTTACCTGTCTCACCCACAGTTCCACATTCAGGTTTCACCCGATGCCAGTGACTGGCAGGACCCAAACCACAGCCAGAATCCCAGGTACAAGGTGTGTGGGAATGCGCTTTCTAGCTCTCCGTTCTCGGTGGTTAAGCTAAATGAGGCCACAACACTACCTCTGCCGCAGCTTTCTTCGGACCATCACTGTTCACACTATTCATCCATGTGGCTGAGGGTCGGATGGCCCCACACCTGTAGCCAAGGGCAGGCATGTGATTCAGGCCAGCCAATGGAAGTCCTACATTCTCCCAGCCTCGGTGATTGGTTCTCAGGTGGGCATATGACTCAAGCCAGGGATGAGGCTTAGCTCCACGGTCTTTCTCAGTTCACTGAGAAAGGAAATACCTCCTCTTCTGATAGATCTGAAGCTAGAAGGAGATGAGCCGGGGATATCCAGAGGCTGTTGAACCGACATGTGGCAAAGTGTGCCTGAGAAAGAAGCTGATGCAGAGGCGAGAAGACACGAGAGATGGAGAAGTATCAGGTCCCCATGATACTATCTGGGTCCCTGAGTCCAGCATGGCTGAGGTCAGAGCCACTTCCAACGTTTTACTACTTTTTTACTAATTCTTCTCCTGCCCCTCCTGTTAACTGGTCTACGTTTTTCCTTCTACTTTTCATTTGTTTAAATTTATTTCTTCCCCCAGCAACCAAAGGAGTCCTGCGGCATACAGAGAGGACAGAAGGAAGCAAGAAGGAAAGAGATGAGGACAGGAAGAGGAAAGAGGGACAGGTGAAGGGTGGATGGATGAAGGATTTATAAATTACGTTATGAAGATTTAGAAATTATATTATGTGTCAGGCACCACACTGAGTGCTATTAGTTCCATGATCTCATTTAGAGCTAATTTAAAAAATCATGTGTGACAAATAGTCATTGAGAACATATGCAGTTTGGAATCCAGCAGGCATCTAAAACTAATATAATTATCATATCCAGATAGAACAGAAGGAGCCCTGAATTTCATAAAGACTAAAATTAAATAACTACTCTGTCGTGGTTCATTTCCTTAACTGGCATCACTACAGTGTAGTAAATAGCTACCTAAACACAGTTTATTCCCATAGGTCACATATTATCCCTGGGCCTTACTGAAGTGTGTCACCGTGACAGCATGCCTTAGGGCATGGAGACTCAGAGCCCAAAGTAGGGAGTCGGATCTGGGTCCCGATGTCCGCGATGCCTCTTCCTGACTGTGAGAGCTCAGCGGGCCACCTTCTGAGCCTTCACTTTTCTGTCGGTACCACTGGGACAGCCATTCCTGCCTAAAGAGTTGGTGTACAGTCTGGGATCTGCAGATGGAGACCAGAGACAGGAAAGACTTCCAGATGGAATGAGGCACTTCTAGAAAACAGAAACTGTAATCGGTGGCAATCAAATCAAATTCTTATTGGAGTCAATGTCACTTCAGTTTATGAAATAAAAATATCACGTGATTTTGGACACCTGCTGTTTAAAAAAAAAAGACACCATGTCATTCTGACTGTCTATCATATGGAGAGGAAAAAAAATTTATTTGGGAAGATAAAAAATTCACCTAACCCCATAGAGCTATGACGTTTCTCAATGAAACAGGTCATTCTGGAGGGAGAGCTCTCATCTCCAGCTGTTTTTTTTTTTTTTTTTTTTTTATGTCAGAGGAAACCTCAGGGATTTTTGTTTCTTTGAATGAACAAGGTAGGTTCCGCTGAGGGATATGAAAGGAGATGAAGGAAAGGGTTACAACACACCCTGGTCAGCAAAGCCGCCTCCATATCCTAAGGCTCCTCTCCTTCCAGCTGTGCCCCCTCCAGGCCCCCTGGCTGGTCACCGCCAACTCTTCCCGCATATTCTTCCCTCTGAGCAGTGGCTCCCTTTTCTTACGCAGACCAACTTGGTCCTCTCCCAATTCCTCCGGTTACTGCTGTCACCCCTCACCCCTCACCCTTGGACTTGATGTTCCTTCAAAGACTTCAAGCATGGTGAGGGGTGGCAGGCAGGAGAGTGTAAGTAGTGACTCTCCTTTACGACAGTTCACTAAACCCACTTCCCCTGCTGGCAGGCGAGAAGAAAGGCCCTAAGTTCCGATTAAAACAGCAGGCTGATTCATTAGCTCTGTATTTTTTTTTTAAAGACTATTTATTTTTTAGATAGAGGGGAAGGGAGGGAGAAAGAGGGAGAGAAACATTAATGTGTGGTTGCCTCTTGTGCACCCCCAAATGGGGACCTTGCCCACAACCCAGGCATGTACCCTGACTGGGAATTGAACCAGAGACCCTTTGGTTCACAGGCCTGCGCTCAATCCACTGAGCCACGTCAGCCAGGCTGTCTCAGTTTTCTTTTAATTACATTTGTTACCTATCAGCTAATGGTGACACTTATATTGAGGAAGCCTGTGGAGCCCAGAATCTGATGAAATTGGGGGGAGGGGAACATTCTGCTTTTGTTAAGCCAGATGTTTTAATTGAATCAAATCTTTGAAATTTTAGAAGAAACTGCCTTTGTCCACATACACACACGCTCTTCATCACCCTCTCTGTCCTGTTAATTTTTCCAAAAGTTTTTTTCCCCCACTTTGCCCGTATTTAACTAATTAGCAAATTCAATATCTGATCGCTTGCTTGTACAGGAAAGCTAAACCATCCATGAAGCTGAACATTTTTAATATCGACCAAATACACGATGAAAATGAACAGTAGGAAGGGGTGCGCCACAATTCTTGCCAGTGCTCATGTCTCACGGAGACCATTTGTTATTATAAATGTGAATTCTTCCCGCTTTCTTTTGCAAATGCCACAGATTGTGTCCCTTAAAGCTACTGAGAATCTAAGAAAAGTACAAGCTCTTGGCACCAGGGTCCCTCTTTAGGGTGACAAAGAGAGGCTGGAGGAGCCAAAGGAACTGATTCTTTTTCATGACTTCCTTTCGTCTTTCCTTATTCTGCTTTTGCCTTTCAACACCCATGTCAAGAGAACATGAGGTGACAAGCATTATCATCGTCACAGGGCCCTCCCTTCCTTTCTTCCTTCTGCCATCAAGATTCATTAGCATGGCATTAAAGATTCAAAGCGCCGACTTTTCCCTCATATTTCATGTGTATCCTTGGTGCTTATGCATGGAGTGTGAATTCAATATCGAACTGTTGGATGGGTGAATGAAGAAATAAAGATTCCCATCTACAAAGACCAAGCTAGAAAAACACCACATTGTGAAAACAAAAATGAACATATGGTACAGAAAGGGTGTGTGCGTGAGAGAGAGAGAACGCAAAGGGTTGTATAAAGAGAAAATCCTCCGAGTTCTGAGGGGAGAAATCCCATGAAGCAGTGATCGCAATACACTGGAGTGACCATGACAGGCTGTATGGGAACCTTGAACATGAGTAGGACTTGGAAAAGGGAGATGGAAGAATGGGGATGGGGGTTCCACAGAGAGAAGCCAGGCCCGAGCAGCTGAGCCGTGCCGGAGGACTGCAGATTGGTCAAAGCAGCCCCAGGGGCTGTGGGACACAGACTGTCCTGCCCGATAGCAGTAGGACCCCAAGACCATGGAGAGGAGGGACATGTAATGGCCATCACTTCCCATTCCAAATCAGAACATGTGGTCACACAAAACAAGAGACTGATCAACCAAATGGTAAAGCTCAGGTTCAACATCAGACTTAAGATCAACACCTGGCTTCATGTGCATAGGCTCTGTGCCCTTGGACAACTTGCTAAACCTCTCTGGGTCTTGTTGTCTTGAACTGTAAAAGGCAGTGATAATACCTACCCCACAGGTAGGTAAAGAAGAGAACACTTAAGTGGCGCTCATGCGCACGCTCCCAGGAACACTGCATACTGAGTTTCTTAGTCTCTTACTCTCCTGCACGTAATAGCTAATAGGACAAAATAGATTCCAGGGTGAGTGTGCACCATAGCCAGATGCTAACTGCTCACTCAGAAGATCCTGGAATGACCAATGGAAGGAAAGAAGCTGTGACTCCAGCAGCTTCAAATATCAGGGCCCAGCAGTTAGTTGCTGGGGCTCAAAACTCTTCTTTTGAAGAGTTGAAGGAATAGGAGAAGCTTGGTGTTGCAAGGATTCATCAATTAATGTTGACCGGGCCCTTTGGGCCCTTGGCTGAAAGGTTTTTGTATATTGAATTATTGTTTCTAAACAACCTCCCTCCCCCACCCCTGTGAAGGGCCGAGTTGCACCTTGAAGATAGTGATGGCTCATCTCTCCACAAAACATCTGATTCGAACACAGTCTTTGGTGCCCTTGAGGGAGTGTACCCGCTGCTTCAAAACCTTTCACATCCTGGGTCACATTCAAGTTCTTGTTCATCTTTAAGTGATTATAGAATTACCTTCCAAGTAATTATGTGTGTTTATCTTGTTATATTCAACAAGAACACAAAATGAAATTAGTGTCCTTTTCATACTACAAACTAGTCATTTTTTCCTCCCATTCCAGAAAGCTCTCCTGTATCCTTTACAAAGAAGCATGCCAACTTTATTTTAAGAGAAAGAGAACCTCTTGTCCTTGTGAAAATACCAGAGACTGAGCAAATAAATCGCCACATAAGAAAGACACAAAAAGCACTTCAGACATTATCAAGGGATCTGAGGTCGCACTTGGAGCCTGAGGTGACCGGGAAATTTCTAGTCTGACTTACTCAGCTGAAAGGTGCTCAGTCTCTCTGTGCCTCAGTTTCCACATCCAACCAGTGTGTCTGCACGGGGCTGTTCTGAGATGAAGGTAAAGCCTGACACTAAATAGGTGATACCAATGATATTGTCTCGATTACTTTTGTGAAGTGGATAGTGGGAAAAGGTCTCTCCCACTTCGCTCTGGTACTTGACCGTCTCTCTGGCAGGCCAAGGAGGAAGGGCCCAATGGGGAAAGTAGGCAGAAGAACCTGAGAAACTTATCCAAGTGGGGCCACTCTTCACTCCACAAAGATGTTCCGGGCTACAGAGTCACACAAGGCCCAGCGTGACTAGGCAGAGCGATGGTACCGGCCAGTGGCAGGTGTATGCGGCCCCTCTTTCTGAAGCTGACAGTACTGGGAGGACACTGAAACAGAGATACTTACCCAGTAACAAGTGAAAGAGGGCCTCAGACTGATGCTCTGCATAACCCACTCCACTGGGCAGAGGGAAAACGAAATCAGCACTATTCACTACGCCCTTGACATAAACTAAATTATTATTATTATTATTATTATTATTATTATTCTGGGTTGGGCAAAAAGCTCATTTAGTTTTTTCCCATACAATGGCTCTAGTAGTGCTTAGTTGTCTTCAACTTCATTTTAAACAATTTTGTTAGATTCTATTGTGACAGCTGTCATATCAGCATGCATGTGAAAAAAACTTATTGAAATTGGTGAATTTTTATACAGCCATTTTAATATTGAAGATGGAAAAAATATGCAACATTTTTGGCATAACATGCTTTATTATTTCAAGAAGTGTAGAAATGCAACTGAAATGCCAAAAAAAAAAAAAAAAGATTTGTGCTGTGTGTGGAGTGTGTGGAGAAGGTGCTGTGACTGATAGAACGTGTCAAAAGTGGTGTGTGAAGTTTCTTGGTACTATCGATATTCTGGCCAAATAGTTCTTTGCTGTGGGGCTGTCTTATGCATTGGAAGACTTTTAGTGGCACCCCCGGCCTCCACCCACCAGAAGCAAATAGTGGGAGGTAGTCAACATACTCAAAATATCCAAATCAACAGTTATTAGTGAAAATGAAAAATGTGTCTATTATTTGATGAAAAAAACTAAACAGACTTTTTCATCAACCCAATTCTGTCGTTGTTGTTGTTTTTCTTATTATTACTATTATTATAATATCTGGCTGTATCACCTGTATTTAAGAAGAAAGTTAATTCCTCTTCATCTTTTATAACAGAAAAGTGTTAATTCAACAAGCAGCTATGGCAGATTTGGTAAAGAAGCCATGTCCACTGTATGTAATTGCTTCTGTAGGCACTTGCTCCCATGGCCAACTTGAACTACTATTCGTAGGGGTAATTTGGACGTGCACTAGGATCAGAACTCCTGATTCTTAGAAAGTGAACTGTGCATGGCCTATTTTTGCCAACTTATCATTATATGTGTTTTTCAGATATATTACAAGTCTTTGAAAATGTGTCCTTCACTCTGTGTCAGCTACAGTGAAGATGTGTGACAAGGGCGGAGTGGTGACAAGACCCTCATAAGTACCCAGTGACCAGCTTGGATCCTGGTGGCCCCAGACCTGCCTCACACTGGAGAGATGGGTGAATCTCTGTGCTCACTGCCACCTACACTGTGTCCATCCTGCCTCTGGATGAAAGCCACACCCTCGTCAAAGTGGCCAGGGGGAGAGGTGCTCTGGCCTGTCGGGATCACCAAGGGCGGGGAAAGCATCCACTCCAGGCGCCTGGCTGGCAGTGCAGGAGCAGTGGACCTGCCCCAGCAGGGCGAGGCCCCTTGTGACACAAAGTGAGTAGAAATAAAGAAAGAGGAGGGGAAGTCTGGCAGCAAGGTGAGCTTTGGTCTTTTTGATAAGATGCCTCCTAGAACATTTAAAGGTAAAAACTGAACTTCTTAGGAATGATAAAGCCTGATTGTTCCCCTGCATTTGCTGGAATCTTGTCACCACAGCAGGTGCTGAGATGCCATAATGAAGAGGACACGGTCTACCCTCAAAGAGAACAGATGGGCAGGAGGTTAGATGGGGTGCAACCTGGGCTCTGTAGCAGCCTAATGGGAGCTCCTCACTGCCGGGGCAAGATGGGAGGGCTTCATGGAGGAAGCATTGCTTGAATCAAACTGAGCCTTCAAAGACAAAAAGTGGTCCAGGTGGATGGCAAAAAGAAGCATCTCTGGACAGAGGTGAGTATGTCCTATGGCCTCCCTCAGCGTCCCCATCCACCAGCCATAATGGATAATTACCCAGTAGGTAGTTCCCGGTCATCTCATGTGCTAAGATTTTTTTTTTTTTGAGGGAAGGGATGGGTGGGGGGGGGAAGAAAAACCTCAATCCATTGCCTCCCACAGATGCCACGCCCATGGACCCAAGCACGCGCCCTGACCAGGAATTGAACTGGTGGCCTTTTGCTTTGTGGGACTATGCCCAACCAACTGAGCCACACCAGCTAGGGCTTACATGCTAAGATCTTGCTGAAAAAAAAAAAAAAAACAAAACAGGAACCTAAAGAAGACACAGAGCCTCTCCTACCTCCAAGCAGCTACTCCTCACCTCATGCTTTCAGGGACCCTGCCCCTGCCTCCCACGTGGATGGCAAAGCACCTTCTGTCGCCAGGATACCTCAAACAGAGTTAAAATGTGCTTGGGTTGTCATCAAACAGGAGAAGTCAGAAGAAGGCTCACCCGTTCCAGAACCAACTGGACAACTGCCCAGGGAAGCAGCCTTGGAATAAACCTTCCTTCCTTCTGCTGGTTTCTATGGGAAAAGGTGAAGGTGGAAGTGACCTGCTCTGCTTGAAACTGGCCTTGGCCAGGCCCCAGGAAACCGGAGTTGGAAGTTAGCCAAGGATATGAACCAAAATGCTTGAACTTCCTAGCTCTAGCTTCCTGCCCAAAATGTGTTACACACACAACGTCCCCACCCACCAAGCAACTGATCTCAGCTCCTACTGTGCTTTGGGCTAAACTCCAATTTACCCCGAACTTACAGTTGGACAAGTACAGCTGTTTTAGTAGCGTAAGCTTAGTTCTCAACTGCTCATTCACTGTCTCAGAAAAATGCTTTGTGCAGCTCTCAGAAGGCAGAGGTCACACTTGCATGCTCCATGACAAAGCTTAAAAAGTTGTTTTTAGTTACTCAAGATGAAATTCCTCAGAAGTGACAGATAGGGACACAGTGACCCTTTTGGGGAAAGCAGAAAGGCATCTGTGACAAGGAAAATGTCCACAGGGCAAACCACCACCAACTGCATGCATGAAATGCTGACTTCCTATGTGTCTTTTGTTTTTGTTTATAAATCAGACTTTGTTTTAATGATCTACATACTTAACAAGACTGTTATGACATCCCATTATAAACTGTCCTCAAATAAGGCAGTGACATGACTTTGGTCTTTGAGAGAGCATCCATCAGTTGCACCTCCCTGCCATCTGAGCCAGCTGAGCATCTGGAAATCAACTCTCTCTGTTGGGCCCCTGGGTACCATCGACAACCTCAGAGAGGTGTTAAGACACAACAAGCTAATCTCTGCAGATTGTATTTGATCTTGGATCTTCCACACTCTTGCTCTTTTACCATGAAGAGAAAACCCGGTCAAGTCTTTTGATGCAAGCATTCTGACTTTGAGCCTGACCACTTTCCTAACTAAAATGCATCAGCCTCACATTTATAAACACACAAGCTAGTCCTCTCACTTTCCATGTGAGCAGCTGTGCAGAGAAGCTTTGTCCACAGATGCCCACGCTCCAAGTGAAAACCCGTGAGCCCGCCCACTGCATCAGTCAGACTGACACAGGGGAAGAGGGGTCCTAACTCTTAAAAACAAAGGTTAGTCCAAAAATCCTTCCCAGTGCACGTAGAAATGCACAGTGTGCTTGCAATTGTGGATTTAGCCCTCTGATTTTGCGTGGTTTGGGCTGACATTTACATAAGCAGCTGCCTCTCAGCACCGTGCATGGTAGTTCATGAGCTTGTCAGACAACATGAGGATCATCCTTTTAATGCCCAAAATCGGACCACCTGTGAACCAATGGACGCCTGATACTTGTTGGTATGTAGCCGTTCTTTGTCATCTGACCCTCTTAGCACAGCTCAGAGAGAAAAGCACAGCAAATTTTTCAGCACAAAAAGCTGAAAGAAGCCAATTCACAATGCTTTGTAGGAGAAACCCACGTGTGGGCAAAGCAGAGAGTTGTCAAAAAGCTCCTCTGTTTACTGAGGGCAGAACAATGGCGTTCGTGATGCTGAACTAAAGCTCCAAGCCTGAGGTTTAGGTACAAAGTTCAGGCTGGAATACAGAGTCACTGAGAAAGGAGATGTCCGGAAAGTCTTAGGAGCAGGGTGAGGCCCAGCTGGTGGGCTGGCGCAAAGCTATTGGGTTGAACCCTGCTCAGAGGTGGCCAGTCGTGGGGCTTAGCATGATTTCTCACACTAAGCCAGTGGAGTCCTTGCAGAGGTTCTGGAATTCACATGTTGGAACAGGAAACCCACAGTGTGGGCTTAAAGATGCTGTCTTAGTCACCAAGTCTTTGCTCACCTTTGAGCAGGTTAAGAGTAAATTCCAAATGTCACATAAAATCTTAGTCTTTGGGCAGAATTGCTGGTTCTTCACACTCCCTAAGCTTCTCTCTGCCCAGCGGCGTGGTGGTGGCAGCTTAGAACAGAGAGGACCCCAAGCTCCCGCCTTCTCTGGGGCACAATAGGCAACAGCAGTGGTTCCAGGGCTGTAAAAGGGGGCGCAGGTGCTGCCCCAGCTGCCCGTCTTCCCTCTGAACAGCCCAGAGGAGAGGAACCTCTCTAGCTGGAAATGGAGCTGTCCCTTCTTCCCCAGAAGGCAGGAGCTCTGGACAGCTGGCTTTACCAATAGGAATGCGTGTTTATGGAGCTTTAGTATTGCCCGGCACTGGGTGAAGGGTCTGCAGAAACTGCGGACTGGACAGCCCAATTCATTAGCCCACTTCACACAGCTCGCAAATGAATGATGGAGCTAGATGGGAAGCAGGGTGCTTTGAAACTTAAGCCGAATGCTGTGCCATGTAGATGATTCTTAAAATGCACTTTGCCCTGGCCAGGTGGCTCAGTTGGTTGGAGTGTTGTCCTGTACAGCAAAAGGTGGTGGGTTCGATTCCTGGTCAGGGCACATGCCTAGGTTATGGGTTTGATCCCTGCTGGGGCATGCACTAGAGGCAACGGATCAATGTTTCTTTCTCTTTCTCTCTAAAATCAATAAACATATCCTTGAGTGAGGATTCGAAATAATTTTTTAAAATGCACCTTATGTGATTTTCTTGTACCTGAAAGTCCTCAGGGGAAAAGAACTCAATGCGGTCAAACACTGGTAGGCATTTGCTTTCTTATTCATTCATTCTTCTCTTCTGAAACCTACCTATCAGAAGGCAGGCAGGAGCTTAGACACGAGGACTGTGGAGGAAGTTCCTGCTCTGGTTGGGAAGACCAGCCTCACACACACCGAAGGAATTAGACTGTGACCAGAGGGCATATAATTAAGTGCTAAATTGCACAGTATGGATTTTAAACCCTAAAGGAATTCTGAGAAGAAAGACCTCAAGGAAATTCCCCAAGGTGGGGGATGGGGTGAGAAAGGGCAAAAACCTGCACTTGGGGGAGGGGATGACTGGGGGGGGGGGAGAGAGAGGGGGAGAGAGAGAGAGAGAGAGAGTGTGTGAGAGTGTGTGAGTGTGTGAGTGTGTGAGTGTGTGTGTGCACAAGCACGGAGGCCATCGGGGCACAGGAGCCGTTTGTCACCATTGACACAGTGCCAAAATTCAAACTGTAAAGCATTTTTTCTGTCAGCGTGAGTTTTGTACTCTTGAGAGTCGCTTCTGCATACAGAAAAGGTCATTCAAAAGTTACTTTTGGGCCCTGGGCAGGTAGCTTAGTTGGTTGAAGCATCGGACCCATTTGCCAAGGTTGTGGGCTCGATCCCTGCTCAGGGCAAATGCAACAGTCAACCAAGGAATGCGTAAAATAAGTGGAACAACAAATTTATGTTTCTCTCTCTCTCTCGAGAGAGAGATATATTTGAAATAGCAGATGGCCACAGATTGGTCTTCACAAAAAAAGAAGTGCTTGCTTTACTTTATCATTGTTTTTTACATAGTTTTCACTTAAATTTAAAATGCAATCTACTAAGTAAACAATCAGGCCTTTCCAAATGACTCCTGAGTCGCCTTCCTCAGCTCATTCTGGGGGAGAGTTTTCAGCTGGCTGGGTTCGCATGTTTACCGGAACCTGGAGCAGCGAACAGCTGGGGCGATTTTCCAACACCTCACGTCACACTGTCATGTCAACGCAACCTGGAGGGAACGGCCTCGCAGCCCTCAGCCCGAGCGCTTCAGTACCATTCCGACTTCTCAACCCTGCTGCGTCTCTGGCTGACTTCTTCAGCCCCAGGGTGCAGTGTTCATTTCTCTAGCTATTTTTAAAAAATGTTTAATTTATTTATTTACTTGTTTATTTTTAGAGAGGGGAAAGGAGGGAGAAAGACGGGGAGAGAAACATAGATCAGTTGCCCGTTGCACACCCCCAACTGGGGACCTGGCCCGCAACCCAGGCATGTGCCCTGACCGGGATCAAGCAGTGACCCTTTGGCTCCCAGGCCGGCACTGAAGCCATTGAGCCATGCCAGCTGGGGCTCATTTCTGTGGCTCTTAACCCTTCTCTCTCAGGGTTATGTTGGCTTCTGTGGCCACAGTCCTAAAGCTGAGGTGATGGCCATTCTCCTAACTTCCGTTACGTTGGTATAAAAGTGGGGACATTATCCCACCTCCGTATGTCTCAGGGTTGCTGTCAGAACAATTGTTAGCATGTGAGAGAGAAACATGTGTCCCAGTCACAACTCAAGATGCTCCAAGTGAGAAGCCCAAGTCTCCCGACTCCTTCCTTGACTTGCTTAGCACGTCCAAGTACCAGTGGCGGACAACCAGGAGTGCAGTTGTCTTTGCATCCTCCTCCCTTCTCCACTCACCCTGTCTGTGATGGAGACCAGAATCTCATTGTGGCTTGATTATACCACCCACAGGGAGACATCCAAACTATTCTCCCTGCCCTGGCCAGGTAGCTCAGTTGGTTAGAGCATCATCCCAGTACACAAAGGTTGTGGGTTTGATTCCTGGTCAGGGCACATACAAGAATCAAGAATGAATGCATAGATAAGTGAAATAACAAATCAACATTTTCTCTTCCTTCTTCTAATCTTTAAAAGCTTGGGTGGTTTCCTATTATCTACAAGGTCATCCCTGAGGATTTACAAGGCTGCTCAAAGCTTTGTTTCCATGTTACAGCCCAGGCAGAATCCCTTGGTCCTGTTCACTCCCAACACTGTGCTCACTCAGCGGCACTCTGCACGTTCATCCGCCCACCTGCTCCTGGATGGAACGCCCTTCTCTTTTTACATATCAGTCCTCATTCCCAGGTTATTTCCGGTGTTATTTGCACTGGTCAAGGCTTTTCTAATTAGCTGTCAGGAAAAGGAGCGGACCACTACCTGCACTGCATTTATTATACACTTTGACCATATTAAACTGTAATATTAAATTTATCTCCTAAATAGGTTGTATGCATAGGCCAGGAGCTGCTGTATTTTTTATCAACACCATCCTTGGTATTTATTTAATCCGCCTTCTTCCATAAAGCGTATAAAGTTACTCTTGGCACGAAGTAGGTGCTCATAAATGTCCCCCCCACCCCCCGCAGATACCACCGTAGAAGACAAGGCCCACACGGGAACTTTGTTTGCTGACATTGCTAAAACAGTGCATATGCTAAGCATTCAATATTTGCAGACAAGGAAGACAGGGGACAAGAAAAATGAAAGCAGAAAAGCAAGTTCCTTGAGAAGAAAGGGGACACTTTCCAATGGGACTAGTTGTAGTAGGAAAAGCTTACTTAAAAAAAAAAAAAAGCCCACTACCCTGGTCAACATCAGGGTCAAATGGAAATTCTAAAGCCACAGAAGCCAGAGCAGCCAAGCCCTGCTGTGGCCCCGTCACCAGGTACAGATCCCAGGAATGGTGGCCTGGCCTGCTCCTGGCTGGCACACACCCAGTGCCTCCCGACCCAGGGACCTGCTTGAGGGATGAGGGTGGGGGACGCAGCGAGCTGTCAAGGACGGTCCAGTGTTGGGAAATGGGGACAGCCATGTCCAGCAGGAGAGGGCTGCTTTGGGGTCTGGTCCAGGAGCACACGGCTTTGGGTGGAGGAACAAAGATGTGGAGATGACAGATTTGGGAAACACTTGTTTTCAATGCAAAGCTGGCTAAATGGGGGTAGAGGAATCCACAAAGGTGAGCCCCAGAAGAAGCCCTAAAAAATGATGGCTAACTGATGTATGGGGGGCCCTCAGTGTGGTTAATGCAAACTCTGGGACGAGAAATTTTAGGTTAAGTAGTGTTATCTGAAATATTTGGAAAGCTGGATGGGTTTCAATTCTAGATAGCAAGAGCTGACAGGGAAGAGCTGCCCCTCTCCCTTCGTTGGGGTTATGGCTCCCCAGGGAGGAAATAGGTCCTTGGGCCAGAGGGAGGCAGTGCCATCTTGGCTGGAGTTTGTCTCTTAGGAAACCCGCTCAGAGGCTCGGGGCCAAGCCCGCTCCTTCGGTCCCAGCCCCTCCCTTCCGAGGGCCGGCTGCACTCCTCCTCCTCCCTCCCTGCAAACGCTCGGTGCATGGGAGCATGTCCATTAAGGTTGGAGGGATTCCAGGATTTAAAAAGTTGCATTACATTTCCCAGAAACGGATTCTTAATGTAATAACCAAAGAATTTCACACAGTGTGATAAATGGATGGCCGGGTTTCATTTGAAAGGCCACGCCGATGGAAGCCTTTGTTTCTCCTCCCCACTCAGCCACTGACCAACTGGGTAATGTCGGGTAAGCCGGTTCATCACTCCCGGCTTCAGTTTTCACATCTGCTAAGGGGGAATAACACTGCCTGTCTGGTCAGCTTCACAGGGGTGATGTGAAGCCATGGATTGTGCAAACTTGGCTGCACGAATCTAGCTGTCTAGGTTTCACCCCAGGCTAATTACCTCAGGATCTTTGGACATGGAACCCAAGCATCTGCATCCCTAAGAATTTCCCAGGTGACTCGAAGGAGCAGCCAGGTTGGGAACCACTGCACCACACAAATTCCCAATGTGACAACGATAACCGTCATGCTCAAGGCAGCCACCGGATTGAGGCCTCATGGGGCTGGGGTCTTCGCAGAAAGAATCATTCTGGAGTCTTCTTAGAAACAGCAACTGCATATTTCTTTTGCATTTCTTATTGTCCTCTACAAACTTTAAGTTTTCAGTTGCTCCTCCTTTAATGTTAATACGTAATTTTGAAATGCTTACAGATTTTAGTCCGAGATTCTTTGTTTAGCAAAACCACCTTTGAAGATGGTACCTGCAGGACCACAAGCCCAGACTGTGGCAAAGGCATCACCTGAAAACATGCCCCTTGGCCCGGAGGTCAGCTGCTGACCGAAAGAACTGGGCGCATGGGGAAGGACACTCTATTTTAGATTCCAAGACATGCAGTTTGGCCTGTCTCTGTCTGATCCAAAGCAGGTCACAGGGCAGGAGCTGAGGCAGAAGGAGTCAAACGCCCCTAGGGTACTCTTTCAGAGGTTTTTCCTGATGGGTTGGAAGCAATGTCTGTCTTGTCCTGGCTGGCCTTTAACTTAGACCAATATCTTTTCATGGAGAATTTTCATCATCGGGTTTTTCATTTTTTGGTTCCTAAGGCCGCCGCATTAGCAGAAACATTTTTTGAGCTAATGCTTATCTGACTCGGGCGTTGCTAGGGTCAGATCTGAGCCAGGATGACCTCGGAGTCTCCTGTTGGGCCCAAGACCCTGCACCTGGAAAAGGATAAGGCGCAGTGCCTGAGCTAAGCAAGTCAGCATGAGACTTTCCCACCATGCAGGATGAATCAGACACTCAATAAATTAACTAATGGATCATACCACGCACCTCAAAGTAAGATGTGTACACCTTATAACATATATGGATCATTTATATATGGATATTTGTATACCTTATAATATATATGGATCACTTATATATAATATAAAGGGATCTAGGATCCATTTCTCCTTCAGAGTTAAGTAACTAAAAATCTAAGCAATCTCAGAAAGATAATCAGCTTGAACTGTACATAATTATATAAAAGCCAAAATGACTCCATAACTACAGATTCATTTTTAATGTTAATTTTGTGTTGGTTTGCGTGCAGTTTAAAGATATAAAATTTGGAGTAGCCAACTCTTATTCTAGAAGTCTACCTGTGTGACCTCCACAAATCTACACCCAGGACGTCCGTCCTACGCAGAACAATTCTCCTTTGGAGCTAAACCCTGAGGGCTGTTGAAGGGTGTCTGTCTCTACTTGGGATGAAAGTGCTCAGAATTTATGATCACGTCCCTGTGAACTATATGGGTTACTTTGTAAAAAAGCACTAATATTTTAAAAACCAGTGCTTTTAAACAAGTACTTTAAAAAATACTTGATGTGAGACAGAGAACCTTTACATAACTATATTTCAGCATCTGTGAAGGTGCAGAGACAACCCTAACCAGCCCCTGTTCCCCTTGGACTCGGGGCTGGACTAACCGCAGCCCTCCTTCTTGATGTCTCCGCTGCCTGGGAACCTGCTCTGGGGCCACCGAAGTCACAGGTTCCGTCTTCACAACCACTCGGTGAAGCTGCTCACAGACAGATGACATTGCTGGGCCCTCGCACGCGAAGGAGAGTAAATAACCATAAATAACAATAGCTACACTTTCAAGCATCTCCTGCCTGCCTCACATTGCGTAGGTTGTAACCAAATCCTGCACCATCCCTTGAAGAAAAATGGGATCGTTTCCATTTTACAAGCAAGGGAAAAAAAAGGGCTCAGACAGGTGAGAAGCCTGCTAGGCACACTGCTAGTGAGTGAACTTGGGTCTCTGTGATGCAGCCCATCCAACCTTCTGTCTCCTGCAGGGCCCAAGCCCTCCCAGATCAAAGAAAAGGGTGGGCCTGTGTTTTGGAAGGGGGTGGAGGGTTGGGCACAGCCACTGTCCCCTTCATTTTTTTTTCCTGAACATCAGAAACATCAGCTTAATTCCACACAGGAACCTGCGGCACGAGTGGTAAGCGGTAGGCAACTCACTGTCGTCCCCTTGGGCACAGAGTCTAGCCATACACTTAACTCTCACACTCCGTTGAAATGAGACTCCGGCACTCTCAGACCATCCATAAGTGCGGTGCAAAGACACCTGCCGGAGCATCCCCTCCGGGACTGCCAGCTCCGGAGCCGAGCGAAGCAAAGCCTGCCTTCCCTCGGCATCTTTGCACCTTGTCTGCGTCTGGCCCTTTCCTCCCACGTCCAGATTTTCCCTTGGTATTTTCTCTCCCATGGCAATGTCTGAGGATGCTTCCTGCCCCTTATCAAAGTGTTTGAGGGGACCTTCATCTACAGGCCGATGTGGGGCCACTCATCTGAAATCCCGTGGGGATGAAAGAATGTGCATAGTTCTTCAGTCTGATCTGCCCAAATGAGCAGCTCGCCCTCCAAAGTATAAATGAAATTTAATACAATGGGTAGCTGCCTGCCTGCTTCTCAGAGCTTCTGATGGAAAAGCCATTCCAAGCAGGTGCATATTTATTACAATAATCCTTCCATTGCTTAGCAAAATGGGGAAATTTGTCTATTGAAATTATTTTCATAGCCTGCAACATAGCCTTTTAAATATTCTCACGAGTAACGTCTCTCTCAGACTTGTTTAGACTTTTAAGAGTCAAACGTTATCCAGGGCCAAATCTGATGAAAACATGATAAACTGAACACCGTTTGGGATTTTCAAGGAAGTACCAGCTACAGGAAGAGGCCGGCTGGCTGATTACGTCGATTCCTGTTTGTCTGGTTAACGGCAGCCTTGCGGTGTGTGCCTCTGCTGGGTCCTTTGAAAAGCTTCTCTGCTCTTGAATCCACTGGGAACACTGTCATTGCCTTCCATTTTGCAAAAGGAAACTGAGGCATGGCGTGTGGCCAAGGCAGGTGGCCAAGACCTGGCCAGAGAATTAAGAGATGGCAGAGCAAATATTCAAAACCCCACCCTCGTCTCTGTCGGCAGCAATGCCCTGTGCTCTGGCCACCCTGCTCCTTACGGAGCAAAGTCTGCCTGAGGCCAGGGCACCTTCCTGGGTCAGTACTCCGAAGGACCAAACCCACGGAACACGGAGCTCTACATAGCGGTGCCCAGCCTTCGAATCTCCTAAGTCGCGTCCTGCCCATGCTGGGAGCTCACCGACCTGGAGCAGGACGTTGGGGCTCCACCTTTGCCTTTAAGCGATAGGACCCTGGGGGGATGTGTTTACTAATGATTTTTTATTTTTTGCCATTCCCTCCACTCTGAAGGATAAATACACCCACCGCAGCCACAGAGAGGGGAGAGTCGTGCCACTGAAAACACAGCTGGTTTGTTTAGAAGGACACACATGAATTCAAAGGAATGCCTGGTTTTGCAATAAAAAAAACCCCAAAACACACAAACTGAAAATAGAAGCAAGTAAGTCACGAGCAGCAACTCACTTTGGGAGCAATGGGCCAAGGCTGTCAAAAAGAATTGTGTGGTTTTCATTACCCATGCTCCCCAGTGCATAAAGACCCAAACCACAAGGCCACTAGGAATAAGTTGTTCCAAATGATTGGGGCAGGGGGTGACGGACAGAACTTAGCAGCAGAATTACCTTTCGGCATGAAAAGGAGGGTGGTCTGGCCAGGATGAGGTCACTGGAAATGCAATTTAAGACGACGTGTAGCCGCCTGCCCACTTCTCTGAGCTTCTGGTAAAGAAGCGCTTTGCAACTCTAGCTGCCCTAGCTCCTCGCTGCAAGGCTAGAAGAGAACATTAGTGTATTTCCTTCTCATCGGCCAGACAGTAACATTTCAGCCTCAAATTCTCTCCGGTCTGTGATATAACCAGCCCAAGGTTACGAAAGAATATCTGAGACTCAGCTACAAACACAAGAGCATCCTAGAGTTGAAATGAGGAGACCTGAAGGGGTGGGAGTAGGAAGCAGTAGAGAAGACAGTTCTCTATCTGACCGTGCCAGCAGCCCCCTCTGTGCCCGGGGCCAACACCATTGTCACGGACAACCCTGGCTGGTGCTGTGAGACATCTTGTGTCTCTGTCACCACCGCAGTGTCCACAATTCTGTGGAAGACACGGTGGCCCTAAGACCAGATGGGCTGGAGAACGTTCTGAAACCTGGCGGTGAAGCCCTGTGCCCACTCTGCTCTGAGAACTGGTCCAACCCAAGCCAACGAGCACCCTGATAGGAAGGGCTCCGCCCCCACCCCTGCATATGCCTGTGCCCCCTCATCGCTCTACTGAAATGGCCAACAGCCCTTGCTCCCAAATGCCGCATGGCCCAGGATCAACGGCTCATCTTCCCCCCAGACCTGCCTTCTCAGCTGCCCCATCCTTCTACGTACAGACCAAGAACTTCAGAGCCATCCTTGACTTCTCTCCCCACCCCACATCCCAACACATTAGCAAATTCTGTTGGCTGTACCTTCAAAACACTCTCAGAATCCCACTACTTCTCACCTCTTCCACAGTTACCTGCTTGGGTCCCGCTGCCATCATCTCTCACCTGTATTATTGCAACAGCCTCCTACATGATCTCTTACGTACACCCCTGTGCCCTACAGTTTATTCTTTTTAAATCTTCACCCAAGGATATGTTTATTGATTTAGAGAAGGAGGAAGCAGAGTGGGGAAGGGAGGTGGAGGGTGGGGGGGGGGAGGAGGGGAGAGAGGCAGAGACATCGATGTGCAAGAGAGAAACACTGATCAGTCACCTTGCGGACGAGCCCCCACCAGAGACTGAACCCATAACCTAGGCATGTGCGCTGACCGGGAATTGAGCCCGAGACCTGTTGGTGCACGGATGGCACTCCAATCAACCAAGCCGCCCGGCCAGGCCTACAGTCTGTACTTCAGCAGCAGCCAGAGTCATCTCTCTGAGACACAAGTCCCATCCTGTCCTTCCTCTGTTCAAAGCTCCAACAGCTCCTGTGTCTGTCACAGGAAGAGGTCCCTACAATGGCCCACATGGCCCCTGACCTCAGCTACTCCCACCTGCTCACGACGCTCAGAGACGCAGGCTTTCTCACTGCTACCGATTTAAGGCCTTTGCGCTGAGCGTTCCCGCTCCCCAAAGTGATTTCCCCCCAGATGTCGTGGAGCTGGCTCCCGAATCTCTTCCGGGTCTTTGCTCAAATGCCATCTTCCCAATGAAAGGGCCTCTTCTGACCACACTGCCCATCACTGCAATGCCCCCACCCGTTCCTGACCCTGCTCTGGTTATTTTGCATTTCACTTACAGCTTCCTAACGTGCTTTACGTGCTCATTCTTCCTCTTCCTCTCCCTCTCCCCTACTTGAGAAGGTAGTTTCCACAACCACAGGAATTTCTGTCCGTTTTGCTCGTGTACGTATTCCCGGAGTCCAGAGCACTGGCCATCTGGCCCAGAGCGTGAGCTCCATGGTTACCGGCTGATTGGTGAGAGGGAGTGCTTCCCATAAGCGGCCCCTTTGCTTTTGCTAAGTGAGCAGTCGGGGACAGAAGAAAGTGCAGTCTCTGGGGGGTCCCAGGGAGCCCCACCCAGGAGACTTCCTCCTAAGGAGGAAACTGTGAGAGTGCACACTTGCTTTCTGGTTCTGGGGTGCGGCCTGCAGGTGGCGGGAGAGAGCAGGCCGGGCGGGCCATGAGCTGCGGAAGGGGTCAGGCCTACAGAGTCCGCCGACCCTCCCAAACCTCACCCTGGTTCTCCCCTGCCCAGTTATCAACAAAGCTCTGGAGAAAAGAGAGGCTGTGTGGCTGCAGGGGGAAAAGTGAGTCAAAATTCCAGAAAGGGAACCTACTTTCTATTTTGCAACAGCACGAATGGAACTCATTCCTGCGGCCCGCCCAGATCCAGCTGCACGGGGAACAGAAGTTCTGCGGGTCTCTGGGGACCTGTGAGCCGACAGACCGCCGTGTGCAGCAGAGCCGGGACCGCAAGCGCGACTGCAGTCTCTGCCTCTCGCTCGCTCTCTGCGAGCGTGTAGTCCCCAAGATGGAAGGGGGCAGCCTGCCAACAAGCTGCTGGCAGGAGGAAGACATTTATTTATTCAAATTTATTATTTAAAAGGCTTTCGGGGGGAAAAAGTCATTTAATCTTTCTTCATAAACAGCTCTTTTTATAGCACATTTGTGTTGAGATCATAGGGAACGTAATGCGAAGTGTGTCTGGTCTTCCCTTGCTATTGAAGGTTGCCGAGTAAACAGCAGTTTGCCCCAGTTGTGCTATTACTGACTCACAGACCAACCCCAAAGTTAGCGGCTCAAAGCCCCCACCATCTTATTAAACCCGACGCTTCGGTGGGCTGGGAATTCAGACAGGGTTCAGCTGGTAGATCTTCCGTCCCATGGGGCATCAGAGGTTCCCCGGCATCACTTAGCTGGTGATAGAGGGAAGGTCCGATCCAGCTTCACTCCCGTGTCTGGCACCTTAGCTGGTACACCTGGAAGGCTGGACTCACTTGGGACTGTCAACCAGAGCACACACAAGTGGCCTGTCCGGCATGACAGTCTGGCTGAACTCCTGTGGTGGATCTAGGCTCCAAGATCAAGTGTCCTAGTGAACAAGGCTGCAGGGCCTTGTATGACTGCTTGTTGGAAATCTCAGCGTCACTTCTGCTATAATCCTGTTGACTGATGCCATCCCAAAGCCTCCCGGATTCAAGGGGAGGGAACACAGACCCCACTTCTTAGCAAAGGGGTTTAAAGTACTAGACGCTGAGTTTTAAAACCACTGCAGGTGTTTCTGAATTCACCCACACAACCTATCCTTAATTTTCTACCCTCCCCCTAGGTACCCAGTGCCTTGTGCTCGCTGGTTTCCCTTCCCACCTATTCCTCAGTCATTCAGCCAGTGATTGTTGAGTGCTTAGGTATCTAGCACTGTGCAAATGCAGGCAGGTATCGAAGCAAATGACATGCTGCCTGTGATGAGCTAACCGATACAACGGCCAATGTCATGGGCCCCTGATCTTTTTGCCTGTCTGGCATCCAGTCCACTTCCTTCTGGAAATCATACTTCTGTTTTCCTTTGGGGAAAGATCACTTCCCTTTCAGTCCTTGTGATTGGGATGGGGATGTGACCGAGACCTGGCCAACCAGAATTCAAGTTCTTCCCCCACCTGCTTCCTTTCCCATACTAATTGGTTCACAGATTGTTACATGATCCAATAGTAGTAAATCCTAGGACTTCCGCATGATGAAGGAGGCATGAAGTAAGCTGCCAGGGAGGGTGGAAGGTATAAGGTGAGCCTACCCCTAGGTCAGGAGTTTCAAACTCATTTTCACTGGGGGCCACATCAGCGTCGTGGTTGTCTTCAAAGGGCCGAATGTAATCTTTGGACTGTGTAAATGTAACTACTCCTTAACAATTAAGCGAGAGGTCGGCACTGCTGCTGGGTAAAAACAAGGTGCCAGGCCAGACAAAACAAGGTGGAGGACGGGATTCGGCCTGCAGGCCCTGTGCCTGCCACCTGTGCCCCAGGTATCCCAGTTACATAAGCCAATGTACTTCCTTTATTAGCTTTAAACAAGCCTGAGTTGGGTCTCTTTCAGTTGTAACTCAGAGTCCTGACTTACATCCCAGAGATAATGAGAGAGGGCAGCACGATATTGTAACCAATGGATAGAGTACAACAACTAAAGAGGTATTTATGGAAAGAACCTCTGACACCGGACATGAAAGGTCATGGGGATAAGGACTTCTGAGCAGTAGAGCCCAGGTCAGCTACTTTGGGTCACACGATGCAGACTTGAGTCTACTGTGCTATGTGTAAGGACAGCCAGGTTCTAGTCACATTGTTGTAACTCACTCCCAAGTGCCTACTTCTCACTCTCGTTAATTAAAGAAGAAACCTAGGAGGCAGGGTCAGGGTGGGCATGGCATAGAATGGCCTACAGTTGCCATTCTTCCCACTAGGTGGCAGCACTGCATCAAGGGAGGCAGAAATCTGGGGTTTGATAAGTAAACTGACTAGATTTAAGACCCCTAATATTAAGCATTGGTGGTTTGAATGGGACTCTTAGTGTGAGAAGATAATAGGAAATATTGAGACAGCAAAGATCTGGGATAGACACCATTTTTTTTTAGTACCTACTCTGCATTTGGCACTGGACTGCCATGGTTTGTCCAGGGGATTAACTAAAACATGACATGGTCGTCCGCAAGAACGTAACCACGATGTGAAGCCAAGACCAGCCTGCAATTCAGGAGAATGAATAACCAGCACTGAATGTCGTGCCATTGGCTCAAAGGGCGGTAGGGATTGCCAGAGACCCGAGTCGGAAGGACCATTCCAAGCTGTTCATTCCACAGATGAGGAAACAAGGGCCCACAAAGAGGGTACAAGAACATCAGGACCCTGAGATATCACTGAGGCTGGGGAGTTAGGGAAGGGCCCACCATAGACATAGGTTCTGGGTGGTGACCTGACATTTGGAAATAATTTTACAAAGTAGGAGGGGATAGAGTGAACCAAGGAGAGGATCCCAAGGAAAAGGTCAGGCAGGCATTCCTAAGGCTATGCAATTTTTTAAATCCTCACCTGAGGATATGTTTTTACTGATTTTTTTATAGGAGGTTGAGAGAGAGAGATGTGGGAGAGAAACATCAATCAGTTGCCTCTTGCACGTGCCCTGGGCAGGGACTGAACCTGTAACTCAGGTATGTGCCCTGACTGGGAATCGAACCTGCAGCCCTTTGGTGCACAGTATGATGCTCCAACCAACTGAACTACCTGGCCAGGGCAAGGCTGTGCAATTTTTTAAAGTTGGCTTTAAGCATTCTGTGCTTAAGTGACGTACGTCATCTTTAAGAGGGGATGATCCAAACAGCCTCCTTCTTTCCTGAGGACACCTCTGGATAATTCATACTCCAGGAGCTCCCAGAAAGAATACCTTATGAAGTCTAGTTTATGGCAGAAATAATCTATGGTGAAGAATGTAAACCGCAGTAAAGCACTCTATAGGTATTTATGTTGTTACATAAAAACAGCAATTCTTTTCTACTAAGAAAGACTGAAACTTCCTTACTTCCTCTTGTTCAGCTTATGACCAGTTAGCCGAAAACAACCACAGTGCAGCTCCCTGTCCCTTGTTCTCACATTTCCTCCCTGGCTCCAATTTTCCCTCTAGGGTCACTGCTCTGAGAATCGCTGCAGATCATCTTTCTGAAGCTACATTAATTTTCTCGAGTCCAAACGCAGGCGTAGTCTCTTGTTTCATTATTTATTGCCTATGAGTTTTTCCTTTTGCTATCGAGCTCCTGTCCCCACGGAGAGTGGAACACTTCTCTCCTTTAGCATCATCTGTACATTTCATTAAACAGGTTTCCCGGCTCTCAGTGCCTGAAGCTGTTATTGAAGGACCACTCAGCCAGCAATAGCCCTGGAGGCAAAACATTGAGAGCATTGTCTAAATTATTCAGAGGTTGAATAGCCAGGAGAATGAAGGTTCTGCCAACCCACCCGAAGCAGGCTGCTTCTTCCTGTATTACACACACTCTGACATAATTTAGATTCAAAAAAATCAATTTATGCATAAAATTTTATGATGAAATGTTAGATTTCTTTTATGGTATCAATATTCTACTGGGCATGGAGCCCAAATGTAAATAAGCTGTAGAAATGCACCAACACCAGAAAAAAAAGGTTCAAATCTTGACTTAACATAGGAAGAGCGTAATCAGGTTGTGGATGAATATTCATGACCTCAAGGGCAACACGGCCAATATGGAAGTAAAACAGGATGGGCAGATGCATGTGCCTGCAAAATTGTAGGAATTGCAGTCAATCTATAAAAAAGAAATAAAGAACTTCTTAATAATTTAGGCCTCAATAACTTGAACATACTCGAGAATTGAACCCAACTGGGAAGAAAAACTTAGGACAAACTCGACATACTAAACCTCAAACTGAAGTCAAAGGCAATCATTTTGCGAAATGGCAACAGGCCCCACCAAGAACTGCGCTCTCAGTGAAAGCACAGGCTAAGAAAACTGCTGACCAGCCATGAAATGCAACGAGGAAACTGGTCTGGGCCTCAGTTCAGAGAGAAAGAAAAATCTCCCCTGTGAATCTGTAAGCGTAGATGGTTTCTGTTCACACAGCTTCAGGGTTTAGGTTTCATCCCGACTGCATGAACCGGGATTCCCCTAGCTGCAAAGTTAATTGAAAGCAGTTCCAATTCGAAAGCGTTTCAGGATACCTGAAAGCCAGGACTTTGGGGATTTCCATAGATTACGATGACTAAATATGAGTTCACAATAAAAAAATTACAAAACACTGAGGAAACAAAACTCCTTGAGTTAGGATCAACAGAAAACAAAAGCCATCAAAAGTAAAAATGAGAACACCTTAGGGTGTCAACCTCAATCTTCAAATGATAGTATAAAATAACCAAGTGTAAAATGTCATTTATTTGAAGAAATAATATGTGGAATTAAAACACGAGCAAGAAACGAAAGACTCAAAAGACCAAGAAAAATTGGAAAAAGAGACTAGAATTTGTAAAATGTATGTTAAATATGTAAAAATATACAATCACTGATATTAATGACTCAGAAACGAGGTAAATAGGTTAGACATAGCAGAAGACTGAATTATAGTCATCTGTGGCAGCATCCCAGTGCCTAGCACAGAAACCGAAAAAGGAAAGAGGGATTAACAGACAGGAGGTCTCTGAGCTTGAGAAGGTCTAACCCCATCTAATTAGAAACCCAAAAGAAAGACTAGAAAAACAGACGGCATTTAAAGCCCTAACCATGGACAATTCCCCAGAATTGATGAAAGACAAAATCCTCAAGATTCTGAAACCACAACAAATTCTAATTAGCAGGAAAAAAGAAAGGGAAGAGAGAGAGGGAGGGCGATACAGCATAATAAAAACATAGAGAGCAAAGACAGTTTGCAGACAGAGGGAAACAGATCACTTCAAAGCCATGACAGTTTGACTGACACCAGACCGGAGCGGCTATAAATGGAAGCCAGATGACAGTGAAACGGCAACTTCAAAGTTCCGCGAGGAAATAACTATCAATCTAGAATTGTGTGAACAGCTAAACTGGCATTCAAGAAATAAAGAAAAATAGAACTTTCAGGAAACAATAAAGGAGAAAGTTCGGTATGAATAGCACGTCACCAAAGGAAACGCAAAGGATGGGTTTCATCAGAAAGAACAATTACCATCGCAAAAGGGAGATCTGAGATGCAGTAAGCAAAAGTAAGTAAAGACAGAATAAACAAGTGCTGAAATCTAAAAATATATCAGCCACTGTAAACACCAATAACAAGCATGTGGTTTGAAAGATCAGAAGATATATGCAAAATGCCAATCAAAGCTTGTGAAAGGTATGATGAAAAATTTAAATATGCTAATAAAATAGTATCTTATTCAAGAGGAGAAATAGGTATTTATTAACAATAGACTTGAAGGCCAGTGTACATATTAAAAATTTAAGAGTGACCCACCAAATGACTATAAATGGAATGTTTAACTTCCAAAAAAGGTAGAGGAAAAATATTTTTAGATGGAAAATCCAAATGGCAGACAGAAAACAAAAAGGCAGCAGCATCATAAAAAAGGGAGAAAAGGCACAAAATGATGTGGTAGAAATAATTTTTTAATATCAGCAGTCATGCCCTGGCTGGTGTGGCTCAGGGGATTGAGTGCTGGCCTATGAACCAAAGAGTCCCCGGTTCGATTCCCAGTCAGGGCACATGCCTGAGTCCCCAGTAAGGGGCACATGAGATGCAACCACACATTGATGTTTCTCTCCCTCTCTCTCTCCTTCCCCCTTTTAAAAATGTTTTTTTTTTTTTTAAAGTCACAATAGATGTTTTAAAAGAGTCACAGCACATTTTAAAAACTAAAGTCTATCTACATGTGCCTTAGAAAAGAGACACCTAAAATATATAAAGACATAGAAAAGAGGTGCAAGGTGGAAGATGATGAAAAGCACTGTATTTAAAACCAGACAGCTAGATAGTAAGGTAAAAAAATAATATTTAGAATAAAGACGTTCCTTTTGATCTCGGCAATAGGTGGGGAGGAGAAATAAAAACCACTTTCTGCTCTTTAGCCACAGAGCGGTCCTCAAACCAGTTTGTGTGAAAAACACAGGAACAAATTTGTTTTCAGGCGGCCTCTGGTCTAGGCATCTGAACATGGGACCACACATTTTCTCTGATGGTCTTTGTCCAGGGTACTTCTTTTGGAACTTCTTTTTAGAGATCTGTTGATAGTAAATAGTCTCAGTTTTGCTTCTCTGTAAATGGTATTTGTGTTTTGGAAAGTGGCCTCTCATTTCTTGAAATAATGTTATTTTCTGGATGTGGTAAGTTTGACTGTCTACACGCCTCCTTATGTTTTGCAATGTTTGACTGTGAGCTCTTGTCCCTTGCCTCTTTAGCTGCGGGAATTCTTAAGGCCTGTGCTAAAGCTGTTTTCCTCCGGAGAGAATAAGGAACAGTGAGCAATGACACTAATTCTATGTGGATACAGCTGAGCACAAACCTGTGAACAACCCAAACATCTGTAAACAGTAGAATAAACTGTCACATTTTCATACCATGGAAGGCTATGCCACAGTGAGAATGAGTCAAAGACAAAGGAAAAAAGTGGTTCTTTAAAACACAGTGTTGAAGGAATAAAGCAAGTCACAGGGGGCATACTGAAGATAAACAATTTAGGACAAAGGTTGTCCTTTTAAAAATTACTGACTTCATGAGTGGATGGTTGGGTGGTACTAGTCCAGTCTGTGATAGCTTACTATCGATGGCTTTCCTTTCTGCCTCCTCCCAGATGTCCTTTATTTTCTATTAAACTCCTGTATATTTCTAAAAAAAAAAAAAAAAAAATCAGTTATACTGAAGCTAGGGACCAGCCATGGTTCTGACCTCAACATCTTAATTTAAAGCATAGTAATAAAATAACTAGATTAAAAATGGGAGACAGACTGACTGCTTTATTATATTTGGTAGTTTTTTAAAAAATTCTATTTTATTTTTTCCATCATCCTTCACCCCCCCATACCATCTTCCACTTCCACAGCCCCACATTGCCACACTGTTGTCCACGTCTATGAATTCTTTCTCCCTCTTTCCCCTTTTTTGCTCAGTCCTAGCTCTCTCCTCCACCCCGAGACCAAGTGTTTTATTTTAAGTGAGTTATTTATTATCATGGAGTCATGATCAAAATCTTATGAAACTTCTTTTTCTTAAACTACATTGGAAGTCTATGTGTGTGCATGTACACATATATAAACATGTTTATGTGCATTTTATGTATCCAATTATTTCTTGTTACTTACTCCTGTCTAGCATTACTTAATGCTGTTTATCTTATCAGACCTTAACTTAAATATGTGGTTCTCTCTAATTTCAAACTGACCCTGGAGGTAAAGAAAACAACCCATCCTAAAGGCCACTTGAGCAGATTTTCCATGGGTTTAAAGCAATTTAACCAGGGCTTGGAATGCACCTTGAGTCATGGCAGCTGCTTTGGAAATTTAGAACATTCCCCAGAGCGGAATGCTCAGCATCCCAATGGCACAGGTCCTAACACTCGAGGGTAGGGTGTTCCTTGGTTACAGAACTTTGGGAAATTCTCCTCTAACCCAGCTAGGCAAGTTCCTAAATGGCCAGACTTATTGGATCCCTCAATATGTTAGAATGTACCACGCATGCCCAAATCAGGGACGCAAGTGGTGCTTCCCAAACATGTCTTGCTACAGACCCTTCCTCTCTCTCTGCCTCTGAAACATGCCACGGGATTCCGTTCTGTGGGACATAACTTGAGACACACTGACCAGGACCACCTCAAAGGGGTCTCTACTGAGGGAGTGTATAACTTCTGCCATTGCTCTGCTCCTTGGCTATAGAAAGCCCCGCCCCCCCCCCCCCCCCGAGATCCAGTCCTAGCCAGCTGTTTCAGCCTGTCCTCATGCAAAGAGCTGCGTGCTCCAAAGCTACTATTTTTCTTAGTCATTCTTTCTTTAGGGGCATCCACCCTCAGGAGAACAATTTGATTTTCTAATAAATAGCCATGTGGCTAATTCTCTTCAAAGACCATTTGACATTTCAAAGATTGTTCAATGAAAAATATCTAACTGGTACAATGTGTGGGGAAATGGTCCTGTGTGCAGACGTCTCCCTAATACCTCTTACCCCTCCCTCCGTAGCATCACTGACTCCCAGCATGGGGGGGGGTAGACTCTTCACCCAGGCACACACACATGGGAATATCCTTGCCAATTCCTGAAGAAGTGAATTGAAATCCAAAGAAAACACATTTCTACTTCCCACAAGGTGCCAGTGAGTAAATCGGTATCTCAAATTCTTGCTCTCAAGTCTCTCTGCTTTTACTACTAGACATAAAGAATAATGATGGAAAATTATATCCATCATGTCTTACATCGCTTCCAATGTAAGTCTTCTGTTGGTCTAGAGGTCTCGGGGATATCACAAGTCCACATGAAGCTTCTGAGAATCAGGGTTTCACATCCGGGTATTTAACACGTGCACTATGATAGGTTGTGGAAAATGTCCTGCTGATGTTGGACATGTTCCTTCTGCTTGAGAGAAGCTACAATAGCCAGGTTGAAAAATTACCTGTTCCCTTTCAGAATCATTCCTGTAGAAGCATATCTGTTATACTTCCTCCGAATCCAAAGGCATCCCCTTGCATAGCTCAGCCTACTGAGGTTCCTACTTCTGGCCATCTGGGAAGAGCAATCTAGGTTCAGATGTTAAAATGGAACACTTTCTGATTGTCCTAATTAGGACAAAATCTGTGGCAAATCCCTCCTGCTTTGTCCAAGGAAGCAGCAGACATCCTGTGAAGACATACCAAGTGGGTCTGCAACCAACTCAACTAGGCTTTGCCCATCACTTACCTTAAGGGCATCACAAGATAGCAGTTTGAAGGAGAGGTATAGAGAATTCCTCTGCAGGAAGCTAAAGGAGTCCACCACCCTTCCTTTGCCTCCAACCCAGTGAGAGGGGCTCCGGGGAACAACATAAATGTAATGTGTGCCCACAGGAGTTTGCAGGCCACAGTGACTGGTGCTGAACTCGCAATGTAAAAGCTTAAAAGGTTGCCAAGATGGATGATCGTCCTCAGAACGTGCCGGGGCCAAGACAGTGAGAGTTACCTGCAGGCCTAGAGAAAGGAGCGGGACTGGCCTGGCCTGAGAGGGACGCCACCCAAGTGGGACCCTATCTGGAGGAAGAGACGATCCCAACCGAGAAGGGAAGGAGCGTGGTCACCTAGAGAAGCCAGCGTTCAGAAAACACTGGTGTCACGTAGGAATAGAGCTGAGAGTGTCTAAAAGCAAGACTTGCCAACTCGGGAAGAGGCTTAGGTTTTCGGGGACGCCAACCCTGTGACATTAACGCAGAAGTTCATGTGGATGTGGCTAGTCATTTCAACTCTTCAATGGGCTGTGATAGCATGGTTAAAGACAGATGCCCTAGAGACATAAATATCCCTCCCAAAATCTCTCAGCAGGCTGTGATTGAACTTGGCCTGCTGGCTTCTAAACTGGGCTTCCGGTTATGGGCCCAGTGTGAGGGGCATCTCTGCTGCTGAGGAAGTGCTGGTCCCTATGTTTCAACCGCCAGCCAGCCGTGCTCAGAAGGGGCCACCAGTGACATCTGAAGGTGGGACAACCTAAGACAAAGACCGTGTCCCTGTAACTTCCCTCCAGAAAGTCATTCTGAGCCCATGTTCACCCCTAGTCAAACTGTAGCAACCACCAGCCTTAGCAAAGCAGAGCAACAGACTCTGATTGTTCTGTTCCTGAGGCTGGGAACGTAAGCCCTAGAAGAAATTTGCTGTGTTGATGTTATCTAATAATAGAAATAGTGACTAAAGCAAAAAAGTGGGTGCTGATGCTAGACTCTTCAAAAACCAAAAAAACCTTGGTAGCAGTTTCCCAGACACTGTTTTCCCTTTAATCCCTATTTACATTTGGTTTCATGTCTGCCTAAAAATATCCACCATGTCTTCAATAACGGAACAAACTCGGTCATAAAATGTTCACAATAAAACGGAATGCGTTCAAAGTCATCCCCAAGTATAATTGTTCCACCGTAGTTTAACGTCTCTGTGATTCATGACATGGGAGATATCCCCACCCTAAGAGAAAAGCATAAGATTAGCAGCTTGTACATATCGTGATAACAAGAAATGAACATGTACACACAAATATACAGAAACAAGACTAGAAGCCTATGAGCTAAATACTAATAAGACCACTTCTGATGCAGTAACAGTTGGATTATTTTCATGCTTTCACAGTTTTCTGCATTTTCTGAGTTTTCAACAGTGACCGTTTTGCTTTTGTAATCAGAATCTGTAATGATCCAAGTGACCCTGCAAGGCTCTCTCCTCCCAAAACTGGATTTGCAGAAAACTCTGTTGTGCTCGTTCCCTCTCTTTAAAAACTTCCGGCCACTTTGCACAGTTGAGTCTGGAGTCGCAGAAGTAAATGCATGCATTGTGTTACAGACCCGCCTCTCCACCTATGGATAACAACCTCCAGTTTATTCAAATGTACAGCTTTCAACGGGTACTTGTGAGGAAGAAAGGACAGAGTTGTCACAGTTATTTGGGTACACATTTCAATCAAGACAGAAAAGTCAATCTGCTGCTTCTTGTATGTGTCCCAACCAGAGATCAAACTGGCAACCTAGGCATGTGCCCTGATGGGGAATTGAGCCCTCAACCTTGGGTGTACAGGATGATGCTCCAACCAACTAAGCCACACCAGACAGGGCACCTTAAAGAGTTTTAAGTGATTAAAAAGTGCTTTTACAGTGAGTGAGAGTGAGAGAGAGAGAATATATGAATAAATATGAGAATAAATTTGGGATTGCACTGGATTATTTCCCAAAGCTGAAAAGTATTTTGGATTTTGTATATGCTATCATCTCCAGACTACCTCAGAGAGCTATCATAGGAGCGAATATGAGCCAATCCTTACCTCAAAACTGAAGTGCGTGACAAACGGGAGCGGACAGAGCAGAGGTTGATGAAGGCAAAGGGGAAGAACATGTGAACACATGATGAAAAGCCTGGGCCGACCTACGTCAGGTCTCCCCACACTCCGAGAGGAAGGATGGGCCTGACTGGGAATAGCTCACTTGGCAGACCGACAGGTTAGAAGCCTGCTCAGCAAGTGAGAAGCAGCAAGTGTCACTCCTGTGCCCCCTCCCCTCAACCCAGCCATGGAGAAGAGAAAAGGACTGAACCAAGCAGAAGACCTGGGATACAAAAGCTTGGAGAACCTGTGGCTGGGCTCACAGAGCCCATGTAACAGACCTTTCAAGCTCAGGTGTTTCTGTCCCTTGGCTGATGGGTTTGTAAACCCAGGTATCAGCACCTGGAACTGGGCAACTTCGCCACAGCCTAGAACTTGGCCGTAAACAGGTCCCGGCCAGTCAGGCTACAGCTACTGTGCTTTCCTCTGTCATCTCCCACGACTTCCTTCAGCCAAGGCTCGCCCCTCTCTGACATGCCCAGAGATTAGAGCTGAGAGCACCTGGTGCTAAGCGCTGTCATGTGCTGAAACTGCTTAGATCTTTAGGTCTGATCTCTCTTGACACATACTTCAAATTCACTGCAGGAATTTCCACATGGAAAGGGAGAGTGCCTGAGAAGGGAACAGTAAGTAATTCAAAGGGTCCGTCAGGACTGTTTTTCCAAAGCTCGATGTGCATTCATCCCTAAGCGTGGACAGGAAGATTCATGGAGTACGGCAAACTACTGTTTAGCTGGCAGACACTGGAAACTTCAGGAAAGTTCTGTCCCTGCCAGTATCTTCTGGAGAAGAGGGGCCACCAGCGGACCTGTGCACTGCCCCCATGGGAGCTGGTGGGCACGCCTCTGGGCTCGGCCTTCCTTGGTCAGCTAGCTCAGCCCAGAAAACGCACCCTACGTGGTTGGCAGCCCATACACTGAAATGTAAGACAAAATCCACACCCAGCGCTCCCGCTTAAATTCACTGAGATGAAAAAGTCATTTATAAGTTAAGGCTTTATGCAAAATGGCGGCTGTTAATAGAGCACTTTAATAACCCATGACGGGCATTTTATGCCCAAGAGCTGATTTCGGCCTCCTGACAGCCGTTTTGCAGAGGGGAAAGCCGAGCCTCTTAGGTGAGGAAAGGGCCCCCTGCCCTTTGTAACTCCTGAGTGGAGGAGCCTGGATTCTACCCACATCATGCTGCCTGCAAAGTACACTCTGTCCACCACCTTCAACTACTGGTGGACTTTCATGGAACACACACCCTCCAGTCCTGTCTCACGAGAGAAAAAGGGAGGCCGGGGGACAAAGGGTTCATAAACCTAAACTTCACGGGGCCACGGAGCGTGGTGGCAGGGGCTCCAGGAGCGACTAAGCCAAGGCTGCCACGGAGGAGCTCAGGGCGCTGCGGTCCCGGACAGCAGGAAATGACCACAACAGGGAGGCCTCGAGGGGCACATGGGAAAGGGGCTCCGGGGCACTGGCTGGCTTTGTCCTCTTGTTTTGGCACCGGATTGGGAGGGGGCGTGAGGCATGGTTACCCAGCTGGGGGGGGGTGCTGTCCCCCTGCGCCCCTCTCTCTTCCCAGCTTCAGTGCCATTGCCATCGGGGTGATTTCCAATGTGGCAGAATGGATGGAACTCCTCCCCAGAGAAAGGCATCTGCTACAGAATGAAGCTAAGCCTCCTAGAATTACCCAAGAGAACCTGCTTTTGGAAAAACAAGAAAAATGCACAGTGCAGAGGCTCGTTTCGGATTCACCCCAGCCTGGCCACCCCTGTGGAGTGGGATGGGATGGGGAGGAACTAAGCCCAGTGCATCCACAGAGTGGGGTCCAAGCTCTTCACTCAACCAAAGCAGGGGCGCCGAACCTGCTGGGAACCCCCGCACCTCTCCAGGTCCCTCCTGTGGATGGCCTTTAACTCCTGCTTGAATCGTTCCGTGGGAGATCTGCCAGCGGGAGTAGGTTCAGAAAGTGGCATGTTGAAAGGTGCCTAATCCTTCTGGTGTAAGGGATAATTGCTTTGGGGAAAACGTCAGCGCCAGCGTCCCCCAAGTGCAATTTCCTCTGAGGTTTTCCTCCCAGCTGGAATGTGAACGCTCAAGCCTTTCTGGGGCCCTGGGAAAGCTCCCCAGACATTCGACATCGGGTCAGATCGCCCTCTAACCCACTCTCTGCTTGGACGTTCCAGACACTCCTGCGGGCTGCTGAGCGTCTGTGTTTACTCGGAGTGCCTCCGCTCCTGCTGCTGTATGGGTCCCACCTGAAAACACAGTCCCACCCCACCCCGCCCCCCAAAACTGCCCCGGGAAAGGGGCTCTGAGGTTGAAGTAGGGTTAGGCATCTGCAGTCAGGCAGCGGCAGGAACAGATGAATTAGGGGGAAACACAGATTCTCTTCCTGCGCATGGGGAGCAGCCACAGGCCCTCGAGGAAGAAAAGACTAGCGCAGCCCAAGAAAGTACAGTACTTAAAGGTCAAGGTGAAGTTTATGAGAGGTTATACAGAATTGCGACAGCATGGATGGATGAAGAGGATATTATGCTAAGTGAAATAAGTCAGAGAAAGACAAATACCATATGGTTTCACTTATTGATGGAATCTAAAGAATGAAACAGTGAACAAACAAAACAGAAACAAGACTCATAGATACAGAAACCAAATTGGTGGTTACCAGAGGGGAGGGGCTGGGGGCAGGAGAAATAGGTGAAGGGGATTAATAGGCACAAAAGTTATAAAATAAGCTATGGGGATGCAATGCAGTGTAAGAACTAGAGTTGGTACTATCATAGTAACTTGGCATGGTAACACACGGTAACTGGACTTACCATGGGAATTTCAAAATGTATAGAAATACTGAATCACTATGATATGCACCTGCAACTACTAGGATATTATATGTCAGTTAAAAAAAATGGATGGACTGCTTCTAGGCCATGGCCAGCTAATGAAAGCTAACGAATCTGGACACCGTGTGGTATTTCTTAACCTCATCCCAAATGACAACTTTTCTTTTTTTATTCAATGTACTAGGGTGACATGGGTTAATAAAGCCATACGGGTTTCACGTGGACAATTCTATGATACACCATCTACACACGGCATCGTGTGCTCCCCACCCAAGTCACGTGTCTTTCCACCCCATTTAACCCACCCACACCCTCTTCCACTTTCCCCCACCCCCTCAGCCCCCAGTATCACCATGATGTGGTCTTTTTAATTTTTTACATTTCATTGAATTTATTGGGGAGACAACATTGGTTAATGAAATTATATAGGTTTCTGGTGTACCATTCTACAACATATCATCTGTATATTGTATTGTGTGCTCACCACCCCGAGTCAGTCCCCTTCCATCACCATTTACCCCCTTTACCCTCTTCTACCTCCCCCCACCCCCCTTTGCCTCTGGTCACCACCATATTGTTGTCTGTGTCTATGAGGTGTGGTTTTTTTGTGTTTCTTTTTTCTTTTTTTGCTTAATTCCTTCACCTTTTTCACCCAGCCCTCCAATCCCCTCCCCCCGACAGCTGTCAGTCTGCTTTCTGTATCCACAAGTCTGTTTCTATTTTGGATTTTGTTCATTAGATTCCACATATAGTTGAAACCATGATATCTCTCTTTCTCTGACTGGCTTATTTCACTTAGCATAATGCTCTCCAGGTTCATCCCTGCTCTTGCAAGATAAGATTTCTTTCTTTTTATGGCCGAGTAGTATTCCATTGTGTAAATGTATCACAGCTTTTTCACTCATTCATCAAAAGCCACTCCCCTTCATCAAAACTCTCCACACCCAATTAAGGGTAAACTTAATCTGGTCACTTTTTTTTTTTTTTTTTTAAAGTTCAACTGCTTAACAAAACCAATACATTTGAGAACTCATCACAATCTAAATAGAAAACCATTAACCCATCACATAGCTTAAAGGCTTCTATTTGGATTAGTTACTCTAGGCTAAACACAGTACTATGTGCTTTTCACTCATTCTGCCAATTTTCTCCACACGACAGTCCTCTGAGATTAGTACCCATTGCTCTACATTACAGTTAAGGGTTGGTGAGGTTGAGAAAACTGCCCAAGGTCATTCATCGAGCACCCACAAATCCATTTTTAATGCAGGCGCTGCTCTAAACAGAGTGAGAAATTCCATGCTGACAGTGAAGAGTAAAACAATTCAGAACTAGGCCTAGTAACTGCCTTTCACTGGGCTAATCTATTATTTTGCTCAAAATCAAATATAGGTGTAAATATTAGTTGCCATCCAATTTAATACTGAATCCCTCTCGTGAGAGTTGGAAATTATACCAAAATTGGATTATTTGATGGCCATGTGAATTACAAATTTTAAACACATAATACACATACCATAAGCAAAAATGTTAGCTCTCTCAGGAATATTAAGACATAAAACTGCTGATTCTGTAAGTTATATATGTAGCCTGAAGGCTCCAGGCACTGCTAAAATAAAATACTAAAGAAAAAAAGCATAGTTTGATGGTTTAAAACTAGGCTAAAAATATGGTTAGCATTATAATCACTGACAGGAAGAGTTAAAGAACACATTTTATTCTTTTTGATGACTGAATCCTGATGGAATAAACAATGAAGTAAAAAAAAAAAAAAAACACACTACACATAGCCAGCATTAACAGGAGTTTTGCTTTTTCTTCTGAGCATAAATCATTTCTCTGGCCAGCTTGGAAAAAGCCACATATGGTAAAAATGAAGAAAGGAGAAAATGTTCATGTGAAACAAAAGCCTACACCGCATGTGTCTTGTTCTGGCAGGTGTGTGTGTGTGGCAACACCATGGTATTTGCAGGAAGAGAACTGGAACCAGGGCCAGGAGGGGGCCCGATAGCCGCTACCTGGATGTGTGACCACAAGCAGGCCCCTCAGCCTCCTAAGGTCTTGACATTGTCCTCTAAACAAAGAGGGAACTTGACCATGAGGAGCTGGTCTCTTCTGGTTCTAAGATTCAGTTTCACACTTTCAGACATTACTTTGTGACTGTAACATTGTAACTGAAAGCAGGTCTAGTTGCCTGCTGCAACAAAAAGCCAAACTCACGAGACAGGTGCTGGTGAGAAGGAAAGTGGTTTAATCAAGTGCCGGCTCCCTGAGAGGATGAGGGACTCACGTCTCAAAGTCCATCTTCACATCTCAGTGCAGGCAGAGGTTTTTATAAGGGGGGAGAGGGGAAGCAGAACAAAGAGTCAAGGGAGGGGGTTGGTGGAAAAGTTCTCTACATGCAGACAAGCACAGTCCATTCTGATAAGGCCAGTGCTGGTCTGGTGTATGTCACGCTGGTTTAGGCATCCAGGCTCCATGTAATCCTGGCTCCATGGTTGAAGGTCAGCAAATCTGCCAGAGCTGGGATGCCTAAAGGTTAGAGTCTGTATCTTTTGAAGTTAGTTCCTAGCATTCTTATACAAACACGTTGTTTATTTACAAACTATATATTAGTCGGAGTCAGCACTTACAGAAACAATGACAAAAGAATGGTGGGGTACGTTACAATTCCCCACTGTTACAACCTTGATAAGGCTCCATTCAGCACGGAAATCCGAGGACAAAGTCTGTGATCACAGGTTAGTCAGAGAGCCAGTCGCCAAGCACAGCTTCACAGACTGGTCACCCACTGGGAGCAATGCCAGGGAGATCAAGGAGATAAGGCTGAACCACCCAGCAGAGATAGAGGGCCATCAGGTGGCAGAAGACAAGTTTCAAGGACTCGTTAAAAAACAAACTGAATGTAAGGTCTCTTAGCAGCTCTCCAGTATAAAGGGTCAGATGGCAAATCCTTTGCACTTCAGGGGCCATATGTGCTCTGTCTCAGCTACTAGATTCTGCCACTGTGGCAGGAAAACAGCCATAAACAACATGTAAGGAAATGGGTGTGGTTATGTTCCAATAAAACTTTATTTATTGCAACAGGTGGCAGCCAGATTCAGTGCACGGGCTGCTTGCCAACCCCTGAGGATAGAGGATGATTCCTGAGCCAAAACATCCCACAAGAGGCCAGGGGGGCTGCAGAGAGACCACGGGCCACAGTGGTTGGCCAAACTCGTGTCCCCGTGAAAGCACTAAGGACTGCCACTCAGCCATCAGACATTAAAGCCCCATGTGAACATGCCAGAAACAAACACACCATCACTCAGAGAGCAAAGAAGAACATCACACGTTCACTTTTTCGTGAAGCCTGATGGTGAGTCTGGGATGTTTTTACAAACTATCAACAATCTGGTCTGGTGAGTTCTTCAAATATTGACTCCGCTTTAAAAGTAGTCCCCAGGATCACAGAACCTAAGGGTGGGGGGGGGGGGTGGAAGGAAAAGGTGGAGGAAAAGATGAGGTTCCCTAAATATAACATCTACTTTGGCATCTTTATAAAAGACTAATGACCATTCCTGAGCAAGTGAACTTGCATGCTATAATTTTATGATTTGATTTTCCAGGAGCAGGTCCATTTCGAGTCAATCAGAGAGAAGAGTGTTCATTTCAGGAGGATGGGGGTAGGCTTCCAGAGGGCACAATAGTTGACTGAAATTCTCATACTTCACAAGAAAAAAAGAAAGAAAGAAAGAAAGCCAACTGCATTTTGTACTAGTTTTAAACAGTAGAGAAGAATTTTTAAATTCCTTACAGAGCAATCATGGTTGCAGCTCAGTTCACTGTACATTAGATGGAGGATTTTAAGTTACATTAAATCTTAGGAGAGTGACTAACTACATAAAGACTAAATTATTTTCCTGCGTATTTGGTCATTACTGATTTGCAATATGTGGATGGAAGTTGATTTACCTTTTGGAGAGCCACTGCTTTCAATTGGTCTTAAAGGGAGAATTTAAGGATTCCACTCTGAAGGCATGAATTCCAGGTCATTAGTTTTATTTCTTGATCATCAGGAATGGCATCTGGCCCTAATTATTTGCAAGTGTATCTAGTGGGATATTGCTTGGCTAACCAATATATTTTAAGAGGTCAGCATCTTTAACGATGGAGTTGTAAACACAAGGCTTATTATTTTGTCTCGAGAACAAAGCTTCTCATGTACTAAATGTTAATTTCACAGAGTTCCTTTCCTTACAAACTACTGTTCGTTCAGGATAACTTTAGACTAATGTGATCATAAATTTTGTTTCAAATGTAGAAAGGACAAAAGGCACCTGTCTCAGGCTGCTTAACATCCAGAGTCCACCAGTACAATCTGTTGTTAACTAAACCCAGAGATTCTAAAAGGCAGAAAACAATTACAACTGGGAAGATGAATCTAGGGTCTCAGACTGTTTACCGATGTTTCCCTGGGGCTACTGGTGGGGACAGGCCAGGGTCCCCAGGTATCTCTACCCCTGTCTTTCACCTTAAAATTCTACCCTGAGCCTTCCATTTCCTTCATCTGGTCCTCTCTAGCAAGTACTGTACAAAAATGAAATTACTTTCAAAAGCCATCCATCACATACATATAAGCTACACCAAGTGGTCCAGATTTGCCCAGCTATCCAGCAAAGCATCCTGGAAACAGGAGCTCATACAGGTTTGGATGCAAGTTGTGGGGGGAGGGGGAGGCAGTGGGGGAGGATGTTCAGGCCCTGAGGCACCCCTGGGACAGAGAAGTAGTTCTTTAGTGAGAGGTGCTGGACAGCCAGGGAACACCCAGAAGGTTGCTGAAAGGAAGAAGAGAGACTGGAGACCCCAAAGACAGATGTCATCTCCTCCACCTGCATCCCACCTGATGGAGCCAGGGCTGGGGCACAGCGGTGACACATACAAGGTGCATCCAACGCTCAGAATCCTGGAGTTTTTTTTCTTCTTTTTTTTTAAGATTTTATTTTTAAGGAGAGGGGAGGGAGGGAAACATCAATGTGTGGTTGCCTCTCATGTGGCCCCTACTGGGGACCTGGCCTGCCTCCTAGGCATGTGCCCTGACTAGGAATCAAACCAGCGACCCTTTGATTAGCAGGTCAGCACTCAATCCCCTGAGCCACACCAGCCAGGTCAGAATTCTGGGGTGCTTTTAAAAAAGAGGACTGCTTTCAGTCATTCTTCGGATTGAGTATTAAGATGATTGACACCAATATTTAGACTTAACAATACGCTTTTTAAAAGAGAAATTCTCATGAAGAAATAGTAACACATTAAAGGCCCTACACAACTAGGTTGTCAGGAGGCTGCATTATAGCTTCGGGGGCTGTGAAGGCCGAGGGCCCCGTTTTTGAAGTACTCTGACACATAGACGCTGCGTGACTTTGGGCAGAGCACCTAACTTTCACGTCACAGTTCGCTCACCTGTAAAATATCCATAGCAATGTTGCTTTCCTTATAGGGCTAGTAGGAAGTATTTCAAGACGTACAGAAAACACACGAGCACAAGCACTCAACGGCATTCATTGCCTGATACCATCTACCTTTATTGTAAGTGATCGCGTTCAAGGAGATGAGACGTGATGCTCGGGGCTGCGCAACCAGCAGGGCTCAACCCATTGCTATTTCCATCGGCACCACGCTGGAGCTTACACCCCCACAAAGAATAATCTTTAAAAACCAGAAAAGAAAGCATCCCAAGCCCATGCATGCCTCACGTGTCTGTGCAGGGCTTCCACATGCATGACAGAGGTCAGGGGTCATGAAATCGTGACTGCAAATCCTCTGAGCTGCTTGGAGAAAGCTTCCATGTCAATACTGAGGAGTATATTATTGGGGAAATTGCATATAGAAATGAGGCCTCCCACCCTGCAGAGGAAGCATATTCCATAAATATTCTCAATGCGTTAAATTAGAAGAATCTACATAATCTTTTTTTTTACAGGAGCCAACTTTGAATGAAAAGCCAGTACAGATACTGCTAAATCCAACAACACAGGTTTCTTACATGGCTTTTGAATAACCGGCTAATTCTCTGATGTGCTGCCTGATGCCTTCTCTTGGGCACCAAAAGATGGGGAGGTGGGCAGGCAGAAACATACTCCCAGCATTTCTAAGGGCTTACAAGAAACGAGCAATTGCACTTCTAGCAATTTCTATTCATTGCATGCCAAACTGAAAGAGAAGAAATGACATGAAACAAAATCCATCAAGTCTACTCATGTGTAGCCAGAGAGAACCACGTCACAGCTCTGCCTGGCCAGTGTCAGGATTTCTAGAGAGCCTGGGTCCTGGAACAGGGCTGGACCTGGCCATGGTGTCCACCGACAGGTGGCTGCATGCCATATGGAGGCAGAGGAAACAGGAGGTCCACTCTGAGTGGACCGAAGCAGAAACCTTTCCCTCTGCAGCAACAAGCTGCATGATCAAACCCACGGGTGAAAGATTCCTGGACCAGAGCTTGCTCATCAGTGAGGTGAGAAGGTTGTACAGACAGAACAGAGCTCAGAGGTCCCGTTGCCCCAGGTCTGAGTGTCTGTGACACTGAGTCCCTTTATCTCTAGCACCTCCCTGCAGAACATTTTCCTCTTCTCCTTAGCTGTGTCCTTAAGTGAAGTGGGAGACAGCGCTTGAGTTTACTGAGCCCATGAAAACTCACCAGACGGTCCCCTTCAGGACTCACAACCTCTGCGGACAGCTGCAGAGCTGTGCCCAGCCCACAGGCGCCCTGCTGAAGCAGCCACGAAGGGCCGACCCCCAGCCTGCACTCCCCTGGGTAGCAGCCCTAAAGGAGGGGATGCCTCTTCCCAGTTCAAGCCAGAGCATCTTCCATCCTAGCTGCAGCCCCATCTGGAAATGTGAAACTTTCACAAACACAAAATGTATAAAACTACTTCAGTAAGCAAATGATCAGACCAACACCTGAATAAAAAGAAATTAAATGCCCTTTGAAGTGAGACTGACTTGTTATATGGCCCAATCTCCATATTTTACCCATGTCTCATTTACTAAAGAAAATTGGAGTTATGTTAATATTTCATGCTCAGTGGCTGCGTCCCAATTCCTAACCACCAGCTTCAGTTGCTCTTTTCAGAATATTTCCTCTGTGATATTCTGGGTATGTTTCCGTGGAGGGCAAAGCCTTTTTGAACCTAAGATAACGAACGTTTTTGGTGACTAAACTCTTTGAACCACGCGACGACGTAAATACCACACACGTTTCAGCTTTGCTGTGTCTCTACGTGTTCTTCTTACCGCCTCTTTCGCAGGGAAGTGCTTAGACAATGTCCACTACGTTACAGATGCTACCTCTATAAGCAGCAAAGGAACACCCAGCCCAGCTTGATTTTCAAAGATGCTATGAAGTAATCCAAAAATTCCTCCTGAGATGCTTCGGGAGTTAGATTCATGGGAGTATTCAGCTGAAACTTTCCCTCACTGCCATAACTTCATCGTTTCACGGCCAACCACAGATCTGCAACTGACCCTCCCTTCCCCCCCCCCCCCCCCGCCCCCGACATCCCAACACCTGGCAAACTTCGAGATGAAGAGGAAATGTGCAAATAAGGCCACCTCTGTCAACCATGTCCCCCATGACTACTTGACGACCAGGGATTTCTGATGCGCGTTTTTGCCTCCTTGACTGAAGCTATTTTCCCTGGAGCCGTTCCAACAACATACTGCTCACATACTCCCGTTGTGGAATTCGTCTGGAACATTTTGCAACCTAAGAAAACATCGCAGCCATCTAATGGGCGTCTCTGTGGACCTGCAGATTGGAGACCCAAATCAGACAGTAAATATTTTTGGTTGAGCTCGAAAAAGGTTCGGTCAATGTGTGCGACTGAGCTTGTTTGTTTACCGCAATTTACTGATGAAGTTAGGACGCTTTGTTCACATCCATTTGGTTTGAGGGTTAAGGATCCAGAGGGTCAAATGTACGCAATTGCTGAGCCAGAGGATTGAAAGCTTTGAGTCTCGAACTCACTAGCTGCCTGCACTTTGAAGCAAGGCATTGAAATTCTTGGTGCTTTAATTCTCACCATGAAAGAAACAGGGCTAGTACAGTCGATTCTCATTATCCATGGTAGTTACGTGCTGTAAGTTCACCACAAACATCAAATTAACCAATACTGACCATGACTCCGAGGGGAAATGCAAGGTCAGGCTTCTGAGAGTCTCTGGTCACTGCATTTTTGCCAACTCATCAATGCGTAACATTTCTAAAAATGTGTTTCTGCTTAAAGATACCTTATTTAATAAATCTTGTTGATTCATTGACATTGAAGTCATAGCCAACAGCACTATAACTCGTGCCTGAAGACAGTTTATCTAACACGCGCATTTTCTCTGAGGGGCACGTTACTGCCTTCTTGTGCTTAGGACATTAGACAGCACTACCCTCGGGGGCTGTTTTCAACTATAAAATGAACAACAAAAAACAAAAATGCAATGAAGTTGGCGCTACAAAACGACACCTGTTTACAGCATGAAAACTGACCCAGGGAGGCAGAGCCTCGCCTGGTTCAGCCTCCGCTGGGGATGTGCACGTTGGGACACTCCGGGTTGTCCCTGCTCTGCGTGTGTCTGTGAACCTCCATGGCAGCCCCGAGAGGACTGGTCAGGGGTTACATATAAATGTTAATGCGCAGGCAAATTCGCATTACGTTGCAAATGCACACGCTGCAAATACCGAGGGTCGACTGTACTTCATTCGTTCCCTAAACATCAACTGAGTGTCTCCTCGCTGCCAGCCACTGTGGTAGGAAGGTGACCAGAATGGATAGGTTCTTTCCTCATTGTACTAACAGTCCAGTGGGGGGAAATTAAACTAATAATCACCCAAATGTATGTTTACAAAATGTGATGACAGCATGATACGGAAGGCATGGGGAGGTGGGAAGGGAGCCCACCGTCACCTACCAGCAGGTTCAGGAGGATGACGACATTCAAGTCCAGCGTCAGAGCAAAGGATGGAGGTAGCGAGGTGGAGGGGAGGGCGCTGGTGGACGGCGCGGATGCAAGGGGCCAAAGGCAAGTGTGGGGGTAACTAAGTCAGGCCACAGGTACTTGGGGGGTATTGCAGGTCCCATTCCAGGCCACCACCATAAAGCGAGGACCGCAATAAAGCAAGTTGTAATCTTTTTTGCTGGTGCAGGGGCTCGCAATAAAATGAGGTATGCTTATCTATGGCAGCAGAATGAAGCCCAGAGAAAGGGTCCCCGTTCAACATGCTTAATTTAAAAAAATATGAATGACTTTAATTAAACAAAGATTTACTGACTATTTCCCATGAGCCAGGCACCAGGCATAGTGTGCTAGGGATACCGGGCAGAGTAAGATGCTGTCTCACTGTCGCTGAGCCTAGCATCGCCTGGGAGAACTTTTGTGAGAGGCAGAGTGTACACGTGCTCTAGTAACAGCAGGAAGCCTGCTGCTGAGCCCAGAGTGGGAAACCAGCATCTTTCTCTGGAGCAGTTATGGGAGGATGAACAGAATAGGTAACGTCCGAGCTGAGTTTTAAGGATGACAGTGGGAATTTGCTCGAAGGGTAGGAAGGTCATTTCAAGGGGAGAGACAACATCCAGGGAACATTTTGTCCTGTGTTGCCCTGGACAGTCCCTATGTTTGCCTGTCACACCGGTGTAATTCTTCATAGTCCCTCTTTCATTCTCAAAATTGTCCTTATTTGGATGGCACAGTCTTTGGGGACATGCCACAGTCCCATGACACTGGGACTTGGCAAAAGAGAGGTGGAAGAGATGAAGTTGTGGTTTGGCCAAGGGAAGAGGGTGTCTCCTTGCAAAACTGAGCCCTGGGTACCCTCAGGTGACAGTAGGAAATTCAGGAGGAAGACAGTTCAGAGGCTGCAACCCGATGACATTATTTAGGACAAGAGGTGATGAGCTGAGTGGCACAGGGGGTGGACCAAAAAGGTCAAGTTCATGAGACTCTCGTGGGGCAGAAGGGACCAACCTCAGTATCAGCTGAGTGAACCTGGAGAACTTTGAAAGGCAGAGGAGAAATAAGAGGTAACGCCAGCGATTCCAGTCTGGAAGTCTGGGGAGATGGTGGCGAAGCCACTAACTGAGAGACCTAGAACGCAGGGGTGGAGGGATGAGTACGGACGGAGCTGAGAGCTTTGCTTTGGGCAAACATTGTTTGTGGAACCTCCAGGGCGATGAGGGCGGTGGGTGACTGGTGCTCTGGAGAAAGGAAAGAACGGTCCATATGCATTTGGCTGTGGAGAATAAAGTAAATGGCAACAGATGAGGTCACTCTGGGCAGCAATGGGGGAACGTAGACAGAGGAGAAGAGACCAACAGTCAGAACCCTGAGCAGTAACCCACCCCCTCTGAGACACACCCAATAAACATGCGACTCTGCTTGAAAGGGACAGGCTTGCTGAGCAAACACGGCTCCAAGGCAAGCCCTCTACCCACCTCCCCCAACCCCCAGCCTTCAGTAGGTTGCCACCATTAACTACCTCCTCCTCTTTAAGAGCTACTGGCCCTCTGGTGATCTGCAAAACACCAACATTTAAGGGTGAATTGAGGCAGAAATGAAGTGAAAAAAACTGATAATAAACAAGAGGAACAGGTCTGCATTCTTAAATTGCCTCCCCTTTGGCTTCCTGCCTCGGGGACTGAATTTACTTGGGCAAGTCAGCCTTGACCTCAAATAAGATTCCGCTGCAATGGCCTTCCTTCTCATGGCTCCTGCGTGGCAGTGACCCCACACAAAGGCCAAAGCAGCAGTGTGCAGCTGCCAGCACACCCCTCTCTCAGGGCTCCTGCCACCCTCTGAAAACCCAGATGAGTTGGGTCCTTGCTGATGGGGAGCTGTGCCCCCCAATACAGGAGCTCACTCATGAGATCACGGGCAAAGGCCTCTGTTCATGAGCTCATAGCTGTATCTTATTAGCTCCAGAGCATGTTCCCTGTCTCAGCATTTTAAGGCCAATTTTGTTGACTTCTGCTCAGTTTATTAGCATTGAAGGCCCCACCCCAGTGGTTAATAGCAACCAAAACGGCAGATGAAATGGCTGGTAATCGTGGGAGAGGAAGGAATCTGCAGTTTTTCAATTTCATTCTAAATAAGTGTTGAACGATCACTGTTAAGCTTACAGATGAAGCACTCTAATGTGAAGATAATTAAAAAAGCAGGGGTACACCACATCATTTTCACCACCCGTTTACCTGGCTGTGCTCATACTTTACAGACCCAATGCCAAACACCTCAGTCTCATGGAAATATTGAATACTTCGCGTAGACAGGAAAGTGTGTGATTTTCTCCTGAAGGCAAAATAAAAGCTAACCTCTGGATGTCAAGGAGCATTACATTCAAGAGCAATGATGTTTATAGGTCCGGGTTCCTTCCAGGCCAAGCTCTTCCTGGTTAAGTGTTTCCCGCTGAAAAGCATATTGCTCAGCAGGAGACAGGGCAAACGGCTCCAGTGAACATCATCTGTTTGCTTTGTGCCTATCAGCATAGCTGAGGATCGTGGCTTTAACTGAGCAGGAACACTTTGGGGGCTGGAGTTAATCCATCAAGTTCACCAACACGTGAAGGACACATAACGTGCAACATAGTGCAGCAAACATGCCAGAGGTAACACCAAAGACACAGGGTGCAAATGAAGCGGACTGGTCTCAGGGAGACTGTAGGGTTTTTTTGTTTGTTTTTTTTGTTTTCCCCCAGAGAGCAAAAGTACCAATGTTTTCATGGCCTGCTATGGAAGTTCCCTCTATTTTTGTGAAAGCTAGGAAGAAATGATGTTATGTATGAGACTACAGCCAGGTGGCATGAGCCAGCGACGGCGATCGCTCAGTAAATATGAGGAAACCGCCATAGGGACAGGGTTTGCTATTAGCGTAAAAGTTGGGACAGCAACAGAGGTTCATGTGGGCAAAGGTTTAGAGAGAGGAAGACCCACGATGCCCCGGACGTCACGACGGGCCGGAAGGACCAGCCTGGGTAGCGCTTTGACTTCCCCTCAACTCTTTCCATAAATTTCCGGATGGATGCGGGGGCCAGCGTGATACAATGAGAAGTACCTGAGCTGCACTGTCACCACCCTTCCAGGGTCCTTGTGTAAAATGCACTCACACAGCGTGTGCCACAGGATATGCTCTCAGCAATGGTGGCACGGTCATCCTCATTACAGATGCTGCACCAGCTTGAGTATCGCGTTGGCCGCTACAGACTCAAACAACAGTGATGAAAGTAAGACAAGCATTGACTTCTCTCACCGTACGCTGTGCCTAAGCACAGGCTGGTGTGATGAGGGACTCTGCTTCTCGTTCTCCGTCCCCGACATGTACTTCTATTTTCGAGCTCCCACACCGTGTCTGTGGTGCTGGCAGCGGGAAGTTAGAATGGGGGTCAGCGGAGGCTTTTTTAAAGGGCAAGAGCCAAAAGTATTATGTTTTTGATTATAAGTACAGTTCAGATGGTCCCCAACTTAGGATGGTTTGAGTTGATGATTTTTCAATTTCACAATGGTACAAAAGCAATACATGTAATAAATTATACGTGATCGCTAACCCTTCCTATGCAGCAGGCTTGGTGTTGGATGGCTTTGCCCCACTGCAGGCTGTGGGAGGTACTCTGAACCTGTTTAAGGGACGCTGGGCTGAGTCATGATGTTTGGTAGGTTAAGATATTAAATGCATTTTTGACTTATGATCAGTTAGAGAGACCTAAGCCCATCGTACAGATGCTCAACTTAATTTTTGTATCCTACAACTAAAGAAATGGATAATTTCATAGGAATTATTTCTGTCTCAGTCCTTCCAGGCTGCTATAACAGAACACCAAAGACTGAGTATTCTGGGTTTAAACAAGACACACTTATTTCTCACAGCTCTGGAGGCTGGGAGGTCCAAGATCAAGGTATTGGCAGATTCAGTGTCTGGTGAGAGCCCGCTTCCTGGTTCACAGGTGACGATTGTCTTCTTGCTGTGTCATCACAGAGCAGAAGGTTGAGAGAGTTCTCTCTAGACCTTAAGGACACAAACTGCATTGATGAGAACCCCACCCTCAGCACCGAATCACCTCCCAAAGGCCGCACCTCCAAATACCATCATACTGGGGATTAGGTTTCTATGTATGAATTTTAAGGGGGTACAAACATTTGGTCCACTGCAATTTTCAATCAATACATAAGTAGTAACAGATTCTTCCCTCCTCAAAGTGGAGGAAGGAATAAGAAAGTGCAATCTCAACATGTGGCTGAGGTGAGAAAGCATGGGCTGAGGATGGAAAAAAATGACCCTGCGGGAGAGGTTATCAGCCTCCTTGGGAGTGAAGACTTGCCTCGAGGTCATGCATGTGTGCACAGTGCAGGGACAGCTCATACCCCACCACTCCTACACAGGGCCCACTCCTACCCAGGGCCCACTCCTACACAGGGCCCACTCCTACCCAGGGCCCACTCCTACCCAGGGCCCACTCCTACCCAGGGCCCACTCCCACACAGGGCCCACTCCCACACAGGGCCCACTCCCACACAGGGCCCACTCCTGTACAGCTCCAACTGTGGAACCGCCTCCATCGGGCCCCTACTTCAGAGTAGATTCACCTGCCTCTTCCCTAGTGAAGCTTTCTGCTAACTGCCAAGCACCCTAAGATCCCACATCAATCTGAAATAAAAGCCTAAACCCAAGGCTGGCAGTCAAAGCTGTGTCACAGATTGGCTCCAAGCAGAGCCCTGCAGACAGTGGCTGAACAGTGGAGAATGCTTGCTTAGTAATTGCTGGGTTGGGGGAGGCAGGCTGCAGCTGCTGACAGGTCCTCACACTAGGAAAGCAATTCAAGCACCCAGCAGCAAGAAATTACTGGTGGGAGGGGAGAGTCCTTGAGGAGGGAAGTGACAGAATGGAGGTTTCACAGAGAGCATTTGCAAAGACCAGTGGTGGCTGCAGGAGGGAGAGAGTGGAGTGGGGGAGATAAGGCGGGGAGGGCTGACACTGTGTTGAGTGAGGGATGAGGTGAGACAAGCCTGAAGAGGAGTGGTGGAGGGAGGAGGAAAAGGCTTGTTCGAAGGCTCTTATTACGGGTTGGATGAGATAGAGGAAAGGAAGGAGGGAGGCTAAGAAAGGGATCAACGCTCACTCCAAGATAGCGGGTTTAATGAGCCCTATTGGCAACAACAGCAAGGCTGGCAGAACACTGGTTTGGAGATAATGGACTATGAGTTCACGCAAGAGAAGAGGGAAACTCGAACATTCCAAAGGACAGGAAAGAAAGTAACAAAGCAGTTAGCTGTGGGCATGGGAACTATCTTTATTCGCATAGAATAATCAGGACATTAATGCGGACATAATCGGACTAGAACTTGGGGCCAAGGGCTCTAAACTGCTATTTTGTACAGAAATTAAAAGGGAATATAAGATGTAGCAAGGAGTGGTTCGAGTGGCCGTGGAGAGAATCAAAACAGCCACATAAGATTAAAAGTCAAGAGAAAAACAATGTCAAGTTAAGGAGGATTGCGGTTCAGGGGCTGGTGCTGAGAGACGTGCCGTGACGCATGTCTGCAGTCATGACCTTCGACAATCCTCCCAACTCCTCTCTGCACAGGCCACCTCAAATCTGGGCTGGCCCTGTCCCTTGCCTTGGTCAATAGCATACAGAGAAAGTGACCTGTGCTAGTTCTGGTCTTCAGTAATTTAGGGCTTCGAAGCTTCTACCACTGACTGCTTCCATCTCTGTGTTCTTGGGATGCTTATACCACCATGAAGGAAGCCCCATCTCGAGCTCTGAATGATGGGGGAGCAAGTGGAGAATGGTCACTCGGAGGACAGGTGGAGCACTCCAGCTCACAGCCAGTCCCAAGGCCCCACGCAGGCATGAGGTCCATCTTAGCTCCTCCAGCTCTGGCTGGGTCTCCCCAGCTAGTACCATGTGGAGCAGGGCCGACCCACCCCCATGAGGCCGGCCCGAATCGCAAACCCACACAACCGTGAGCAAGGAAAGGGTTGTTTTAGGCCACTAAGATGGGGTGCCGCAATAGATGACTGATAAGAGAATAAAATTCTATTAAGAAATGAATAAACTCTCGAAATCGAAAGCACCACTCCACTGTGGCTCATCCACTGATGAGCTGTGTGAATTTGAGAAAGTTGCTGGCCAGGCTTAAACCCTAATGTGTTTCATCTGTAAAATGAAGAATACAGACAGTGTTTGTCTCCTAAGATTGCCAAGAACATTCAAGAAAAGCATCTATATTGCTCAATATAGGCCATGGGAACAGTTCAATGCATATAACTTACAGTTATTACCATTAAAATGTGAATCAAATATTTCGGGACATCGCCAAAATTAGCATGTTATTAAGTGCATACTTGGCACTGTCTAGAAAAATTTAACAAACACATCCTCTTCTGCTGTTTTATACGATACTTGCATTTATAAGAAATCTTGCATACTCAACAATTGTATTATAAAAATAACTTCTCCCCCATAGGGAAAAGGTGGGGTTTGGGGTCTCTGAAGTTTCAGATTTACAATAAAAGTTATTTTCTGCAGGAATTTAATAAATAACAATAGTTTATAGCTGTAAAACTCAAACATCTCTGAGCAAATCTAGCATTTACTAACATCCAGCTTGTGCTCAAAAGGGCTTTTTCTATCCCCACCAAGATTACCCACTTGCACTCTTCTGTACATGTTATCTTGATCACTTATGGCTTCTCATAAAGCACAGAATGAAAACATGAGGGTTAATAAAACTCCCAAAGTTAACATCAGTTGCAACTTGGAATAGAAGAATGTTGACGCAAGAACCCAAAGCCCATCAGTGAGTTGCCCAAACCAAGTATCAACAACTTTTTTTAAAGATTTTATTTATTTTATCTTTAGAGGGGAAGGGAAGGAGAGAGGGAGAGAAATATCAATGTGTGGTTGCCTCTCGTGCATCCCCTGCCGGGAACTGGCCTGCAACCCAGGCATGTGCCCTGACTGGGAATCAATCTGCAATCCTTTGGTTTGCAGGCCCGCGCTCAATCCACTGAGCTACACCAGCCAGGGCTCAACAACAACTCTTGTTGCTGGGGGTGTTCTGGATCCTAGTGAGGAAGACTTCATCTCCCACAGTGGCAGCGTGCAAGGGAAATGGTGTTCTCTAGTCGATCTGTTGCATTATATTCGATTTATTGGACTAAAGTTGAGCCTGTGGGAAACTGTTTTGTATTGTATGCTACCCAGAGTGCTAAATAAAATGTTAGTTCTGCTTATCATCTAGAATCATCATTGATTTCTGGAATGACCAATTTCATCTGGAGCTGTTTATGGGGAAAACCAAGCGATAACAACTAAAATCTACTGCAACTCCATCTTCCCCTTCCCTCCAGGATTACGGAGCTCTCAGGAAGGCTTCTGCCCTCAGCACAGCTTTGCCCCAGCAGTCTCCTTGCATGTGGACAGCTCCCACGCAAGACTTACTTCTCCTGCAAAGCCAAGGAAAATAGCTTCCTTGGTCTCACATCTCCATTCTCTACAGAGTCCCGGTGACTATGATCGTGATGATATATCAGCACTGCTGAGTTAAAGGAATGGCCCCTCAGCCTTCAGGAATTGGTCCATCTAGAGAAAAGTGACACTTACCAAACATGATAAAGAAGGTTCAGACATTCTCAAAACACTGTCTGGGAGAAGCTAGAAGATGCTACTAAAGGAAGTGTGCGCCAGACCCAGGGATGGGCTGAAGGAAGGGACAGAGAAGTCTGTAAGGAATGGGTGGGCCCTCTAAGCTGTTTAGCAGAAGCAAGTAAGCAATAATGCAGTGCTAAAGGTCAGCAGCATAGGTCAAAGAGAGGAAGTCACAAATAACAAAAGCCAAAATGTGTTCCCTGCGTGCCCCCGCCCACATGGGTAATCTGAAGCAGCAAGCCGCAGAAACCAAAGCCACAGCAAGGCCGCAGTGCATGGAGCACCTGGACAGCATCACACGGAGCCCCATCAATAGGCCTCAACCACACTGCACTTGGCAGGCCCGCAGCCGTCTATACTTGGAAGTCATTACCCTGGGAAACGTAACATGCCCACCAGAGGGATGATCGTTATCACGGTATGTATTGTGCTTTTTATACTGTGACCCTTGGGTGACATTTCTCTTTGGTCTGAAGAACAGCTGTCACTGTCCTGGGCGTTGCTTGGGTTCTACCAGATGGGCCCACACGACATCTTTTCCCCCTGGCTGCTGCAGAGCTCAGAGCCTAGCGACGTGCCATACCAGTCCGTGTGTGTCCTATGGCACACGCTCTCACCCCCAGTCCTGGCTCCCTCCCTTCACTCTCCAGTTTTGTTTTGTTTTTTTGGCCTTTTTAATTTATGCTACCTTCTCATATTTAATGTGTTGTAAGCTGCCTTGTAAACCTGGAATCGGTCCAAGTAGAAATTTGAATCCACAAATAACAAACATGGCTCTGTTCCAGAGAATGACCTTACTACCCAGTAACCATGTGGATGCATTCACCCTTCACAAACATTTATTCTGCACGGAAAATGGCCCAGGCCCTGTGCTATGGGGGCTACAAAACCAAGTAGGACAGGCCTGGCCCCTGCCCTCGCATCTAGTCAGGAAAAGACGCACAATAAGCTACAGAGGGTGTGAAGTTCTATAATGAAATCAAACAAGGACCTGCAATGGACATTAAGGACAAGGGAATATGCCTGGAATAGGGAATTTGGGGGACAGCTCACGGAAGTGGTGGCGACTATAGATTCTGAAGGATTGAGAGCTGGGATCAGGGTTGTTATTGTTCACCTTTGAAGTGGGAAAGACAACCTGTCATCCAGGCAGAGGGGACAGAATGGGCAATGACGTAAGAGTGCCACCTAAAGAAATAACAAAACCAAGCTCAGCCGAGGGAGGACAATGTGCAGTGAGGGTGGCCAGGCAGGGGTCCGATGACTCAGGGGCGCCCAGGCTAGGGTACGGAGTGTAGATTTGGTTTCAGGGGCAGAGACAGGCATGGCAGATTTTTAAGCCCAGGTTGGACGTAATCCATGTTAAGGTTCAGGATTCCACATCCTACTACAGATTTTAGAGAGTGAACAAGAAGCGATGAGAGCAGTTACAAGAGTCTGGGCTGCAGGTGGCAGTAGCCTGACAAGGAGGGTGGCAGCGGGGAGCCCAAAGGTGGATGTGGTCAATGAGAGGTTCCTGTGGGGGGGGGGTGAAATGGGATGACCCATCATGGCTTCTGGATCCAGGGGCGTCCAACCCGTGGCCCTGGGCTGCCTGCGGCCCAAGATGGCTATGGATGTGGCCCAACACAAAATCGTAAATTTGCTTATAACATTATGAGATTTCTTTGTGATCATGCGTCACAATGTACTTAACGTGTGGCCCAAGACAAGCCTTCTTCTTCCAGTGTGGCTCAGAGACGCCAAAAGGTTGGACACCCCTGGAGAGCAACTCTGGGTGTTCCCACAAGCAAGGGCAGCAGGGGGAATGCAATTAAAGTGGAGATGGAGTAGAAATCATGACCTCCATTTGGATGGGTTACATCCAAGTGAAGATGAAGTAGGCAACCAAATATGAGAACTTCTGAAGCTCAAAAATATCACTCTCAAGACCCTTTCTCAAGAAAGTACTAGGCTGCACACCTCACCAGAACAGCGGAGTAAATCAAGACAGGGGCAAAAACTACCAGTATTTCCCATCCCATAAGATCAGGAACAAGACAGGAATGTCTGCTTTCGCCTCTTATTCAACATAGTGCTGGAGTCCTAGCCACAGTGATCAGACAGGAAGAAATAAAAAGCATCCAAGTTGGAAAGGAAGACGTGAAACTGTCATTATTTGCAGATGGCATGATACTGTACATAGAGAACCCTAAAGATCCAACCAAAAAACTACTAGAACTGATGAATTCAGTAAAGTGCAGGAGACAAAATAAATATCCAGAAATTTAAATATGGCTAGGTTTTCATCTTCAAAAAAAAAAAAAAAGGGGGGGTCTATTTGTACTTTTTTCTCATGATTAATTTATGATGCAAGTAAAATCCATGGAAAAACAAAGGCTGCAGTGAAGAGTCACTGCATTATATGACATTATAACCCAACCTTGTTAGAGCTCTTTCAACGGGAATGCAGGCTGACGCGCAGACAAGGCAGGCAAGCACGCAGACAGAGACCCTTAAAGAGTCCACTTCAAACTAACCAGGAGTTGACTTAACGCAAAACTCAACTGGGCTGCTGTTCTGTTAAAAGATGACTGCCTAAAGTTGGAAAAGAATGTTAAAAAATTTGATAATTATCTGGATAATGCAAGAAAATCCTCATCCTTACATGTGGGTTATTGGCTGGGGGCGGAGGGGCAGGGGAAGGCTGTCGTCTCAATTACGGAGCTGACTGGCTCGTTTCGCCCTCTCCCTTGGTGTCTCTAAAGAACCAAGTATGGCCCCAGAGCCAGGACAGCAAGCTGGGTATAGCAAGCTGCGCTTCAGGCTGCAGCGTGTGAAGTCTTGACAAGAAGGAGGCCCTTAAAGAAGTCAATTCAGAAGGACACACACATGTTGAAAAGTGAGTTTGTAATGCCTTGTTCTGCAAGTACAAGACACAAATATTAAGATACGAAAAGACACGAAATTTTATAAGAAAGCCTTCTCATCTGATGTCATCTTTCCTTCCTGCTTTCTTTGCATCAGTTTCCCTAAGTGAAATAATTTCTCCTTCCTAGAAAGGGGGAGGTCGCCACGGGAATACAGGTCCTTCCTCAGTGAGGACACTGACAGCTCATCCTCAGCGCCCTTTCTGTGGGAAGCCTGTCCTGAAACGTAGCAGCAGAAAGCAAAGCGGGTGGTGGGGGACGGTGTGTCCCTAGCACTGGAGCAGAACAGAAGGAGGGCTCCTGTGCCCACCCGGCGTGTGCTCGCAGCCAAGACAGGGGCTAGCTTTCAAAATATGTATCTGGAGAGTAAAAAGACATCTCTTTCCTCTTTAAGTAAATAATTAGGGTAAGAAAAACTCCCAAAGGCACTGAAGAGACACAGCTGACAGCGTGTGGATGGTCACCCTGGTTTTAAGGCAGATCAGACAGATACGTTTCCAAATGCCCCACGGTCACTTCAGAGTCAAGATGGCCTTCCTTCTGTCAAACAAATCCCCTGGACTATAAACTAAACCCGCTTCTGTTCGCTCTGCTCTGACGGCCAGACCTAGAAGGAACTCCATCAGAGCGCCCTCCTCCCCAACCCCACCCAGAGAGCAATGACGTCGTAGGGACCCACAGCCACACATTCTAGGAGGGCAGCGTCAGGGCTGTAGCCCAAAGGCCAGATCTCAACGCTTCTAGACCCACCCGCCATGTGCTGTCTGGTGACACCGGACTGTTTTCTTTTTCTGATTCATTTAGTTAGCACTCAATGTATTTGAAATCTGCATCTGAAGTTGGAAACACGAACACTCAACATCAGAGAGGGCCCCCTTAGCATCTGCTAGTTGCCTTCCAAAGAGCTCTCCAGTGAAGAGATGAATTCTGACGCATCCAGACATACAGTCAAATACCATGCTGTAAAAGAATACCACGCTGTAGAAATGAGTTAGCACTCTATGTAATGGTGAGTACGTGTTCCTTACCCATTGTTATGCAAAACAAGCAACTGCAGAACAATCCCATTTCTGTGAGTAACAACTACCAGTATGTCTGTTCGTACAGGTCCGGGACGGTCAGGGGAAAGTGCTCGAGTCCCCTGGCAGTCATCCTGGAGGATTCTGGGAGACTGAGATTTGGGAGGACCCGAAGTTCTAAGCCATACATACATTGCTAGATGTGAGACATGCAAGGGGCAAGCATTGCTATCACCATCATAAAACCACGTCAAGCTTTAAAAAGGGAAGATTTCCTCATTTGCCCCTTTCCCTGCAGAAACTGCAAAGCACAATCCCTCCTGCCCTGCCCCCCACCTTTATAAATTCTTCTCTAAAGGGGGGGGGGGGAAGCATTTCTCCCTCATCATGATGGCAGTTTCCTTCAGTTGCCAAGCGTCTCAGTTGCAGAGTCCTAAGAAGAATGGATGAAAACCCTCTTCTGTTTGGGACATAGAGAGTTAAACATGGCCACAGCAGAACCCGGGGCCTCACAAAGAAAAGCTGTGTCACATCAAAGGTACGCAGACAGCACACACCAACGTCAGGGCAGCCCGGCAGAGCCAAGCTGTGGATAAGGGAACGGGTAAATACACGTCCTAAGGTGATACGAGTCATATTTCAAAGAACGGATGTGAAAGTTGTGCCTTAAGAAGGACTCAGTGAAGAGGCCACACTTGGAGATGCAGCTTGAACAGAGCTGGGTAGCAAAGGGGGTGGTCTACACTGGAGCTTCCCGTGGGGGCGCACACAGCCCCCTCCCAGCCCCGACTGCCCAGAAATGGCTCTAGGCATGCCAAGAACTCAACCCCTCCTGCCCTAGGACAGCAGGGTGGCAGCTGGGCTGCCAGAGCCTTCAGGGCCAGGTGGCTCCAGCTTTGAGTGTCCTGTCCTTGGCCTCCACGTGCCCTTTAGAGATGATAATGTTTGTGTATGCCTGGATTTAAAAATGTTCTTTCCAAACACTAAGGGTCACTAGGAAAGAACTCGATGGAGATAGTGGTGGTGGCAGAGATGTCGATTGAACTGTTGGGGCCTTGCCCTGACTGGTGTGGCTCAGTTGTGTCCCACGAATTAAAAGGTTGCTAAGTTCAATTCCAGGTCAAGGCACATGCCTGTGGGTACGCGAGAGGCAACCGATTAATGTTTCTCTCCCTCTCTTTCTCCCTCCCTTCCCTTCTAAAAATACATTAAAATCTTTTAAAAAGTTGTTGGGATTCTTGCATGCCTTCACTTCAGATTTTAACTACTCATCCCTATGATTTCCTCTGATAGGGCACCGCACTCAGAACGCTATCAATCTCCAGAGCACATTCAAAACTCCCAGGTCACTTATGAACCACTTCACATGTCACCAGTCTCCAGTTCAAAAAATAAATCCTTCAGTAAGAACCTCAGAGGCACATCTATCCCCAAAATGCAATTACAGTTCCTTTATTTCTTGATGTATTTCTATTTCTATGATTTAATCAGCATCGTTGCTGTTATTACACTCAGAAGATGCAGTTCTATGTAACTATGCACTACATTAGACGCATGTTTGGGACTGCCTGGTTTAACGCCATATGGTAAGTGTAGGGTTGGGGTGGTAAGTGTACAAACTGCAGAGAGCTTTGTCTTATGCTGCGTTAAGGTTAATGCAAGCCGATAAAAAGTGTTACATTTGCTGGGGGCTGAGGAGGTCTTTCAGTCAGCACAGGGGAAGGCTCAAGAGTTGAAGAGAAACACAACCGGATGGGAAGAGGCTCTGGGGCCAGCACATAGGTTTTCTATCAAGCTATGTGGGAAAAAATGTGTTTGTGTTTGATGCTTGCAAGGAAAGAAAAACACAGCTTGACACTGAGAAGCTTTCATTTATAATATGCTGAGCCATGTTTATATCTTGAGAGAAGGTTCATGCAGTGCAGCAACAAAGCAAAAATATTTTTTTAAAAAAGCACTTAAGGTCACTAAGTAGCTAGAGGCACCAAGCTGAGAGCCTGCGATGGGAAATGAAAAGTGACGGGATTTGCACCACGGGACTTAGACCTGATTCGCTTCCGGAACCTGGAACTCTCTGCCCTGTGCGATCCACCTCGGCCACTCCATTGCTCCCCTGACGGCCCCTCACCGTCCCTCACTGCGAGTGGAAAGGAGATTCCTGCAGGATAGGACTGAGACCTAGAAGACAAGGGACAGGAGACCCCAGGCTCCCACTGCGCACCAACACAGGTTTTAGCTGTGCACTTCCCGGTCGAGGGGCATGGACCTGGAGCAATTGTGAAACTAAGTAGGACACCGGCTCAGTGGCCACAGAAGTAAGAACCACGCTGCACACCCATTTCCGCTGCAAGGTTTTCATCCTTGCTGCCTGTTGGATTCGTACAAGGAGCTTTTAAAATCTCTGGTGACCAGCACATGCCTCTGGAGTTTCTGATGTGTCTGGTGTGGTCTACCTGAACACTGGGGTTTTTTTTTTTTTGGTCTCATCAGGTGATTCCAATGTACGGTCCAGGCTGCAAATCACAGCCTTCAGCTTTATAAACAGGAAGCAAGAACAGCCGAGTGAGAGTGAGCAAGTCCCGGAACGATGTAGCGATAGTCATCCAGACAACACGTGGGGACTGTCCTGGAGCCTTGTGAAAATGCAGATTGTCATTCATAGACCTGGAGCAGAGCCCCAGCACTGTCAATTCCAGTGTGACCTCTGTGAGGCGCCGCCACCAGGCACCATCCTGGAGAGAGGGGTTTCATGGAAGTCAGTAGCAGGAACGTCATGGTTCATGTTTGTTTTTCAGGTTTTTACGTACAATTTAACCCCTTCCCTTCTTCACTGGGATTGTGGAAGGTACTTTAATTTCATTGGCTGGCTCAGGAGCACCAGGGTGGACAGCAATACCAGGAGGATGATAGTGCGTATGACAAATGTCCCATTTATTACATGGCCCCAGTATGTGCTGAGGTTCTTTGGGGGGAGGGGGCATGTTATGGGCTGAATTGTCCTCCCAACATTCTTACGCTGAGGTCCTAACTCCAGTACTTCAGAATGCGAGTGACTTTAAGAGACAGGGCCTTAAAGGGGTCACTGAGTTCCGATGAGGTTGTTAGAGGGGGCCCTTTCGTAATGAACCCCAGCCAGGTGGTACCCTTATAAGAGGCAGAAATTAGGATGCAGATGAGGACAGAGGAGAGACCATGTGAAGACGCAGGAAGAAGGCAGCCACCTGTAAGCCAAGGAGAAAGCCTTTCAAGGGATCGATCCTGTCAGCACCTTGATCTCAGACTTCTAGCCTCCAGAACTGTGAGAAAATAAGTGCCTGTCGGTTAAACCCCCCAAGTCTAGGGGGGTTTGTTTAGACAGCCGGAGCAAACTAACACGGGGCGGAGAGGGAGGGGTCTTGGGTGTACTTTTGATAACGTGTTCAACTGACGTCTTCACTAGTCGTTACCAGTGGGGCTGCCCTCCCTGTTTCTAGCAGTCTTTCCTCCCGCTTCCAAATGCCGCCTCTAAACCTGTGGCAAGGTAACCGCAACCATCAGGCCTTTCAGAAGAGCCCAGGGGTTAAGAACAGCACAGACTCGGGAGTCAGGCTGTCTGGCTGAGAACCCCCGCTCAGCCACACACCTGCTCAGAGACCCTGGGTGAGAACTTGGGCAAAGCTGGACCTGTTTCTGCAGGGCCAGCCGCTCGTGTAGGGCAACTGGGGACTGATCGACAGTGAATTTATCTGTTTTTGGCTACTGAAAGCCTTTTGAACTTTCTTTGTGACATCTGTTTTGGTGTTCATTGCTCCCTCCCTCAGTCCCCATCCTTTCCCAGCTGTGTTCCAGATAGAAACTGTTGCCTGATTAAGTGACCTTCACCCAACTCCACTAAGTATGAGGTTAGCATATAACATGTATCTTTCCGTATGTCCACCCAGTTCAGCCAGAGCATGCGAGAGTGATTTCCAGAAGACTGACCTATGTAAGTTAATACTAAAGTCAATTTTCACAGAATTAAAAACTCCTTCAACCAAGCTCCCTCGAAGACCCCACTGCTGGTGCATTCTAGGTTCTCCCAACTTCAGGGTCTGTGGAAATTGGGTTCCAGCGCAATTTTGGGAATGATCCTTCCTCCAGCAAGCAGTCTCTGCGGTCCCGGTGGGTTCCTAGGGAGGCACCCTCTGCCCTGCCACGCCATTTTTTCACGACAAAAATCGTGAGCCATTTCTCCACGGGAAAATTCTGAAACACAGGCACGTTATCAAGGGCAATGCTCAGTGAGAGCAAAGGCAGGGGTCAGTGGGAGGCAAAGCTACGCCCTGCCTCTGCATTGGCGTTTGGATGTCCTGCCCCCCCCCAGAAGCAGTCAACACACGCATGCAAGGGATTAAAAGATGGCTTTTAAGTCTGTCAGTCTGTATAGCTTAGTCTGCCTTTTAAGCTCCCTTCAGCTGAATCAATAAAAATGGCTGTTAACAAGGTCAGAAGCTCCCACCTAACAACCATTTCTTGTACAACTTCCTATACATAGGATGCTCTCTTCCTTATTATCAATTTTTTTATCATATTCATTTTTTTATTTTAAAATGCATTTTATAAGATCATAAAAATGTTATAATTTTTGCTTCAAAATATTACAACCAATTTCATACATTGCTCCTACTGCTCTTGGGGCCAAATGCTGAGAATTTTTGTCAAAAGATACTTTCACTTAATTTCAACATCATAAAAACATTTAAAGCAAACTATTGTATAAAATATTCTATTTGTTATTTAATATGTTAGAAAACAATGTATTATCAAATGTTTACACCCATATTTCTCCTCTTTGCTATACCCTACATCTTAATCTTCTCCATATGACAAGTGGTGTATTCCAACATTCTTCTTTTCCCTTCTCCAAAATACCATTAGCAGACTTCGCTGCTCTCCCCTTAGAATATTTCCTTTAAACAGTTCTCCTTCCTTCTCCTCATCTTTCCTCATTCTCACTATTTAGGACTCTCCTGGATCTTTCATGGGAGAAGAGAGTTGACATTATGTGATAAATACATGATACAATATAGAGATGATGCATTATGGAATTGTACACTTAAAACCTACATAGCTTTATTAACCAATGTCACCCCAATAAAAATTTTCAATGTCAATAAAATTTTTTTTGAAACACTAAAAAAATGTTGGCATTGTGAAAAGGCAGTTGAGAGTTTAAATTCAAGTTTAATTACTGATATATGGGGTGGGAGAAAAGTAGGCTTATAGCTGTTCATATGGAAAACACAATTAATAACACAAGAATACACTGGTTCACACACTCACAGCTGTGATCCTACTTTACCCTACCCTGCATCACACACGGTGCAACTGTGTAATGGTATAATCCTTTTTAGCTGCATAAGGAAAAATGTAGCGTTGCATCCCTGATTTAGAATACCTTTATTGGAAATGACTTTCTTGATCTTCCTCAAATAAAACATATGTTATCATCTGATTTTTGAATGTGAAGTTTTCCCCTGTAGAAATTCAAAACTAACATGATGGTTACGGCGAGGTGGCTTGGAGTCATCAGAGCATGTGCTGATCAATATGCAAGTTCAGGAAGAACTAAATTAGGGGGGGTTGGTGGGGGGCTCAGCCAAGACAATCCACGGACTGCTCAGCGGGAGAGAAGGCTGGTGGTGGGGATGCAGAAGAGCAGCAGTGAGTTAGGACCTTACCTACCTGCGATGAAATCCAGCTTCTCACTGTCCTGACAAGTTATGTTCATTTACAGTGTCCCTTAGGGGTGATGGCTCAAAAAAGTTCCAGCTCAACAATGACTATAATTGATTCCTGGAAATTCAAGGCAAGTCATAGTCAAAGATGCTCACTCAGGCCAGAAGATCCAAATACAATAAAATGAGGTTATACGAAGGCAAAGGACCCAAAGATGAAGCCAACTCGTTGGCCCCAAAGTCGCTTCTTTGAGGACTGACAACTGTGGACAAGGTTACATATGGATAAAGAAACCTGCTCCTGGTCCTTTGTAGTCAGCTTGCTCTTTAGAAGCTGGCAAAGGGCCAGACAGTAAGTAGCTGAGGCTTTGGGGGCCAAATAAGGTCTCCGTTGCATAGACTTTTCTTTTACAACCCTTTAAAAATGTAAAAAGCATTTATAGATGATGGGTTGTATAAAAACATGCCATGGACTTCACTTTGCCAGTTCCTGCTCTCTCACTTGAACTTCCAGGGCCAGAGCTGAGTGTAGAGGGCCCACCAGTTCAGACTGACATCTGTCCCGGCCATTCCCAGAGGACTAAAGATGGGGGACTTCACCCCAGCAGGGATAAACAAAGTACCCCACAGGAGTAGCCAAGAGGGAAAGGCTGAGAATGCACCTGATGACTGAGAACCAATGTGGTTCAAGTTTCCGAGATCACAAAGGGCATGGAAGGGCGGTTCAGTTCATGTTCTACCACCCAGAACAAGCACGCAGCACGCGGACCCAGCCAAGCTCTTTCACACCTGTTATGGACTTGCATGGACCACACCTTGAAGCTGGAAAGATGGAGCACTACTTTTGCTTGATGGGGGTTATTATGTAGACATCACAAATCACTCCGCCCCCTACTAGAGTTTTAGGATGGAAACAGAAGTTGTCCAGAAGGCCTGATCCATTTATGACAAAACATCTGTAAGGGATTATTAGGAGAATCAGGGAACACTTTGCTTAACATTACTGTTGGAAAATACAAGGTGAACTGGCCAAGGTATTTGTCCCAAGTGGGCCATTTCTGATGCCACTGTCTACCTGTCATGTCATGGCACGTGGCCAGAGAACTTGCCACTTCTCGGCAATGCTTCCACCTTCCAATAACGCCTAGAAGAAACCAGGTGGTTTCTTGCTAACCACCTCTTTGGAAAAGAATCTTTGGTTCCCACCATCCCTGGGTTCTTGTGTCCCTGTTTGGACCTGTGGGGTTTCTTTGACTGAAAGGATACAGCTGGGCCACAGGACAGTCTAGGCTCCTAGCCCTCAAAATGTGCCATTAATCAGATGTGTTCCAAAACCAACTTTCTTTAAAATGCACCAAAGGTCATCTTTCACTCAAAGTTCCTTTATTGAAAGATAAATTGAATTAAAGTCCCTAAATCCCATAATAAGGAAGGTTTGTTTTCTGTTTTTTATCTGCTCTATTCCCAGATGTAGTCCAAGGACATAGGAACTGCTCAGCTCATGTAGCAAGCTCCCAAGTATTTGTTGAATAAGTGAATGAAAATTGTTGGTAAGACTTTAAAACTGGTAAACGGCTTCACGGAAAAGGAAGAACTTGGCTTGGCACAAGAGACCCTGCAGATGTTATAGCTGTTTACTTTTTATCTCCCCAGCTCCCCAACAAAAGCAATAAACTGAACCAGAATGGAGACCTTTGTTCCCCCAATGCTCTGCAACGCGCCCCCTCCTCCCCCAGCAGGCAAACCCTCTCACACACAAAAGAGGGGGTCCTGCTGAGCAGCCAGGTCGGTGGTTTCGGAAGCTGAACGCACTGACACGGAAACTACTGATTGAAATGCAAGCTTTCTCCTAAGAATATAGAGTCTTCTAGAACAAAGAAAGAGCACCCACCCCAGCTTCACTTAGAAAAGATGAAATGAAGTTAACGTAGGAAGTCAGGCATCAGCTACTTCAGGGACAATGAGAAGAGCCACCGGACCCGGTCTCAAAGGACACACCAGTGAAAGCGCAGCCCTTTGTGGTGAGTTCAATGGTTGGCTGTTTCCTAACACTTTGTGTTGTGTCTCCAAGAATGAGTGAAAAGTGATACGGAGGCTCGCCTTGGCGCATGCCCTCTGCCTTCCCTCCTGACACCTGTTCTTCAGCTTAAAAAACAGGAGGGTGTGGAGGCAGCAGGATCCCCTTTCAAGCTCTCATCCTTCCCATCAGAGCCAGGGTCTACGAGGCAGTTGTCACGTGGGCAGCAGTGCCCACAACCTCTTCTGGTGTTCTTTAAAGAGCGAGCTCATGGAGTTCGCCAGAGCTGCCAGAATCAGCCCTGTGCCACATCAGCAGTTCAAGTTCAGTGGGTCAGACTGGGAACCAGTGAAAACCATGGCCACGTCTCATGGGGGTGCAGGCAATCTGACATCTAAAACAGTCTCCCTATCTGAGATAGAAAAGGAGGCATCCTAGGATAGCAACAGTTCTGGTAAGGCCTGAGAGACCGAAGTCAAATCTCACCATTGTTTGCACGTAATGTTCATGTATTCATTCCCTTGACCTTCCACAATGTGTGTGCAAGACTGTCCAGGCACAGGACTGACTTCTGGGGATACACACAGTCATGCATGGAGGGACAGATGATTCAGGCCCTCAGCGGGCTGACTGCCCAATGGGTGACAGGGCCAGCACAGGGGAGAGAGGCTGCCTCCAACATGCACAAAGCCACCTCCACCCATCCCCCACTCTCCTCTTCACACTATTACCACTCCCTCCTTCACATTAGGGTATAGATCTTTAAGATACAAATGCTTTCTGAAAGGGGCACCCCACGTGCCCTAAAATGAGCCAACAATTACTCAGAGCTGCACTCATTGTCCGTCCCAAGCTACGTGCACCACGAGACAGGGAGGCAGCAGAAAGGAGAGAGACCAGAACTGGGCTGAGGACCTAAGGATCTGATTTCTAGACTTGTCTCTTCCAGGAAGACTCCTTCATGACCCTAGGCAGGGGGTCAACCTCTAAGATCCTCTAAAATGGGGTCACAATGCCTCTACCTGATCTAATGGTCACAGGTGTAGGGCACCTTGACTAGTCAGGTGGAAGGTGGGAAGCAAAGGTGTGTTCCTTGTCATTTCCCCAGTCGGGGCTGCCCTCCATTCGGAAAGGCTGCATTGAAAAACAACTGAGGGTGACTGGTACGTAAACACCCTCAGCTAGTTTACAGCCAGTATTTCTGGCTGGGGTCTGAATTTGCCCTTTCAAAAATGTCGACTGTAAAGCCCCAAACTCACCAGTAAAACACCACGTGACCCTGGAGCATCCGCCACGTGCACTCGCCATGCCGGACACAGGGAGACGCAGTAGTGATCAGGGGAGGTCGTAATAGTCGTTGAGCACCTCCTACACACATGAACTCATTTCCCCTTCATGGCAACCCTATAGCTCTAGCACTAACGTGATCCTCACTTTGCAAAGGAGGAAGCTAAAGCACGGAGATTAAGAAACTGTTCACGGTCACAACACAAGTAGCAGAGCTGGAATTCAAACTCTGGCGGAATTTCCCTCATTGTGCGTGTTTGACGTTATTCCGGCCCTCTCTGCAGGACCTCTGAGACCCACCAGATAGTGCATTCCCCAGTCTTTCCCCCAGCGCGGGCTTAGCTACAGTCCAACGCTCTCAATCTGGTGATGCTATGCTAAGTGACCTCCTTGTTTTCCAAGTTCCAAGTAAACACATTTGCAGAAATATAACATTAACTTCCAAGTTTCAATAGGGTTTGGCAAGTCTGTTGTGTTATCTCAAAGAAAAGTAGGTGGTTTTGCATCCCTGGGCCATTGCTTCCCCGGGACCCAGGACCCTGAGCAAGAACGGCACCTGGTGAGATGGCACTGCCTGGACAAACCCAGCTGACGGGCAGCTGGGGGCTTCCACTTGTAGACCCACGAACTGCAAGGCTGAAAATCGTAGCTAATGCAACTTAGACAAACCCTGAACACATTCTACGTTAAAGACCTGTGTTCAAAAACAATGTTGTCTTCTCTTACTCATAAACTCGTTCCTAGCAGCTTGAATCTTGTCCCTGTAATTGATAGTATAACAGCAATGTCAAACTCGTTTTTACAGGGGCCACATCAGCCTCAAAGTTGCCTTCAAAGGGCCGAATGTAGTTTTAGGACTGCATAAATGTAACTACTCCTTCACCGTTAAGCGAGAGCTCGGCGCTGCCACCAGATAGAAACAAGGTGGAGGGCCAGATTTGGCCCACGGGCCTTGCATTTGCCACCTGTGGTCTAGTATGAACTATATGACTTTGAACTTAATCACGTGCCATTGTGTGTTGGTTACAGTTTCAAAGGCCTTGGTCTAAAATTCAAGTCCGTAAACCAGGACCAGAGATAGTGGCTCATTTTCTAGGACTGTTTGAAGCTCATAATAGATGTTCAATAAATCCTTAACAGATCAAAAAAGTTAACTAGGATGTTTATTAGACAGACTTACTTAGTAAAAATTGGATTTTATTGACATTTCCTACATGCAACATACGTATTCCTTTTTCCTATTTTTAAAAAGCTTTTAACATCTCATTTTATTGATATGAGATAATAAAGGAAAGGTAAAGTAAACAAAAACCTTTCATTCAAACTATATGGTTTGGGGGACAGGGGAGGAAAATCATCTTGTGGGAAAAGCTTTAATAGCCACAAAAGGAGTCACGTCAGGGTAAGCTCATATGCTTGCTTTGGCTATAATAAGTGCAGTTACCGGTAGATAAATCACGCACCACTGCTGAAATCTTAACCGGAAAAGTGCATGCCCTGTGTCAGATTATAATGCTGAGTAAATATGGACCCCTGTCTGGCTGTCATTGCCACTCATTCCATGTGTTTGTTAAATTTGGGGTGTGGCACCATGTACATTGGGGTAGAGAGGTCTCTAGAAACAGACTCTGATTAAGATAAAATCCTACAAAGGAGGAAAGCTATACATGTATGAACCAAATTGTGTATAACGTGCTATAAAGTCAAAATTGTTTAAGACAGATTTCAAGGGCAAGGGCAATTCAGAAAAACCTCTATAATCTTGGTGGATGCTGGGAGTTTTCTAGTCAACTGTCTTTTGAATGTATAGTCATCTGAATTGACAGTCCTCTTCCTTAGACTGCAGGATCTGGAAAGTTCAGCCCCATCTGTGGACACCTCTGGGATGAGGAAAGGGCCCAGACTTTGAAGTTGGACAAACCTGGCTTTGAACTAATCTTAGCTTTCACACGTATTAATGTGACCCTGGGCAGGTTTACTTAATCCCTCCGAGTTTGGGTTCCCTCCTCTGTAGGGTCAAGAATACAAATGCTGCAGGGCAGCTTTGAGGATTAGAGATAACATACGTAAAGTGCGTAGAACAGAGCTGAACACGGTCCTCAAAGGGTCATTATGTGATGCATTACAGAAGGCTAACAGAGGGGGCGCTGCTTAGGTGAAGCCACGGAGAAGCGCACAAGGGTGGGTGGCAGTGGGGAGAACAAAGACTATTCTCAACTCACCTTTTCATCTCTATGTCCTCTCAGGTGGGAGATCAGATGTATTACGTCTACCAGAGCCATTTTAATATTAAATCCATCCTCTATACTGATAATAATTTTAAGTCATTTCTTAAAAAAAAAACCCACAAGTTCAGAAGTGACTTCTGGAGTCCTTTCTCTTGTGCTAAAGCTCCCCACCAAGACATCTGGTAAAGAGTGGACGCCACAGAATCAGATGGCATTCGCCGAGCAGTAGAGCTTCGGTGTGGTGCTCACAGCTTAATTAGGGGCCTTGTGAGAATTGGGGAGTCCGTTTCCCAGAAGGCCGTTCTCAGCCTGGTTTAAGGCAAATGTGGTATCTGCAGAGGCCTCTGCCTCTGAGGGCCTGTCTAAATGGGTTTGCGCCATGACCTGGGTTGGGGACCCTGGATTCTACAGCAGATGCTCCCCCCAGCTTTAACACACCTCTCATTAGCTGCAGGTGCTGGGCCGGGAGGTCCGGGACTCTAACCAGCTTCCAGACGACACCCACGTGGCTGGTTTCCAGACTGCAGTCTAACTAGCGAGATGTCTACAGGGCCAGGACAATCAATTCACAAACCAAGGGACACACAGTATTTCATTCTTAGGGTTTGCAAAGAAAACGGGGGGCAGCAGCTGTTCACCAACTTTGTCTTTAAGAAATTACTAACTTAGTGGGGCGTACTCCTTGGTAAGCACGAGTGAGGCTTCTCGAGCACCGGAAGTGCTCCAAATTGTCCCCGAGCGGAGGCTGCATGGGTGCATGCATTTCTAACCAAAGAGTTTAAACTTGTGTCCTTACTGTCACCTATATCTCAGTTTTGGGGGGGAAACACCTAAAATAGAAAATGAAGGAATGAGAATGCAAAGAAAAAAAATATCACTGCATCATGGAAGTAAAGCCAATGAACACACAGAGCTCTTGACTCCCATAAAGGAAGTAACTTAAACCCAAATAACTTTTAATATTCACAGGGACCACTTTCTCCAACCAGAAATATCCTCTTCCATTCCTCTTAATGAAAACATGTCAAGCACTGCTATCGTCTCTCGTTGAGAGTCCAGGTGTGAAAGAAACCCTGTTTGAAAAATCTGGGGGCTGCGGGGGTGGGGGAACACCCTGACAGCCTAACAAAGGAAGGCAGCATAGAGCGCTCCTCAGGCACCCCTGGTTCCTGGAGATTGGACATGCATTCCGTAACTGTCGCTGGTTTACGTGTGGTCTGGCCTTCAGGGAGGGAACGAATGCGCAAACCATCTCAGGGACACTGTCCCTGTTACGCTAGAGGCTTTAGGCAGTGGGAGGAGGGGAGGGAGGGGAAAACAATGTGTCCAAAGAACCACTGTGGTCGTGGGGCAGGGGACACACAGGCCTGGACCCAGGCAAGCAGTTCCGGTGCCAGCATCACCGGGCTGGGCGACCTTGCTTACCCAGGTAACCTCCTCCAGGGAACCTCAACTGAACACACCTCCCTCCCTCCTCCTCTAACCCGTGCATATTGTTTGGTGTTCACCACCCACATCCCAGAAAAGGCAGCGGGTCCCAAGAAGTGACCTGTTGAGTCACCTAAAAGGTCGCCATCGTTCCACAGCGGAGGACAGATTTTTAAAGCACGGCAGTGATGTACGGATGGTGTCTCCGTATCACTAAACTGAGCAGCCCTGAACCACTTACACCTGAACCTTTGAGCGCATGCAGTCATGTTTCTTGCAGCTAAAAACATTGTGGTTGGTTTATGCGCTATAACATTATAAATAGCAGAACTTCCTATTAAGTTCACTCCTGGGGGTTGCAGCGTTACCTAGTACAACCCAATACTTATCTTGGCACCCCAAACAGTCTATGGTTCCCAAAGACAGAGACAGAGTCCGGTGTGGGTGTGGGATCCCAGTACCTTCCACAGCCTCTTTAAAAAGCCAGCAACTCACACGCTTAGAGGTGCGTTTCTGCTCCATCCAGCGAGAGTGGGGAACAGAAGCCAAGACTTCAATGGTGAAAAACACATCAACCCTCACCTCCAAACAGCTGCGAGCAGTGGACAGCGCCTCCCTCCTTTTCTTGAGAGTAAAGCCACCTGGGGAGCATTTTCCAAAGTACAGGCTCCCGAGCTCTATCCAGGCTGAGTGTTAACAAGCACCTCGGTGAACTGCGGGCCATAGTTTCGGAAGGCTCTCCCCTCTGCTCGACAATCTTGACGTTTTCTTCTTTTCACTCAACACACCCATATCAACCGCCTGAAATCCTCCCCCCATCGCTTTGCCCTCGGAGGCGGGGACGGTATTACACTCTGTCCCAGCAGAAGGTCACAAGACCGCGGAGGGCCAAGGATTTACTTGTTGGCGTTGTGTTTTCAAAACAAAACAAAACAAAAATTCGTCTTTGCTTTACTGTTTTCACCCACAGTTCAATCCACTTTCCTTATAAACTTTCCATCTTTTCCTTTCCACTCCCTCCATGCCAGTATTCCAAAGACCAGTGAACAGCCCCAGGATCTTAGGACGCAGACTCCAGGGTGTCCGTTGTCGCCCTGGCCTAGAAATCACGTACAAAAGTTTGCACCACGGAGAGCTCATCCAGAGCGCCCCAGCACCGCCTTGGCCACCTGGTCCCCCAAACCCTTTGCAGCGCCGCCCTCCCACCAGCCAGGCGACTCCGAGGCTTACCTGAAACACGTGGTGAGCTCGCCCGAAGCCTTCAGACACGGGTATTTGGTCGTGGTGATTTTGTTTTCTGAGCAGACTTCTCTACGAAAAAGAGAGGTAAAGTCGTTGGTTCTCCGCGTGGGAGCGTAGGCCAGTGCGCGCTGGGGGATCTGCGTCCGGGAGCGCCGAGCAGGCTCTGAACACGGAGCGCGGACGCCCAGCGAACTCCCGGGTCAGCGGAGGGCCAGGCGAGGGTCCAACCAAGGGAATCCAGCCCCGGACAACAGGAGCTGAAGAAACGGATCACATGAGAGCAGCAGGAACGCGGGGCAGGGCATCACCGTTGGGGGAAGCCCAGGCTGAGGGCGCGGAGGCTGTCATTCGGGGGCAGAGTTTAGTGTTACCCAGGACAGCTGAGCGCCCAGCGGATGACTGACTGAGCGAAGGTGCGCGGATCGCCGCGGAGGTGGGGGACACTGCCTGCACCCCGACAGCCCGGTGTGCACCAAGCAGGAGCTGGTAGCGCTTACCTGTCACTGTTCTCGGGCTCCTCGCGGTAGCTCCACGTGTGTCCCAGAGCCAGGAGCAGCAGCAGCGGACCCAGGCTCTTGGCCAGCTGCCTCCTCGCCGCTCCTCCCCGGCTCGGAGGCGGCGGCACCATCAGGGACGCTCCCGGCTTCTTCCAGGCGCTGGAGCCCTCTCCCCGCCCTGCACCCTGCTCCTCTGAGGCCGCCGCAGCCGTCCCTCTCCCCGGCAGGGGGTGCTAGAGGGCAGGGGCTCTTGCGCCACCTGTGCGAGGCAGAGGGGCCCGGAGTTTGCGAGGCTGGGGGAGCCAAAGTAGGAACTGGGGTGCAGAGTGCAAACTCGGTAGACCGGCAGGTGAACGCGGCTCACGGAGTGCCCGGTTGGCGCGAGGGTCGCAGGGTCCAGGCGTCTCGCGCAGGACTGGCGCGCCGAGTTGACAGACTTGCACTATTCAGCTTTGGGCTGCGCCCTCCCTCTTGCCTCTTCCTGGGCTGCGAGAGAAGGGCAGGGTGCGGAGAGCAGGCGGCTGCTCGCATTTTACATCAGGGTCGCCCAACCAAGAGGAGGAGGAGCCGCTTTTCCCCGGGGGAAAAGGGGGGGCAGAGGGGTTAATACGCTTCCTTCCTGTCGTCAGTTGATTTCCAATGACCGGACTCAGGACGTTTGCTTTCTCGCCTCGAGCGCCTGCCCGGAGTTTTCCCGCCGCCCAGTTTTCTCTGAACCGAGGAAGGAGATATGGAGAGACCGCAGCGGCTCTCCCAAACTGCCTTGCAAACCTGAGATAGCACGATCTCCAGCCCGTCTTTAAAATCCCTTAGAAGAAGTCCTCTGGCCGCTCCTTTTAAGAGCCGTTAGCTTCTTCCTAACTGAGATCGAGATAAGTAATGAGCTCCTCAGGCTTCTTTCTGGGGACTTTAAATCCACTTGTGTTGAGTTGCTGTAATGCTGTTTGAATGCCACGCACACTCGTGAGAGTTGGAAACTCCTGGAAGATCAGGTGAGAGAGTGAAGGCCCCTGCCCCCGCCCCCATTAACACCGTGGTGTTAATTAGGGGTAGCCTGAAAACCAGGCGGAGGGAGGTCAATCAGCTCCTTCCGTGGGTACTCAGCTGTAATTCGTATAGGTCTGCATGTTAACACTTAATCGCACATGGAGAGTTCCTGTGCCTGATAAAGAGAAACTCACGAGGCAAACGTGCCCCGCAGAGCCAAGCAAGTGGCTGTGGCCCAGAGAGAGCTGGAAGAGCAAGAGGCTGTAATGCCCAGCCTCTAACGAATGCCCAGCTCTGCACCTTCCCGGACGATGAGATGAAAGGTAGCCCGTTCACAAGCTACCGGTGTGCTAACTGGTTAGGTACGCAAGTGTTTTCGTTCAAAACATTCTGATCAACTGGGAATTACCATGCACATCCCATACACCTTGACATTTTTAATAGCAATGGCATCCTCGTTCCCCTGTAGCATGCATCTGTATTTTCCAAAGGATTTTTCCACATTTATGAGGTTTTTTTGGATGTTAAAATAGCCCTTACAGCTAGGAGTCTGCCTTCCTAGTTCAGTGAGGTGTTTTTCTTTTTTCCCCTGCAGATCTGACATAGACATGGAAGACCATAAAACACACAAATATTAAAATACGGAGCTAAACTAAACAAATGAATTTTCACGTGGCAATTCAGAAGCCTCTGCAAAGCTTGCAAAACCTGAGAGTGATGGTTATGGAGTTAGGGAAAAAACCCACACTAGATTTAAACCTAGTTTGTGGGCTTCCTAGGTATGTGAACTTGGGCACGTTACTTAACCTTTCTGAAACTCAGTTTTCTCATCTGTGAAATGGGGAAACATCCCTCATAAATGCTTGTGAGTATTAAATGGGGTGATGCATACAAAGCATTTCTCATAGTGCCAGGCATATACCGAGCACTTGGGAGACATCATTGTTATTTTTAGCATAAATTATTGTGCAGGCTTTTCAGCTTTAACATTTAAGCTTCATTTTCTGGGTATCTCCGAGTTTATGTCACAACAGTTGTTTGGGTTCCTAAAGGGGCACGTATCTCTCTGAGCACATGAAAAATAAACCCACCCTGGAGCTTATGGAAATTGTTATCACTTCAGGTTGACCTGCAAATGTGTTTACTCTTCATCTTGCAGGGAAGAGGCCATCCTATAGCAGGTCCCGATTTTACTTTCTTACCAGTTGTTCTATTTTGATGCCTTTTTTCTCATCTTTACTCCTTTTGTTTTCCTACAATTGCATTGTGGATGCAAATTCCACAAATAATAGAGAATGGTGTAGGAGATTAGCTATCAGCTTCGTTAAATAGTTAATAAGCCACATATGGGGACATGCAGGCTTGCAGAGAAAGTAATTCAGGCTGCAAATGATAAAAGTAATTATGCACAGCTGTGTGGCAGAAGATTGGGGACAGAGCCAGCTTTGCCATCTCCTTAGTGTGAGCCCCCTGCACTGAGCACAGATCAGAATGAGGCGTCAGAGAAGGTGCTGGGGCCCAGCGAACAGCCCAGGTTTGCCCAGGGGGGCAATCCCTAGGGTGGGTGGTCAGAGTGTTTCTGGAAGAGGTGAGCTGGAGCAGAGACCTTTTGAAAACCTTTGCCTGGAGGCCTGGAACCTAAACTAATTGGCAGCTCCTGACAGCATGACATTTGGTGTCGGACTTGAGGGGCTGGCTGGAGAGCAAAGCTGAGCAGAAGGAGATGAGGCTGCCATGTGCGGATACCAGTCCCCTGCGAAAGTAAACTCTCCTATAAAAGACAAAGCTTGCGTCTGCTTGGGCTGCAGCCCAAATGGGACATGTCAGAATGAGGCTGAGTGTAACAGGGAGGGTCATGCTGGGCGCTGATTGGTCGAAAGTGAAGTAAGGGGATGAATCATTTCTTCAGGTCGTTAGGACAGCTCTGAGGTCCTTTCCAGCGTCCTTCTGTCTGCTCTTATGGGAAAGTAGCCAGGCCGTTGTTCCACCTTAGGGCGCAGGAGCCGAAACATAACTTAGGTCAAGATGTTATCTTCAGCCTGCCAGAGGTCTGGACCTTGTGACAAATATTCAGGTCCCCGGCTACTGTCTTCTGCTGCCCGCCCCCCCCCCCCCGCCCCGTTGCTGATTACTTGGAGGAAAGGCAGGATCTGTGAGGGGTAACGATGTAGAAACAGAGAGATAACTTCTAGAGCCAAAATTTAAAACTAAATTTAATCAAAGACATGAGGCCCCTTGATTTCAACCTCATTTATGAAACACTAGATGAGCGGACTCACCTCCTGCCTCTCCCGACAGAGCATTACAAAGATTAATGATATGGACCTAAATGCTCCTCGGGGAGACCCTGTATGATTATTTCTTTTCAGCATACCGCTCCCCACGGTGTTTTCCACACCGACCTGTCAGCCTCCCTGACACAAACCAGAGGGTGCATAGTTATACAATTTACCATGTCCTGGGCTGCAGGCCTGCGCCAAGGGCTTGAGGGCACGGACCGTGCTGTGTGTGAGACCCCCTGGTGGCCCCCATGTTGTTGAGGACTGAGGAGTGTTGTGTGGGGAAAGAAGTGGGGGGGCGGGGAGGTGGGAGGTTGGTGGAAAATACAGAAGGCAGCATGCAAAACCGGAGTGAAAGAAAAAAAGAGAAGGAAAGCTAGGCGTAGAACAGAGAGTATCCTTCTAAATAAAACCAATGACCTCTTCCCCTATTTTTTTTAGCTTTTATTTATTTTTTAATTGAGGCAAAATTGACATATAACTTATTAGTTTCAGGTGCACAACCTAATGATTCACTCTATATATAGAGAGAAATTATCACTGCAATAAGGCCAGGTAACATCCCTCACCACACAAAGTTACAGCTTTTTTCTTCTGATGAGAACTTCGAAGATCTATTCTCCTAGTAATTTTCAAATCTCCAATACAGGATTATTAACTATGGGCACATGCTGTGCATTCCAGACCCATGACATTTATTTTAGAACTGGAGAGTTGTGTTCTTTCGCTGATTTTGCTTGACTTGTATCACCTTCGCTGATTTTGCCCACTCATTTTTAAGAGGCTCTTAGCATCTCATTTGGAGAAAATCAACACAGTATTAGAAAAGAGAGATCTATAAAATAATAATAAATTACTCTTAAAAAAAAAACACCAGCCATTGAAGGCACAAATCATTTCACTATTATTTGTTTGTTTTATATTTTCCTAATTAAAAGGATTTCTGGTGGCTGACAAAAACACATATTATTTTACAGTATGTATATTTCTTTATATATTATATATAGTATAGAGCAAGACTGAACAAAGCAATTAAGGCAAAGGGAAAAAAATCAGGGTTGAACAATAACATGAAGCTGGAAACCTAAGGTCCGTTGGCAGGATTGTATAAGCAGAAAGTCCCGTGCTGGGTTGAAAACAGATCACAAATCAGGTCTCAGATTCTCAGAAGTCCATTCAGGGTCATTGCATGATCAGTTACAAGATTCAAGGTAGCCATAAAGGAAAAACCTATACATTCCTCAAAAAAAACAAAATTACATACTTTTTTCCTGTAGGCCTTCCTGAGATGTTACAGCAGCTCTCTACTGCCAGGTGAAGGTCTGCAGCAACAAGATTCAACAAGTGTGGGGAGAGTTCCCACTGAATTGTGTGTCATAAAACAACATCATATCCTGACATAAACAGGTTGCCTTGATACCTTTCCTTCAGTTTCAGTTTTGATTGACATATGGCCAGGTCAGCTTAGAGAATCCGAGTTACACCTTGAAAAGTATTAAAGTGTGCCCGTCTCCAAGCCATCGGGAGGAAATGCTTGAGGTGAGAACAATCCAACATGTTCATACAGACAGAGGGCTCCGAAGCCTCCTTGCCTTTGGGGTGCGTGCATTATCTTTGCACTCAGTCTGCCTTAGCTTTAACCTGCAGTCCACTGAAGCCATGGGTCTCTGGAATTTTCTCCCAAGACAGGAAGAAATATCTGATTCCTATATTTATGTAAAAATCACACCTTTTTTTTTTTTTTGCTGAACTTTGAAATAAATGCAATTTTAAAAAATTAGTTAGCCCCATGTGTATACAGGCTGTTGAAAGAAAAAAATCTATGAACACTAACAAGAACACTTTCTTGTTACCTGGTTAAATGTCTCAAAATAATCAAGAAAAATTATTCATGGGATTTGAATGTCACATGCTTGGAAGTTCCAATAGTGCATCCATGTCTGGTGTCCCTCCCCAAGGAGGAGCTCCTTGAGACAATTGGGGTTGGCAGTCTCCTGGGCCAGTGAGGGTTTCTAGAAGTGGGTCCTGATACCACCTAATTCTGTAGCTCCCCCGGGGAGAAATGGAGCCGAGACTGCAGGACATGCGGCTGGGATGGCCCCATCTCTCGTGGTCCCCACAGCCTGACCAACGGAGGGTAAGGGGCCGGCACAAGAGGTAGGGCCGCTGGCCCACACTACGCGGTCTCTGGTGGAGAAAGGCTGTTAGAATTCTCCCAGGATTTATGAACTGGCTCCGCTGAGTGTACGCACTCCAATCCCACAACTTCTCTGCTTTACTTGTGTAGGGCTGATTCTGTTTATATGCCTCAGCCCCATGAGGGTAAAAGTTCTTATTTAATATTTATTGAGAACTGGGAAACACTCAACTCCATAAAATTGGATTGAGCTAAGGTGACAGGTAATAAGAATGTTCACTTTAAAAGTTTTCTGGTCTGAGCCAAGATGTCTTTTATGGTGAGTAACTGTATTGCCTATGTCAGCAGAGCGTGGGTACTTACTATAATTAAAAATATTTCCCCCCCCGGGATATGAGGTTGACTTTACCTCCCTCCTTTTAAAAAAATGGACTTAGAGAAATAGCATTGAGCAGTAAAAAGAAATTAGACTTAAAAATCAAGTTCGAAATTCAACTCTACCACCTAAAATCTCAGTGACCCTGACCAAATTGCATAACCTCCCTGAGACCAGGTTTATCCCTAAAAAGCTCATAGAAGCAACAACCTCCAAGCCAGGATTGTTGAAAAGAATAAATGACATACAGAGCAGGCATGAAGTCACATCAGAGATAATAAATAATAGCTAGTATTATTTTAATTGCTTTTCTTCAATAATTTGGATGCAATTACGCAGCATCATCCATGCTGTCTCATCTAATTTGTTTTCCATGGGAGATACTTTGTGAAACGGGTGGCGGAGAGTAGGGATGCCCTGTCCCAGAACAGACGAAACTAAGTAGCAGAATTGATGTTGGGATCGTTACCATTGCGCTTTAATTAGACGTTGGGGAGTGACTCAGGCTCTGGGTAAGTTATATCAGTAACAGTTGCTAGAAATTAGAATGTATATACTTCCCCATGGAGAGTAGCCGTGCTTCTGGGTACTGTGTCTGCCTTTCATATATTTTAAATCAAATCATGGTTTAAATATGCCCAGGAGCTGGCTAGTTAAAACCCAGTGAGGGGGCAGGGAGGCTGGGTGAAAAATATGAAGGAATTAAGGGAAAAAAACCTCATAAACAACAGTATGGTCATTACCAGAGGAAAATGGAGGTGGAAGGAAGCAGGAGAGGGTAAAGGAGGGATAAATGGTGATGGAAAGAGACAGGACTTGGGGTGGGGAACACACAGTTCAATGTATAGATGATGTGTTATAGAATTGTACACCTTAAACCTATGTAATTTTATTAACCAGTGTCACCCCAAAAACTCAATTAAAAAAAAAGCTGTAGTCAGTTCGAGAGTGGAGGAAGCACCGTCTGTGAATCCTCCCATTGGTGGGATTGTGATATTTCCTGCGGAGCTTTTCCAATGGGGTAGGTCAGGCCTGGGATGTTTGCCCCAGTGTGCGGGGCCCCTGCCCAAGGAGGCCACGGTCCCCCTGCAGGGCAGCTACGTTTGAAGAAAACATGGCAGTCCACATTGTACAGCAACATCTTAGAGTTCAAGCTAAAGGTCGTTAGATTCTAACAGCATGTGGGATAATATTTCTTAACTGAAATGGAACCTGTTTATAATACAATACCAAAAAAGCCACATTCCTACTAACTTTTAATGCATAATGATAATTTTCCAAGAATTTGGCACAAAAAACCAAAAACAAACAAACAAAAAAAACCCCAACCCCAACAAATACTTATTGAGCACTAGGTAACTGCACAAAGTATTATCTCATTTAAACCTTATTGTAGCCCTTGTTACTGACTCTATTATTATCTACACTTACAGATGAGGAAACTGAGGTAGGGATCTTAATGAACTTGTCTCAGGTGCTGCGTTATGAGTTACTGAGCAGGGTTTGAATTGGGGCCCCAGGGCTCATGCTGTCAATACCACGCTAAGCTGCCCTTTGGGGAAGCCAGCAACCGGGCAGTTTTCTCCTAAGAGCCAGACTCCACCCAGAGGGTTTGCCCAGGGAGGTAATGAGAACCAGGGAGGGCCCAAGGGCCACCTCCATACCCAGTCACCCCGAGAACCTACGATGGTTCATGCTCAGGCACAACCCTTCTGCAGCCGTTCTATGCCAACCAGCTGGCCATAAGTTCTCACCTTTGTGTATCAGCTGACCCCTCTCTTGGCAACACAGCTGAACTGCAGCCACCAGGCCTGTCCTCAGAGAGCCGGGCAGTCTGCTGGTGCATGTGAAAATGCAGCCTCAGGTTTCAAAACTCTCAGAGCTCTGGCACTTACGCAAACCATCCTCCCAGCTCTGTTCCCGGAGCTGGTACGAGTCTTTCTCAGACCTAGAACTCTCATGGAATTCGGGCATTAGGAAAGCTCTTGAAGGAGGGGTGGTGGGTTTCTGTTTTGAAAACTTCAGAGTCCAGCATAGTAACATACACTGTCCTTCCAACTGGAAACTGATTCCTCTCAAAGATCCAGAAAGAAGAGAGGAGGGTAGGTAGTGGCAACCAAGCTTTGCTCCAGAAAACTGGAAGAGTTTTTGACCTTACTCTCTCCCTCCCTCCCCACCTCCCTTTCCCCCACCCCCAGCTCTCGGAGTTTGTTGGCTGGTCTGCAGGGGATGTTTATGACCAGCATGGGTTTGCATTCTTCAGTTCTAATCTTTACCAACAATGCAGAAGCCCCAAGGAATGCCAGATAAAATAAGCTGCCTTGGTTTAGATTCACTTTTTGTTTGGGGCCTATCTGGGCAATTGTTTACCTTCTTTCTGCTTGATCAGTGATGTTTAGACCTGAGTGTATCTTTTTCGTGTTGTTTAATTGGTTTGATCACTGATGAGCGACCTGACGATTCATCAGAAAGGGAGTTAAGACCTTTCAAATCTCTGTCCCAGCCTGTATCTGTGGTATAATTATAATGAGCCTGAACGTCATGTGTATGCAGTTTGACATGTACTTGGCGCTTGCATCTTCACCGCCTGATAGATTAATGGGCCTCGACCCCTCATGTCAGGGACCCCATCATTAAACCCAAAGAGTGACCTGCTTTGAAGTCAATCCCCTCTCAGGCTGCATCCTTCCTTCTTGGCCTCTCATCCCGACATTCCTTTCGGGTCTTTTTCTCTCCTGTTTCTGCTTTCTGCTTGCCTTCTTGTTTGTTCCTGTCTTTCATCAATCACTTTCCTATCATTCCTCCTTCCGTCAGATTCTGCCCTTTCACCCACCGACTTTCACTTTCTGTCCTCTGGCTGGATTGTCTTGTCTGTGTTATGTTCTTTCTGTTACTCTGCTCCTCCTAAGAGTCTATCCTTCCCCAAGTATCCAAGTATCCAGTATCTGCCATCCTCGCTCCTCTGTCCTCCTCAAAATCACTGATTCTTAACTTATTGGTGGTGGGAAAACCGCACCGGGTGTTAACCTGGGTTTAGCAACCTCAGTACTTGAGTTCCAGCTAAGAGAATTCAGAGCCAAGACCCCAATTATAAGAGAAAGTTTATTTAGAAAGTCATAGAGGTAGAAAAAGTGATCTATGGAGGGAGGGAGCTCAGGAAACAATTTACAACTTAGGAGAAAGAGAGACAAGGAACAGAGAAAATGCTCCTTGAGGAAGAAGAAGGGGAAAGATGCAGGCGGGGGGTAGTGGGGGCATGCCAGGGGTACGTTCCTGCTGGGGAAAGAAGAGGGTGGGGAAGGGCATGCTCCACAGAGAGGGCCCAGGGCTCCCTGTACCAAGGGCTCTTATCTGGAGGCCTCGGGGGAGAATCCCAATAGAACATTCATCAGCGTTCCTGGTATGCCCCCCATCAGGTCTCTACTGATTAGTCAGTGCCAGGGGGTCGTTGCTCTATGCAGCTGGACCTGATGTTGGCCATGGCGTCCCTCCGTCTGATTTTGCTGCTCCTCTGGGCCTGGAACTGAAACACAGCTGAAGCCTGGATGTCATCTTCCGGGGCTTCACACTTCAGGGAGTGCTCATGCAAGGGCTTGTAGTTGTGCCCATGGCTAAGCACCCAGGGTTCTCCACCCTGGTGACGCCCTGCACCCGGCCTATCGTCTCTGCCCTGCTTATTCCTACCCACCTGCCTGCTGCAAACTGGCAGACAACTTGTCACCCAGCAATGGCTGGAGACCTTTTAGTTGTCCCAGCTGGAGGAAGTGGGTGCTGCTGGCATCTAGTGGGTCGCTGCTCAACCTCCTGTAATGCACGGGGCAGCCCCTCGGGGCAGCCCCTCCGCGCCGTTTCACCACAAAGAATTGTCAGGGTCAAAAAGCCAGTCACGCCTGAGGCGGAGAGACCCTGCCCAAAGCAGAGAGCTGTCCATCTGTCAACTCTATTTTTTTATCTCTTGTTTCCAAATCCCAGTTGCTTAATCCATTCCCTGCCCAGCCTCCCTTTTAGTTTATTTCCCGTTTTCGTGTTATCGCTTCTTCTGGCCACGGCATCCTTCTCCTTGGCTGAATCTCCTTTCTGCCTTTAAACTTGGTCAGATCTCACCTCCTAGACTCGCCCTCCTCTGGCCTCTGTGTTCTCCCTTTACTTCAGCAGCCACCTTAGCTCTCAGCTGGAGGAGCTGGGAAAATATTTTTCTTAGGATTCTGTTGATTTTCCAAGTTTTCACAAATCCAATGCAGCTCTGAAGCTTCTGGATTCAAAGTCTGTTGAGCATGTCACATGCGCCCGAAGGTGCCGCCAAGCTGCCATCGACTCTGAGCATCCTTGCTCCTTCCCTCCACACTTCCTTCCATTCACCGGCTGCTGGCCACGCAGGCTGCCCGCCAGGTCTTCATGATGTTGGTGGCTGTGTTGCTTGCACCGGTGTGGCGCGGTGGTACTGGCTCTCTTCCTGCTGTAAGAGAGGGGAGAAATACCTTCCCCTACCTCCATTCATTCATTGAAAAACAAATGAGCGTTTGCTGTACGGAAGGCAGTACTGGGTGTGTTAGTAATTAAAGGAAGTAAGAGAACGCTGTCTCTGGAAACCCCAGCTCTCATGGGGAGGTGAGCAGGATGACCCACACCCAGACTCAGTGCTGCCTACTGTAACCAAGCTCACGTGCAAGAGGTAAGGCGCTACGGGAGCAGAGAGGAAAAAGTAGTTTATACTAGTTCCCCATGGCTGTTCTGAGAAGTTAGCACAACTCAGTGCCTTAAAACAACACACACTTATTGTCTTGTGGTTCTAGAAGTAAGAAGTCTGACATCCCTCTCACGGGGCTAAGATCACGGTGTCAGCAAGGCTTGGTTTCCTTTGCAGGATCTGAAAGCAGGTGTTGGTTGGATGCAGAAAGAAAAGAACCAAATATCTTCGTTTTCTGTAAAGACTCCAGGGTAGAGCTTATTGATGGAATGCTCGCAGGTGGTGAACGCTGAATGAGGGCATGAATGAAGGAATGGTGGGCAGCCCCTCCCTGCGAGGGCACAGAGCACAGCAAAGCCAGGACTGAGAAATCGAAGGCCACTAATCACCAGTTTCCTTTCCGCTGGGTCCTGGTCTCTAACATCCCTCCTTTGCAGACGACGGGCGGTGAAGTGTAGCCATCAAGTTGGACACAAGGTAGCTGAGCGGAATCATCACGAGAACCCAGGCATGCCGCCTCCCTCCACCTTCCCCAATACCAGCACTGAAGCTCCGCGTTCTGGAAAAGACCCCTGAGTTTGGAGATCGCTGTGTTCGATCCCAAAGCACGTGACTCTTTAAGGCGGTCCTCTGCCGGTTGCGACAGCACCGACCCTGGCTCTGTGTTTATTTATTTCTCACTCCTTGAAAAAACTCTACCCACATTCAATCAAGTCCCAGAGAAAGGGGTCAGAAGGCAAGCGGCTTAAACTACCTCCACTTAACAGCCCCTTCCTACAAACAACATTTTCTTTCTCTTAAGGCCAAGCTTGTTCTCCCAACTAGGAGCATGAATAAATCAATGCGGGCCGAGCTGTGCCGCTACCAGAGGAAACGCCCCCCGTCGGCAGGCATGAAGGCCCATCTCCGGAAATCAAGACATTTATGAAAAGCGTGAAAGTTGCTCCCGCTCAGGGATAGGACGCCTTCCCCACATTAAGGAATTTGTAGCCGACAGTAACTGTTTTGAGGCCGGCTTTATTTTTCTTTTGGCCTGAATTCCCTGAAAAATATAAGGTCAAGGTTAAGAAAACTTAGAACAGCAGTTTAGGGGATTGAAGGAAAACAGTACGATTTAGCATAAGCCTTCACCCCCACCCCCACCCCCTGCCCCTTGGCACAATTCTGCTAGGCGTCCTAGCGGGAGAGGTTGGAAGTTATGGTTAATGAGGTGCTGTGATTGTCGGGAGGTGGCTGCAATCACGGTGAAGTCTGCCAGAAGCAAGGATGAGCAGACAGCACGGGGATGGGGTGGGGGAGGGGACCGCTGTGGGCTTCCTGCTCAATGCGCCCCCTTGCGGGCAGCACCACTTCTTTGGGAAGCTATGGTCTGCTTTTTGTTTGTTTGTTTGTTTGTTTAAATCCTCACTGGAGGACATGCTTATTGATTTTAGAGAGAGGGGACAGGAGGGAAAGAGAGAAACATTGATGTGACAGAGAAACATCAATCAGTGGCTTTTCATCCACGCCCCAATGGGGGACTGAATCTGCAACCTAGGCACGTGCCCTGTCCAGAAATCGAATCTGTGAACTTTTAGTCCCTGCAACGACGCTCCAACCAACTGAACCACACTGGTCAGGGCACTGTGACCTCAGTGTTAAGGATCAAAGTAACAAACATTTTGTAAGTATCAGAAAGGAGCAGCGCCTTCCCCATTGTCCATGGCCAACAAACCATTGAGACCAAATGCAAACGGCTGTGTCTTCCCTGCCCGGCTCCCCAGGGTGGGAAGTCTTGTAAAACAACCGAATGGTGGTGGAGTCGGGAAGCTCTTTTTCCCCATCTCTTGCATTCCCCATCAATGAATGTTACCCGAAGTTCTCTAACACCTCATGTAATTCATTCATGAGAGTCAGCTGTTGGGTTGTTTCATTTGGGTTTATTTTGCCTTACGGAGAAGTGTTTCTGTGTATAAATGACACATTTTAGAAATAAATCAGAGAGAAACAGGTCCCCACAGCAGCTCACTGTTAGAGTTAAATTGCAACGTTCTAACCTCAAAATGCATATTTTGGCACAAGTCACAGCTGGCCAAGGTTGTTCCTACTTACTCATCTTCCTCCAGGCTCCCAAAATGTTTCCTGGAATATGCTCATGGCGGGGTGTGGGGGCAGAGTGTTATTTATAATCTCACATAATCCTCCTTCTCATACTGAACACATCCAGGGGTGCTTTCCACAGGAAGAATAACAGCTCATTGTGAGTTGGGAGGAATGCGAGGGAGGTACTTGGCTCTCCTGCCACCTCCAACCTGCATCCAATTTAGAAAAGGCTTGGCCTTCTGAGGAGGGCTACAAAGGGGTGGCCCCTCCCACGGACTTGTCTGAGCCCATACTTCAGTGCATGCCTGACCTTCAGCAGGGACATGGTAGGCAATGGATGGCAATGGCAGTGATCAGACGCAGTGCTGCTTGTTGCATCTTTGAACCTTAACTTTACGGCTCACATAACTCCGGCCATCCTTGAATCCACCATGATAAATTCAGGAATGAGCATTGGCTGGAAACTCAGCCATAGGATGTCTTCAGCAGAGGCATAAGAGACAACTGAAGGGTGGTCTTTAGTTGTGGGAATCAACCAGACTTAGGAAGAGACAGATTTTGGAATTGCCCAAATTCCAAAATCCACGGGTTCATACCCATGCTGTACCCTACTAGCTAGGGGCCATGGTCACGTCACTCAAACTTGCTAGTCCCAAGTTTCCTTATCTTCGAAATGGGGATGATAAACCCCATTCCATAAGGTTACTGCGAGGTTCCGTAATGCATGCAGGTCCTGCACAGGACCGAGTACGAGGCATATGAAGTGTGCTCGGTGAGCGTGCTGCAGGCACACTCCTGTGAGTGAGCACTGAGTGATGGTAGAGGACAAAAGTAAGAACCCTAACTTTATAGAACACCAATGTCATAAGAAAGTCACCTAATTAGCTCTGTGTCTCAGATTTTCCTCCTATAAACTGCTATGCCTACCTCAACGACAGGGGCACTTAATTAAATAACATTTAGATAGTGCTTTAAATTCTACCGAGAGGCACGTTGTGAATACAAAATGTCAGTCTGCTATCCCTCATCAGTTCTAATGTAAAGAGAAATTATCTTAAGATTTGTAAGTATCTTTGTTGAACTTGCTCTAGGAGTACTTTATAAATTATTCTACCAGCAAGCTTACTTTACATGCTACAGATTCTTCATACCACAACGGGTATTCTATAAGCACAGTTGGTTAAATACAACATGCACAGTTTGGCTACAGGCTCTGTATAATGAATTTATTATACGACAATCAATCAAGGGGCTTCGGGTTTGAATGAGTGCTTTCTGAAAGATCCTAGTGACCCGCAGTTACTTATCAAGAAGGATGAGGAGAGGGAAGATGAGGAAAGCCACATTGCAGTTCTCTCTTTGCTGATTCGGGACATTGCCAGCTAGCCTGTAGCTGGAGTGCCTTGGGGCAGACTTTTCTAATCAAGGCTCATTCTGGGAAACATCTTCTCCTTTGGCTCGGGTGCAGCTGAGATGGACTCAATTAGCCAGCTCGCAGATCAGACGAAGAGCCGGGGAAATGTGTCCTCTCCAGCCATATACATTCTGTATCGCCCCGCACTGTCACTCTGGACTGCATCGCTCATGCTGAAATTCAGAGAAATCTGGGAGACACCCAGAAAACGGTGGTTAACTCAGGAGTTCCCTTACTACTGTTGTGACCATTACCCGTAGGATGCTCTCCTCGCCGAACGCTCACGTGATACTCTTGAAGTCTGGAATTTAAACAGAATATGGGTTGGTAAGTGACTAAAAAGAGAACTTTCCATTATTCTATTAATTAAAGCCATCCCACAATGGCAGAAATATGTTTGTTATTATCTAGTCACCCTTTCCAGCTAAGCAATAGGAGCAAACACTCATGTGGGGAATTTCAGTGACTCGGGGCTTAACGTTTCATTTTCTGGTGCAATGGATTGAGTTCTGTCCTTCAGAAAGATGTATTTATGCCCTAACCCCAGGACCTCAGGGTGTGGCCTCACTTGGAAAAAGGGTTCTTGCAGATGTAATTGGCTAAGATGAAGTCATGCTGGAGTAGGAGGGGCCCTGCATGCAACATCTCTGATGTCCTCGTAAAGAAAAGTCACAGCAGGAGACATGGCCAGGTGACTTGTCACAGAGACAGAAATTGCAAGGATGCATCCACAAGCCAAGGAATGCCAAGAACTGTTGGAAAACACCAGAAGCTGGAAGAGGCAAGGAGGATTCTCCCCTGAGGGTGTCAGCAGAGACAGGGCCCTGTTGACACCTTGAATGACACCTTGCTGTGGGCTTGAGCCACCTAGTTTGTGGCACTTTGTTAGGGCAGTGCTAGGAAACTAATCCTGGTTTGCACATTTCTTTTCATTCTATCTGATGTCAATTCGTAGTATGTAAAGGGTTAAGCTAAATCTTCAAGAATTAATCCTTAAACCATTTGCATCTGCTAACACTTCAAGCCTCATCAGTAAACAAGTATTGCCATATCCTGACCTCAGTGGCTACGCATGGCTCCCTCAAATGCTACATGCAGCCCTAAAAGTCCTCGTAATGAACAGCAATGGACATTGTAAACTATGAAAAGTCTATGGTTTAAAGCTTCAGTATGTCTCTTCATCTAGTTATACAATCACCAAATGGAGTATTTATCAAACTGTCAATCCTTAGAAGAAAATCACTAGCAAGTATCACCAGAAAAGCATATGTTACTTACTATTACTTCCAGGATAATAAATAAGCCAGGTATGGACTTTTTTTTGTTGGCACTGGTGAATTTTGGCTCCCATCCTGATTGCTGGGAATACTGAGTTGCTTTAATCACTGTCTTCTAGTGACTGTTGTATAAAACCAGAATTTGAGCACTCTCTGGGACATATTCCCTTTGGCTTTACCTGTTTGTCAAAGACCTGCTTTATAAACAGTGCAGCAAGCATTATCTTAAGAGGATGGGCAGATAAAGATAAAAATAATTTAAATAAATGATTTGATAGAGGAAGTTGATGTGATGGATTACTTGACTAAGTTAATATTTTGTTTGCAAAGCACATTTAATGACATGGGAATGCTTAATATATATTTTGGTGAGAAAAGTCAGCGAGAAATTCATGTATAGTTTTATATTAAGTAAAACAAAGTCTGCACAGAAAAATATTAACAGGGACAACTCTTGTGTGGTGGGATTTCAAGCATTTTTTATACTTTATACTATATATTTTTGATACTTTCTTTCTTTTTGATACTTTCTATCTATACTACATTCTTTCCCAAATTCTCAACATAAGCAAAAATTACCTCGGTAATCCAAAAGTAATCTAATGTTAAAAGTAAATGCACCAAAGCATTAATAGTTGTTTTCAGCATATTGTAAATAATTTTTAATTCTAGTTTTTGGGCTTTCTATATTTCCCAAAATAAGTTTTTAATTAACTTCACTATGGAAGTAAATTAAAGTTTTTTGAAAAATATGTAACTTTATGGGTGATCTAGACATCCTAGGGGTCTCTAAGGTATCAGAGCTGCTGGAAAATGACCCATGAGACTTTGGACATGGTGTCAGAGGGCCCACCATCCTGCCTGTCCTGGATTGTGTAATGGCTCCGGAATGTTCTCCCATTTCCATGCTCTTTGTCATGTGACTTTGCAGTTCTTCCCGATGATGGGGCAAAGAACGTTCCCCCACCCCCTTGATGCCAGCTGGGCCTGTGACTTGCTTTGGCCAGTGGAATATGGGCGGAAGTGACAGCACATCGGTACTAGGCCCAGGCCTGGCCATGCATCACTTGCTGCCCCCTGACCTGCACCTGTGCCATCCCCACGAGAGGGTACTCCGGGAGCAGCTGCTGCTCCTCCAGCCCAGGTGAGCCCAGGTCCCACCTGTAGTGAAGAGCTGAGCCCAGCAAGACCTGCAGGCTGAGGCAGAACCACCTGGCTGAGCCCAGCTGCACCAGCAGTCAGTCACCCTATCGACCCACGAGCGTGAAAGTAAATGTCTACTGATGAAAGCATGAAAGTAAATGTCTACTGATGAAAGCTATTGAGTTCAGGGTGGTTTGTTATGCAGCGAAGACTAGCCGCTAAAATCACACTCGCAAAGACACAATATTGAGCTGGATGAACAGTGGACCAGTATGAGGACTGACAAAATGTGACGAAGTACGACATCACACCCAGTTCTGTGAAAGATTCTTACAGTGTAATGTAAAAATATAAATGGCTCTGAATCTTGATGAAGCAGGTTCTTGTGAGTATGTGAATTTCTAATGTGTGTCTGTGGCAAAATTATGGAAGGCTATGACCATCCCCATACAATGCTTGGTTGATGTTTGTCTTCTCTAGCTCTCAGTTAAACTCATTAATTATGCAGTTTTCACTTTGGCATGTTCTAATTCCCACTGGACCATGTTTTCTTTTTTGTGTGTTATAATCTTCAATGTTTATTTAACAATACTCTAAGAATTCTAAGAATATTAACTATTCCTTAATCTTTGGTCTGCAGACCACACCTTTTCAGAGTGAGGTTTCTCAATCTTGACCCCATTGGTATTTTAAGCTAGATAATTCTTTGTTATTTGGAGTTATCCTGTGCGATGTAAGATGTTAGCAGCATCCTGATCTCTACCCACTAAATGACCATAGCACACACCTCTGCCAATCAAAAATGCCTTCAGACATTTCCAAATGTCCCTGGGGGTGGCAAAGTCACCCTTAGTTGAGAGCCACTGCTTTAGGAAAACGGGAATGCAGGGTGGTTGAGTCAAATTTACAATGACAGACATCACTGGCCATTTTTTCAAAGTCTAGGTTTATAATAATTCAGAGCAGCATAAAAACAGAACAAGTAGAACTTCTGATTCTTATGGTCATCAGAAGTATATTGTTATTGATGAGTTGGGGGAGGGAACCAGAGTGTACTGGTGGCCTGACAGGCAGGTTTTCTGAACCTGTCTGCACCGACTCTGAAGTCAGACTAAAACATCCCTATTACGCACACCAGCAGGAAGCCCCATGGGCAGGCAATACCCCAGAAAAGGTTTTTTAAACTACAGCACCATGGCCAGCTTAACACCTCATAAACATCAGTGAGCAGCGAAAATCTAATGTAAATGAGAAACTTCGAATACCACCTTACTCAAAGGTTCCATTTCTATCAGACAAAGGGTGGAGCAAAATTCAATTTCCTGATGGTTTCTATGCTTCAGTAGGAATGTGGCCAAGCACCAGTTATGACAACGGGGCACGTGGTGAAATTGGCAACAAAAACTGGGGCTTGTTTTCAAGACTGCATCCTTTCCGGTGGAACTCGGGTAAGTTCGAACTGCACTTGGACTTTGGAATGCTGGGATAAAATCTCCAGGCTCTCCATGGCCTTTGGCTGTGAGATCTTTCATTAAAGTGCTTCCCAGATAAGGTCAAGTTAAAGCAGTTCATCATCACCAAGTCCTTATTGTATGAAATGTTAAAGGAACTTATCTAAGAAAAAGAGGAAGATCAAAACTATGAACAGCAAAATGACAACAAACTTACAACTATCGATAACTGAACATAAAAATAAAAACAAACTGAGCAAACAACTAGAACAGGGACAGAATCACAGAAATGGAGATCACCAGGAGGGTTATCAGCAGGGAGGGAGGTGGGGGGAGAATGGGGGAAAAGGTACAGGGAATAGGAAACATAAACTGTAGGTGCAAAATAGACAGGGGCAGGTTAAGAATTGTATGGGAAATGGAGAAGCCAAAGAACTTATATGTATGACCCATGGACATGAACTAAGGGGGGGGGCAATACTGGAGGGAGGTGGGGTGCAAGGCAGAGGGGGATAAAGGGGAGAAAAAAATGGGACAACTGTAATAGCATAATCAATAAAACCCATACTTTGAAAACAAAGTATCTGGTTCTCAGTTTACTCAACTGTGGAATGACAAGGTTGGACTATAGAGGGTCCGCCACCCCTTTCGATGAGAACATTCTTTGAGCTATAGGATGGTTCGTTTGTCCGTGCGCACCACAGAGGAACTGAGCAGCACCGGGAGAGTTTCTTCTAACAAGATTCGACTTACGCTTTAAGCAACTTGCCCCAGAAGATTTTTACACAAAACAGCAAAACTTGCCGAAACCCAAAAGACTGAACCCCCCTGTTTGCACTTGAGACCTATGAAGAGATCCAGATGAAACCCGTAAAGAAGGAAGAAAAGATTCATTGATTTGTCATTGCAAACTCAACAGACTTAAGAAAATTATGGCAAAAAAGACACGCCCCAGATAGAGTAGAGCAGGACTGAATATGTGTTAACGTCCCTAAGTCACTAAATAAAATGAGAAAGAAATCCCAGGGAATTAATAAAGGGTGATAGGGATGGATTTCAAAAACCGCCAACCCATCCATTAAATTTATTAGATATGAAAATGTGTGATCAGGCTAAAGGAAGAATTTGGTTAACATGTGGTACAGAAAAATGGTGGGAAAAGATACATTTCCACTCAGAGGAATTCCTTATTGGTGCTGGTATACACTGGGAGGAGAGGGGTCTCTGGAAGATAAAGGGATGGGGGAAATGCCCTCCTACGTGGTTTTCACAAACTAAGGGCAAGGGAACTTCAGGGAGCCTTTAAAACATGGTTCTCTTGAGAAAAGGGAACATAAAGAGCCGTCCAATCACATGAAGAAAAGGCCTGAGCTATACTCTCAGCTGTGCCCACACCCCTATCCTGGGCATCAGTGACTGATTCTCTGCCACCGTGCACCCTGTGCTGAAGGGACATAGACCCTGCCTCTCTTCAGGATCGGAGTCTCCAGGCTTCTCCCTCCCAGGACAGGATGCAAGGTTTGTTTGCTTCACAATGAAGATGTAGCCATGGAATTTCAGTTCCTAATTTATTCACTTTTAAAAGTTTCTTCCAACTCCCCCACAAGGGAATTAGAATTTGTATCCAGTTTTTGTCGTTAAAGATACTTTAAAAAATGCAAATAGGCTGATCATGGGGAAATGACCTGAGGGAGACATTGAGAATCTTTTCTAATGCATGTTCGAAAGCTCCGCATTCTTGTCTCTCGTGGGCATACCAGAAATACTTTATTTAGTTTAAATGAGTGGAAAGATCCAGCACTTGGAAAGAATTACTACTAGCCTTGTTTGTTCCAATAAACAACCAAATTTCTTGTTGCTCAATAAAAATCAAAACTGACATTGTAAAAAAAAAAAAAAAGCCCAGAGAACATGAAATCTTGGACTGCGTTTAAGGCTGATAGATATTTCCAAACTCTTTTGATAACCCTGAGGGAGAAGCCTATTTTGGTTTTCACAATGTGAGTGAAAAATACTTCTCTGGAAAACCTTTCACAAATTGGCCAAAAGTTTTTTTCTGATTCCAATTCCAATTTGTCTTAGATCTATTGAAAGATTTTGGGCCGGTGGAGCAGCATTAGAGGGAAGTAGGCTTCCATTATTATAAGTCAAAAGACCTGTTCTGCATAATTCTACAGTTAACAGTGATATCCAGTAAAATAGCAAGAATTCGGAATTTAATCATGATTTCAATTCTCTTAAAACTGGGTCGGGGCATATTTTAAAGATTCACTTGACTTAAATAGACTTTAGCTACGTCTGTCCAGGGGAAACACAGAATTGAGCTCAGCAAGTGTCTGAACCATGAGAACAAGGAGGACTTACCCTCTGAAGAGGGTTCTCCGTGAAAGAGGCTGGACGAGGCCCACTGGGCGATGGGAATGAGTGAGATACCAGGACAGAACTCCAAAAGGGATTTGCAAGATTTCCGGCCTAACCCCTAGAACTGTGAGTGGGGTGAGAGAATCACACTTGTGTTTAGTTTAGGTTATCCAGCAAAAGAGTTTGTACAGGTGTGACTGAGGTCATTGACCGGTTCGCTCGGAGCTGATCCAGAGAGATTATCCGGATGTGCCCGAACTAATCACGTGTGTCTTAAAAGCAGAGAGTGCCCTGGCTGCTGGCGCTGCTGCTGGCGTGAGGATGGACTGGGTCCCTGAGCAAGGACAGGGGAACGGCCTACAGAGCTGACAGCGACCCCAGTCAGTAGTCAGCATGGAAACACGACTGATTCTACAAGGGCGAGGAACTGAAGGCCGACGGCCGGAGGGACTTGGGCACCGACTCTTCCACGGAGCTCCCAGATTGTAGCCAATCCGGCCAACGTCAGAGTTTGGCCTTGCTGGGGCACCCACCCAGACTTGTGACGCACAAAGCTGTGAGAACAGATGGGTGGTGTCTTTCGCTGCTAAATTCACGGTAACTTGTTACACAGCAACGGAAAACTGATGCAGTGCTTTGTAGTATTTTGGCTCCAAGATCTAAAATTCCATCATGTGCTACTGTACATATTGTATAAGGCAGGTGTCTTTGTTTTTTAGCTTTGTTTATCATGGAAAATTTCAAGCCATACATTTGTCATTTGTTACCCATTTGTGCATGTGAAAGAGCAGGGAGGAGAGATGGAGAGAGAGAGCTGGAGTATTTCAAGGCAAATCAGAAAAAGAGTTTCTTGCATTGTGGCTAGGGGAAGATTTGCATCAGCATCACCTGGCGAACTTGCTAGAAGCACAGGTTTGAGTCCTACTATCAGATCTACTGAGTCTAACTCTGTGGCATGTGGGGGCCAAGAATCAGCATCACTTTGAAGTCCCCAGGGGACCCTGAAGGCACTATTATGCTAAGTGAAATAAGTCAGACAGAGAAAGACAAATACTATGTGATGTCACTTGCATGGAGAATCTAAGCCAAACTCGTAGACACACAGAGTGGAATGGTGGGTGCCCGGGGCTAGAGGGTGGGGAAACAGGGCGATGCAGGCAAAGGAGACCAACTTCCAGTTATCAGCTCATTCTGGGGATCCAATGTACAGCTTTATGACCATAGTTGACAACACTGTGTTGTATACTTGTTGCTAAAAAAGTACATCTTAAATGTTCTTACCAGACACAAAACCCAGTAACCGCATAGGGAGGTGACGGTGGTGTTAACAAACCTTATTGTGGCGATCACTTTACAATATGTAAGTGTATCAAACCATCACATCATCCCCCTTAAACGTGTACAATGTTATATGTCTGTTACATCTCAACAGAGCTGGAAAAAATTATTTTAGAAAGAAGTCCCCAGGATTTGCTAACAAACCTAAAGGGACTTGAAACTGTCACTCGCCAGCAACTCCGTCTTCTTCCCCCGAAACAGTGTCATTCCTCAGCACCGAGGTGGATAAGAATCCACATGCTGGCCACCCCTCCCCCTCTTCCATCTACAGTCCTCCACAGAGAGATGAGACAGGTGGCAGCTACGAGAATCAGAGTCGGTGCTGGGGACAGCACTGGAGACTCGCCGCACCTGCTCTGGGGCGCGGAATGCCTGGCTTTGCATCCCAGCCCTGCAGCTGCGCAAGCTGGGTGATCTTGGGCAAGTTACGAGAACTCTCCGAACCTGAATTTTTTCCATGAGTACTTGAGAATAAGATTACCTACCGACTTTCTAGAATAGTCACAAGGATTAAATGAGTAAATACAACCAAAGTACTTCCGATGCATTGGAAGCCCTCAAGAGTAATATTATTAACAGTTGTTCTCTTGACCTGCTGGCCAACTCCATTTATTCTCTTCAGTCAGATGCCACATAAAACATCCTGGGGAGGTGCCCAGAACCAGATTTAAAATTTCAATTAACTTATGTTACAATAAACTAGCCTACTGAATTGAATATCAAATTAATTTTGGGGAGAGCTCTTGGAATGAGTCATAATTGTGTGGGGTATCCATTTATCAGTAAGAAAAAAGTGCTGTTCTCAACACCGCGCCATGGTTCTCTCTCATTGTGCGCCCGCACAAATTAGCAAGGGTTTTATATAATGGGCAGGGGGTTGTCGTTTTTCTATAGAGAAACCCGAGAGTTCACTGAACTTTCACAAATAAATAATTGGATTTATTTTAACATGATAATGTTACCACACATAAGTTCTTCGGATAATCCTCTTTCTAATTTAATGCCGTCAATGAGATATCAGGTTCTTTGCGGTTGGTTTGTTTGCTTTTCCCATGACCCAAGAAAGAAATGCGCCAGAGGAGGAAACACTATCTAAATAAATGTGGTAATGGGTTTGAGAGAAACTTGGTGCTCTTGGTGAGGACATTATTACAATGTGTTCACACGAATTTCTTTGCCCCTCCATGTGCTCTGTTCATTCACTCATTCTTTTACTCAAGATCATGTTTTGACAGTTGGCTATGTGCTATGTTAGGGAACAGTGACAGAAAGACAGACAGTGCCCACCCTGATGAAGACAAAAAATAAACGAGCTAATATTTCTTGTGAGCATTCAAGTCCAGGCACTGTGTTAGGTACTTAATATCGGCTGTCTCCGTTCATCCTCACAACCTGATGAGAAATACAACTCCAGCCCTGGCTGGGGTGGCTCAGTAGGTTGGGCATCGGCCTGCAAAGCAAAATGTCACTGGTTGGATTCCAGTCGGGGCACATGCCTGGGTTTCGGGGCCAGGTCCCTGGTAGGGGGTGTGGGAGAGGCAACTGATGAATGTTTCTCTGACACCTGCTCTCTTTATCCCTCCCTTCTCCTTTCTAAAAATAAATAAAATCTTTTAAAAAAATGTAGAAATACAACTCCATTGTACGGATGAGGAGATTGAAACCCAGGTTAAGTAACTTGCTTAAAGTAACACAGCTCTGGGGAAAGAGAGCTGGGATTCCAACCTGATTTCAAACACATGTTCCTAACCGCGGTCCTTGGCCTCTCTTTTTTCCAGTTCCTCCTCAACACCAAACCCGCTGTTCTTGTTAGGGGGCTGGCTGTCTGTCCCGCACACAAAACCTCCATGCCTTGGCCCTTGCTGGGCAGCGTGATCCCCAATGGAAACCAACCTTGTATGTCTATGTAGGCCTTTTCTGGGTGTATTCCTGGCTCCCTAACCCATGATGCTTCTTCAGCCTCTGACACTACGGCACACTCCCCACCCCACCCCCTTACACATCAACTCCTTCGGCATGTTCATCTGATGTTCCGAACTAGACTGTAAACTCCAAATTAGATTATGAAGTTCCCCAAAGACTTCTATTTTCTTTTCTTTCCTCCTAGCCACAGAACTTAGATAGTTAGGTGTCCAATTAATGACCATTGCTTTTTCGAGGCTAAATTCATTCAAGTGTCCTAAAAACACAAATAGATTCATAGACAAAGTATGTGAGCTATTTAGGAATTAGTAAATAGTACGTGCTTGCTTAGTGGAGCCTCCTCTCTTCAATTAATTACTGCCATTGTCAGGACACTGCCTACGTGACTGGTTTTACAATGACTGCACAGTCCTGGTTTACCTAACACAGACCAGGCTTGCACTGCTACCTGAAGCCTTTGGACCAAGGCCAAAGCTAGGGGTCACTGGAGCGCCCACTTGGCCTGAAATTGAAGGACGGGTACTCAAGTCTGTCCTCAGTTGTCTCCTGCTCTGAAAACTCACAGACCTTTGTATTATCCCTTCGTAACTCAGCATGCACAGCCTTGAGTTGTCATTTTTAATAGCTGTGTGGTCTGCAAGCTCCTCAGCAGCTGCATGGCTGAGCTGGTCCCGGGTCTACTGAGAGGATCATTGCCCGGACCTCTCGTGCGGAAGCTGCTGTGGTGTCACAGTTGCTGATGACCACTGGCTCTTCAGAGTGATCCGGGACTGGCAGGAAGTCTTCCCCCCTTTCCGATGTGTGGGCTGAACTCTTGACGTCCTTTATCCCCTTCGCATCACTTCCCTTTTGGAGTACCAAACGCTGGGTGTTTGCGGTCGCAACATCGTAGAATCGTCTCGCCTGCCCATGGGAGGGGAAACGTCTTGAGAGGGAGGAAAGTCTACGGGATCTCACTCATTCTCCGCCCATCTCTCTATTACTTGCCATGTCCTAAGCTCGGCTGGAAGAGCTTGCACTTCTTTCCCTCCTGCGGAAGAGGACTGGGCATGGGCTACTAGGCTGACCTGCTTCCCTGGGGGAGAGAGGGACGGTCGGCCTGAAAACAAAGCAGTACCCTCTGAGATGCCTCCCTTAGGTGAACTCTGGGGGCCGTGTTCCATTGGGAGACTGAATGGGAACTAGAAGCTTGCCGCCTGCTGACGTTTTACCTCCCTCTCACCTCTCCCAAAGCTGTCCCATGTCACGTGTAGGCAGCTGTAGGGATGATGTAAATTCAGTACCCCTACACCTCACTGGATCCTTTATCCTCACACAGGCAGATGATAAAGTATGTCTCAACACCATCGGAAAGGGCTTCACCATGAGTTTTCTTTTCCGTCTGCCTCTCCATCCCTTGGACGCTCTACTAGATAATGCAGTATTTATGTCCCCTCTAAGGACTAGGACTCCAAGTGATCACATAGCAGGGGACTTAGAACTTCCTCTTTGAGCGTTGCTGTATTTTAGATGAATATTCTCCATTTTCTCACTCTGGTTTTTCATAGATTTGCGTTCCTTGAACAGTCTTGAGCCACTTCCTGACCACAAATTTCCTCATTTGGAAACTATGGCTCTATCCCTGGGTCTTATTTACCAACTCTTTTCACTCATCTCTGGTTCAGTCCTGAGGCTTTTTCTTGGACTTCTGTGGTCAGTGGCCATTTTTTTCTGGAGCAGAACAGATTTGTGATAGGCCTCTGGGTTTCCTCTTCTCCCTGATTTTCTCTCTGCTGAAAGTTGCTGCCTCTAAGGAGCTCTCAGGAATCATGGTTAATAAGTTAGGCCTCAGGCTCAAGTGGTCAGACGGGACATTAGGTCACACTCTTAATCATCATCAGAATAAAAACCCATTAAAGATTTAACGGAGACCCCCACCAACTCTGTTGGCCTTGCCAAGAAAGATGACTCTTCAAACAAGGGCACTTATCCAGCAGATCATCAAGAAGTGGGGGTAGTCCAAAAGTTTAAACTTAACAAAAACGGACTCCATATAAATGAGATATCAGTTCCTTCAAGCATGCTCCCAGTTGAGTAACTCCGAGTGTACTCTCCATTCTGTGGCAAACGTGACCTCTGCAGGACAAGGCGGTGACACATTAATTACTTAATGGTGAATAAATCTGTTTTTTAAAAAATGCTTCTAGCTCTAAAGTGTATGTTCATATTTTGCACTTGAAAGTTAACATGTGCAAGGCTGCATAACTCAAGAGTTAGGAGAGCCTAAGAATTACTCCATACTGAGCATTTTACAGGGTGCCATCTTGGTCTCCATTTCATTGGTACAGAGCAGGAAACTGTATGTGGGAGTTCCTCAGACACAGGTGACCTGAGCTTTCTTCCCCACCATGCAGACAGTCTTCACAGTCACCCTCTGTGGGACATACGTGTGAGTCCCCCAGTTGCTCCCCATGAGCTGAGAGGGCAGAGCCACGGTCCCTTTTTCTCTGTAGGGCAGCCCCAAGATTAGTCCTTGTTTTGGGTGAATGTTCATGGTTCTTTCCTTCCCCTGATCCCATCTTAACCCCCCATGTTTTCCTCCAACAGTCTTAAAATGCAGATGGGCAAAGGGTCAAGGAAAATTTGGGGCAATTCCCTTTTTGAGGTTAAAATCTTTAGCTCTATTTCTCTTATTCAACTTTCACTGCAGCCAGCACTATGTATGAACATGAACTTCCCAAGGCTCTTTTGCTACTCACTTTGTCATCATTGCGTTTGACATTACCTGACATCCATAGAGCTAAGTCCTTCCAACATTTTTCTTGTGTGTCAGTTCATTTTTAAAGAAAACAACCAGGACAGGTGTAGAGAACCAGAATTTCCAGACTGAAGCTAATCTTAATGTTTCCCAGTTGTACTTCCTATGGAAGCCCAAATGCACTTATAAAATCGGTGGCAATCCATCCTCGACTGATCCCTAGTGATAGGAGATTCACCATCACACGATCAAAGCCCACCATTTCACAAATACCTCTGTTGAAAAAAATCTTTGTTGATATGAATCTTGTCACTTCTACCCCTTGGCCCAAGTTTTAGAACTTAATATCTTTTTCACATAATTGCTTTTAGAATAGTTAATGAGAACTATCTTGCCCCCTGAAGTATTCTTGTATTCAGGCTAAATGGGTGTGGATTTCCACCCCTGTCACCATCCTGGCCACCCTTAGTATGGTTCAGTTCTCTTAAGGTGTCATGCAAAGAGTTGACTATGCTTCAGTTGTGCCAAGACTATCATCACCTCTTATTGTTTCCATTTCACAGATGAGAAAACTGAGACTACCTGGTGAATGACTTAACCCTGGTCATAAACTAGACCTTGAACTTGGCTCTCCATTCTCTTTAGCAGAGAAAAGGGATCCCCTGTGATTTAATTTTTGTTCACATTTCCTGATAAAACTTTAACATCTGGCCAGAGACCCCATTTAACACTGAGATAAAACCACCTGGGATGCTACTGGTTTCCTTGTCCATGAAATGGTGGAAAGGGGCTGAGACAAAAAGCCTTTCTGGAAGTGTCCGTTCGTTCATCGACCTAAGACAATAGTCTTAAAGTTGGCGGCTTGGGTATGAGCATCCCTCCCTCTCTCCCTCTCCCCTCCCCTTCCTTCGTTCCGCCCTCCTTCCCCTCCTCTGCCTCCTTCCCCTCCCCTTTCTTTTTGTGGACACCATGCCTATTGTGTTTGTTAGCTACCTGTTCTGTGAAGCAGCCTGTCTGTGACTCAGCAGGATGGTCAAGCAGATGGACGCTATTGCCATAAGACACCAACTGGAGACTGGAATTAGGAAAGTGCTCCTGTTGATTTGAGCCTTCAGCTTTGGCCCATTCAAACTTTTCATTCTTAGCTACAAGAGATATAGCAAGGAAATATTCTTTCTGAATACATCAAGTTTAGAAAAAGGAATTCTAAACTTTAGAACTCCAGGCCCTGGCTGGTGTAGCTCAGTGGCTTGAGCTTGGGCTGTGAACCAAAGGGTCGCAGGTTCAATTCCCAGTCAGGGCACATGCCTGGGTTGCAGGCCAGGTCCCCAGTAGGGGGCAGGTGGAAGGCAACCACGCATTGATGTTTCTCTCCTTCTCTTTTTGCCTCCCTTCCCCTCTCTCTAAAAATAAATTAATTAATTAAAAAAAATAAACTTTAGAACTCCAGATGATCTCAATTGTTGTAAATGGCTCAAAGCAAAATAAGTATAAATTCATTTTAAGAAATAAATGCATTCTATGTGGAACTTTTAAAAGACCCAGGAAATCGATCAATCATTGTGTCTCACTTCCAGGAAGGATAGAGTCACATGAATAGAGCCACTCCGCCATGGCTGGATATCTGATGGGCTTGTGGCTCAGAGTTTGGAGACACAACTCAAGAGTGGGTCGTGCTAGACTTTGGAGAAAATTGTTTTCTCAGGTGGTGGGCATATTTCCAAAGGAAATGAAAACAGGACCTCAAAGAAATATCATCACTCCCACGAAAATTGGGGCATTATTCACAATAGCCAAGGGATGGAGATAACCTAAGTGTCCATCAGCGGATGAATGAATCAAGAAAATATAGTGATATATCAGTGATGTGATATATATATATATCAGTGATGTGATATATATCAGGAACATGATATATATATGCTATGTATATGTGTATATCACATATATATCATGTTGCTAACAGTGACAGAAACTGTCCTTCCTGCTCTGCCCAAAGGAAAAGCATGGAATTCATACCATTAAAGTAGTATTTGGGGCTTACCTATTCTACAGGAGGTAGATCATCCTTCGCTGTCCAACTAACCTATTAAACCTACTGTCATCTTACACATGTATCTTCTTCAGCATATAATGGGATGCCAATTCAATCCAGTAACATATTAAATTTTTTCTCTGTTTTTGATCAGGGGTCTGAAAGCTTTATCTGTAAAGGCCTCAATCATAAATACTTTAGACCTTGGGCTCCATATGGTCTTTGTTGCAACTACAGAGCTTTGCTGCTGTAACAGTGGGGAACTGTGACTCACCCCACCATTCTTTTGACATTGTTTTTGCAAGTGCTGACTCTGACTAACATGTAGCTTGTAGATAAACAGCACGTTTGTATAAGAATCCTAGGAACTAACTTCAAAATATACATATTTTGACCTTCAGTCATCCTGGCTCTGGGAGATTTGCGGACCTTCAGTCATAAAACCAGGAGGACAAAAACCAGGATGAGGCACACCAGACCATCGCTTGACCAGTTTCGAGGTCCTTATTGGAATGGACTGTGCTCATCTGCACATAGAGAAATTTTCACCCCCTTTCCCTTGATCTCTTTGTTCTGTTCACCCCCCTCTGTATGAACTCCTCTGCCTGCACTGAGATGTGAAGATGGGCTTTGAGACGTGAGTCCCTCATCTTCTCGTGGGGCCAGCACTTGTATAAACCACTTTCCTTCTCACCAGCACCTGTCTCATGGGCTTGGCTTCTGTTGCGACAGGAAGCCAGAGCTGCTTTCATTGTAATACAAAACAGCCATAGGTAATTCATAAATGAATGAGCATGGCCATTTGAGTTCTAATAAAACTTTATTGATGGACACTGAAATTTGAATCATATAACTTTAATGGGTGTTGAGATATTATTCTACTTTTGCTTTTTTTCCTGCAATGATTTCAAAGTGCAAAATTCATTCTTCGCTCACAGGCCACACAAAAGACAGGACCAAAGTGGGCCCACAAGTCATGTACTTCACCAACCCCTGTTCTAAACGCTTCTGATGGAATAGTTAGCTAATTTACAGAACATTGTCACCAATGGATTTATTTTTGGAAGTTGATGCAGATAATTTTAAGTTACATGATTTTAATTGTTTATACTATAGGTCATTATGATGGGTAATTCTGTGTGAACTTGGATACCCTGATATTTGGTCAAACACTAGTCTAGGCATTGCTGTGAATGTATTTTTTAGACGAGGTGAATATTTGAATCAGGAGACTTTGTCTAGACTAGATTACCTTCCATAATGGGGGTGGGCCTTATCCAATCGGTTGAAGACCTTAGTCCCCACCCCCCAAAAAAGCCTGCTCTCCACCCTCCCCCCAAAAAAGAGATACTCTGCTTACAGTCTGACTTCAGACCTCACCTGCAATATTAACTCTTTCCTGGATCTCCAGCCTGCTGCCTGTCCTGCAGAATTTGGCTTTGCCAACCTCCATAATTGTGTGAGCCAGTTCCCTAAAATCAAACAAAATCTCTCTCTCTCCCTAAATATAAATCTTATTGTTTCTGTTTCTCTGGAGAACTTTGACTAATACTGTTATTAATCCATTTTTATGGTCTTTAAGGACAGTTTTTTGGATGTCGGCAATATTAATCTCTGAATATAAATTGTTTTTACATTAATAATTGGTGCTATTGTTCCCTGAGTCCTTTTGCTGAGGTCTAGGCAAATTTCTTTTATCTTAAATCTTTTCATAAATTGAAAGCAATAATGCAGCCTTATTGCACTCCTAAGAAAATTCAAAGCTTCTTTGCATGTGTATGAGCTGTGCACAGGCTCATTCTTTACCTCATCACTCAGCACGGGCAGTCAGCACCGCCAGCTCCCCCTTGGCAGCGCGCCCCAGTTGTCTGCTCTGTTCTGGAAATCAACACATCCTTTAATACACTGGGTTTAAATATGTGACAGCTGCATTCTCGCAATTTAAGCCCATTAATGTTCAGCAACTTTAATAATATGCCTTTGTTGCTTCTTTTGTTCGTAGTCTAATTCTTATTAAATTGTGGTCTGTTGACACCTAGGCTCCTTGTCTATAATCTGGCCCCTAGAAGGAGGAATTCTACGGGGGGGAAAATCAGCTTGGGAAGCACTACAAGTTACATGCCACTTACGAAGTTTCATAATACACACAGCATTTTAAATGTTGGGGAAGTCCTGTAGGAGAGAAACCTGTTTAAATTAGTTGACTCCAATGGTTCCCAAATGTATTTGACCACAGAATGTTTTGTATTCTGCAACATCTATTGGAACACATTTTGGAAAATGCTGGGCTCGTGTTATAAATTATCATCCTTGTGAGGCGTCATAAAAATGCTAGAAAGAATGTTGCCTTAAGCAAAGAATAAAGAAAAGCACAAATTATTTGAGGAAACCTACTAAACAATCAAAGCACTAGTGATCCTTGATAAAGAGAGCAGTTAGTTAAATAAACTATCCTTTATTATATACTAGTTGTTTGTGTTTTAATAGTGTCTCATCTTTAAACCATTACCAGGGCTGCCTAAGTGGACAGTCATTTCCTTTGTAAAGCTAAGTAGTAGTATATTTGATGCCAAGTCTATAAAAAGAGAATGCAGTGTTTCTCCCTTTTGCCTGTTTTAGAAACGTCCAATAATGATAAATGTAATTGGACAACCCAAACGAAAAGGGAGTAGTCCCTATCTTCCAAGAGAGGAGGAAATAAAGTCAGTTGCTTAGTGTGGGCCTTTAATTGCTTCTCGTTTTTTCTCCAGCTTCACTGTAACGTACTTGACATATAACACTGTGTAAGTTTAAAGTGTACAATGTGATGATTTGATATATGTATCCATTGCACAGAGATGACCACCCTAAGATTGGTTAACACATCCATCACCTCACATAATTACCCTTTTTTGTTTGTTGTTATGCTGGCGGCCGCGGTGAGAATATTAACGATCTGTTCTCTTAGCAACTTCGAGTTTACAATACAGGGCTGCTAACTGTAGTCACCATGCTGTACAGTGGACCCCCAAACTCGCTCCTTGTCTAACTGGAGGTTTTCAGCCTCTGACCAACCCCCTCCCCCCCCATTCTCCCCGATCTGTGCAGAAAGCAGCTGGCAAAGCACCGGGATGATAACACTGTATAAACAGGAACAATCATGCAATGCTGTGAATTGAAATCAAGCCTGTAGAAGACCTTGCATAGACTGAGTCATCCAAATAGACAGTGGATTGGTGGTGATGGAAAAATGCAACCCCCAGGGGACCAGTGAAGGGACTTGGGATAACTTTGTACTATCTTTGCAACATCCTGTGAATCTATAATTATTTTTAAAAAATGGTAACATAAAAAGAATACATCAAAAGAGGAAGCCACCATGACCAAGAAGTATTAACCTGGACATACAAAAAGGACTGATATTTGAAAATTTAATAGTATGTCACACCTCTAGCTGAAATAAGAAATAGCCTATGATCTTTTCAGGTGCTTATAATGCTCTCGTTAATGATAAGGACTTTCTTGTCATTGATTTTTTTTTCTTAAAATCACCAAAAAGACCCATCTAGATAACAGAAGCTTAACACTCAACATTTTAGGTATTATTAATAAAATCAGTGATTATACAAGGATGCCCAATATCATTGTTATTGAATATCTTTTGGAAGTTTGGGTCACTTTATCATCTGTTGTTATAAGTGAAAATATGGATGCAGCGTAAGAGGCTATTTTCTTTTTTTTTATGTTTTTATTGTATTTTTCCATTACCATTTAACCCCCTTATCCCCTCCTCCTGCTGCAATCTCCACACTGTTGTCCATGTCCATGAGTACTTTTTCCTTTCTGCTTAATGTCTTGGATGTCTTCTTTTAGGTTCTCGGCCTGTGGTCTTTTGTAACACTAGAGGATTGATTGGATTAACCCATTACTTTTAATCCTTTTTTTCTGTTTCCTAGCACTGGACACTTTCCTTCAAAAACATTTTTTCGATGGAATACCAAAATACAAAACAGGTAAAACTGGAGTTGCTCTGGTGGAAACAGAAGTGGGGTACCTGGGTCCCGGGCTGTCCCTCCCTCCCCTCCATCTCCACCCGTCTCCAGCCGCCTCTGCATGAAGCAAGCTGCTAGCCAGCGGAGGAGTCAGGCAGAGGCCAGGCGTGGACTAACGTGCTACGGCTCTTTGAAGCGCGCCACGTGCGCTAACTTGGAATAGAACTCAACGAGACAAAAAAGCAAAAACTCTAAGTCTAGCGTCTGGTGGCGTGCTTGATCCTAGACCTGGTACAGGTCTTGCTCGCTTCGTGACTCCCAGGGAGGGCTCTCTCCTCTCTCAGCTTTGATTCCTTATCCATTCATTCAACAAAAATCCTGTTACTCTAGCCTTGTTACTGGGTCACTTTTTCGGTGGCTGCTGACATCGGAATGGACCTGCTTCAGCTGTTGGGAGCACCGGTAGAAAGCTAACTCATGCGACAGGTGACAGGTCTCAACTGGGGCTGCATGTGGATCCCCAGAAGGACCTTTGAAGACGGACGGACGCCCAGGCCCCGCTCTGCCCCATTTAATCAGAGCTCTGCCCGCGACACCTGCGGAATCACTGGCTGGGGAAGTTCCCCAGGTGGTTCTAATGAGCAGCCACGATGGAAATCCATCGTCCTAGTGGAAAGTGGAACCACAGGATAGGCTTTGGGGAGTTTCATTTAAAGTCAGCTTACACGGCCCCGTGGTGATCGCTTCATTGTCCTGGTGACTATTCAGTAACACTTGCCCTTGAAGGTTTTCAGATCACACTTGTCTCTGTCTTGCTTCATGGCAGAGGGCCGGGAGCTCTCAACCAAATACCTGCCCACACACCTGCGCAGATTCAAAGGCCTGTCTTGAAAAACATCTCAGCCCTGCCAGATAAACTTTACCATCAGCAGAGAGTTGTATTCCCCTAATTCCTTGCACAGGGGACACGCCATGGCAACGATTCCCAATACCTGCGAGAGTCGGAGGCAAACCCTCCTATGTTAAGGGATTAACTAGTTTCTCCTCCAAGGATGTTACAGATACTGCGCTTGAATGTAGCAAGTGTGTTTGCATGTGACTTTGCCTAGTAACTGCGGCGCCACCTGCCTGATGTAGTTAGGCTGTTGGCTTCCTGTCAGCATTTATTGGATCCTGAGCGAGGAGACCCATTCCTTTGGTGGGGAGGCTGGTTCTAGCCTGTCTGTGGGTGTTCAAGGAGGAAGGCAGTTTTCAGTGGGGGTGTAGCCATGACTTAGACCTTTTAAGGCGATCCCCGGTTTTTGGAGCAACGCTCTGTCTTAGTTTTCTTACCCCCCTTGTCTCTGTCCTGGTTTCATGTAGACTGAGGTTCAGAAAGCAGCACTGGAGATCAGAGTAAGCTGCAGAACTCCCTTAAAAAAAAGAGAGAGAGAACTGAGCACAGAGGGTATTTAGGGCAGTGAGGCTGTTCTGTCTGATACCACAATGGGGAATACATACTATATTCTTGTCCAAACACAGAGATGTACACACCAATAGTGAACCCTGATGTAAACCACGGACTTGGGGTAATAATGATGTATTCGTGCAGTTCGTCAATTGTAACACATGTACCACTGTGGTGGGGACATTGATGGGGGGGTGCTGTGGGTGGTGGGGGGCAGGGGATGTATCAAGCGCTGGGAACTAATCTAGCCTCCTTGACAAAATGTTCTATTATATCTGACCTTACCGATATTCTGGCCCCCATCCTTTGCTCTCCTCACTGTCTCCTCCCTGCTGGCAACTTGCATAAATCTTTATCTAATCCAGAATTATCTCCTAAGCTCCAAAGGTCTCCAAGAAACCTCTATGTGTATGTCCCTTAGGGACTTCAACATCAACTATTGTCCCAAACAGAAATTGTTCAGGCCCCACCCTAACTCTCCCCGCCATGTTTTTATGTAAAAGAGCTGTGACCTTCTCTGTGGACCAGAACTCTAGTTGTCCTTGTGAACTTTCACACTAAAATAACAACAGTCCTCACATCTGGTTAAATTTAGTGAATTAAATACTTGTGGGTGTTTGTGTCCCCACCAAAACCCTAACATAATTGCATTACAATAAAAGGATTTAAAAAGAGGCATAAACCCACAAGGGTGATGCGACTGTGAAGAGAGGGCAGCTACGCAATCTCAGAAAGGTGGACGGACACACGGATAAGTGGTCAAACCAAAGAAAACCAGAACCCAGGTTGGCAGAGGGGGAAATGCAGCAGCACGCGGATCGCCGTGGATGAACCCAGGCCAGGTCAGGAAGAGATGGCTCTGGGTGACTCTTAAAGAAGCAATGAAATAAATAAAATCGCAGACAGGTGGGGTCTCACAAACATAGCCTTCTGCCCGTGTTTACTTTCTTGAAAAGCATCTGGAGGATGCGTTCCCCCAAAATAAAAGAGTGAGCCAGGAACCAAGATCACAGGGGATTCAATGGAGCAGAGAGGCACGAGGCTCCCTGGCTTGTTGATAGGATGTAGAGGATGGTCCCGGGGCCACAGCTTGTTAGTGCTTTTCCTTCCTTGCACCTGAGTTTAGAAAAGTAAAATAATTTGTCCAGGGTCATGGAGCTAGTCTGGTGAGATTAAAGCTAGGAATCAAACTCAGGTATGTCCGCTGCGAAGTCATCCGTAGGGCATTCCCATAATTATGGGGTTCTGAGCAAAAGGATGCCTAGCGCAGACAGTAACCATTCCAAGACATACGCTTACAACGAGACTTAAATAAGGTAATTACCTAAAGTGTTTACCCAGTGTCTGGCACAATGGGAACCTAAATATTATTGTTTTACTTCAAGTTAAAAAAATATAATCTATCATTGTCCTCATTGCCTCTGTCAAGTGTTCCACGAAGGATTAGCATTTTAGCAGGACCTGGAAAGACAAGAAGGATTTTGGTGGTTGGAGACGAAGGGGACATTGCAAGATGAAGAGGCAACGTTAGCAAAGGATGAGAAGACAGTGAGGATGCTCACACTTCAGGCGTTTGTCAAAGAACCCCGTCACAAACTAACTGCAGCTCAGCACTTGCCAGTTTGCTGAAAGCGCCTGGGATTTAACGGAAATACGTTAATTCTCCATTTCTCTAGATTCTGGAGGTCTGATCCCAGTAGTAAATTAGATGGTCAGAAAGCCACAAACCTGAACTTTATTATCTTCACTCCCCACTGATTGAATTTCACAGAATTAAGATAAATGTTATATCCTTGAACTTTAGAGAAGAGGAATAAAGCATTAATCTGCAGAATATTATCTTTTGTGAAATCATACACACTGTAGACACTGCGTACTATGTTACCCATCCTTAAAGAATCTGAAAAAGACTTTTCCCTGGACAAATTTGTATTCTTGCTGCTATCAAGCAATGACAACTTCATAGCCCAATGCCAGAAGGTGATTTAATGCTCGAAAGCAGTACTTTTTAATTCACACCAAATGTCTCAGGACACCTCTCTTTTTTCCTATAAATCTATAAAATGTATTTATTCAATTGCCTTCTTACACGTGTCTAAAAATATTGTGTACTATCTTGGACGAGGTGAGCTTTAAACAAACACAATTGAATGTATTGTTGAATTCTGGTGTAATCCAAGCGTCTGAAGTGGGCATGGGAACAGGTCCTTCCTCCACCCACTTCCTGCTCTTAGGTGATTGGAGTCCCGAAGTCACGGAGGTCTGAAATAAGCATCTCTCTTTGGTCCAGGTCGATGAACACTTGTGTTAGCACAACTCTGTGACACGCATAGCTGCTTGCGTACTTTCTCCTAGTCAGCGCCTCGTGCCAATAGCCTAGATTCCTTTGGAGACATAACTTCTCTGTTGACTGGATTTCTTCACTTTCTTGCTCCTATATTTCTCTTTATCAATTGAATTTCAATTCCTTAGGGCTTCAGGCTTCAGTGAGAGAGACATACACAGAGTTTCTCTCTTTTCCTGAGCCATTTTGTAGAAGTGAAAGGATTTTTGGACATCCCACCATGAATGGAAATTTTACTCAGAGATGTCTTAATTCATTCACAGGTTTTAACAATGAGTATGACTACTATACCCCACTTATGCCCCTTAATGCAAGGTTGAGTTTTAATTAGTCTTGACCACTTTGAATTTCCTTCATTTTATCATTTGCTATTTAGGATTGAGTCTTCTTCCACTCTTGTAAGTCTTTGAACTGTTTTATTTTTTTTTTCTTTTTCATTCCTGCTTGAAAATGAGCCAGTTCCTTTTTGAGCTCACCAGTTTCTTGTAATATCTTGACAAAAAGTCACCAGCAAACAACACACGCTACTAACAATAGTCTTTTTCCCTCCTTACTCTTCCCCTAGAGGTACAGCCCATGAGGGTCAAATCTACATCCCAAATTAGTGTAGACACGGTGTCCTTGCCACCTACGACCTGGCCCTTAAATCAGGATCATTTGTTCTCGATCTTTGCCACAGTGGCAGCCCCCTTCCCTGGACCAATTTTTGTGATGTTCAGCATCTGCAAGGTTACCCTGCAGGAAAAACAACCCTGATATTTCAGTGGCCTGGAACAAAATTATTATGATTTTTGCCTCCTGGTCTATATGTCCATTTCAGGCCAGTGGGGGGCTGTTCTCCACATATCCTCACTCTTGGGTCCACGTCGTCAGGATCTCTACCAGCTGCAACATTTCCAGTTGTGGCGGATGATGAGAGGGAACACTGAAAATCGTGTCTCTCCCCCAAAACGGCACATCTCACTTGTGCTCGTAGTTCAGCCGCCAGCCCGAACTTCAGGTGGGCGGAGAGGTGAAGTCTTCCCCTGCCCCGGAAGGAGGAGGTGCGGGAACATCGGTAAATGACACTAGTGATTCCCTTTACCTCCATTTAGTGAAAATATAAGTGTCCATATATACCCTCCCCTCTACATACACACTGTTTGCGTTGTCTCTAGGGACCTGTTACTACGGTAAATTCAAGAGATGAAAATTTAATTCCCAGAGCTTGCAATTCCAAGTGGATGTCACCGGCACAGTCGACACTTTATGGAGAAAACAGCTGAAATGGAGAGAAACGATCGTAAATGAGAGTGGAATGGGGCACCTGGAAGTGTGAACATTTTAATTGCCAAGTGTCATAAGACTGTATTTCCTTCTGCCTGTGCATCTTCCCCTTTTCCAGCCGAGTAGATCCCTTCCTAAGCTCCAAAGCAAAAGCAGGACGTTCATGATCTCAATTGCCCAAAGACTCTAAGGCATACAGTATAGAATACAATACGGTCCAAGCCTGATTTTTCCATTGTTTGTCTGGTTACTCAATCAATATTCAATTGATTGAGTAATCCCATGACCCAGACAAATATCGTGGCCACAGAAGGGACAAACAATAAGCCAGATGACAAAAATATCTCCACTCCAAGCCCGTTTGGCCACAGGCATACAAATGCAATCATAAAGCTGGAAGTGCTTCTCCGAGGCCGATCTGGAACTGATAACTAGGCGCTATTTATAAACTTCGGGAAGATTTTCTAGAGAAAATGTTTAAATATGCTTTTGGAGAGTAAATGTCTTTGTTTGGTTTGTTATCCAAGCTCTCTTTGATCCATTCATTTCCCTTTTCCTTTGATTTCCCCCAAAGTCTCAACTACGTTCATTCTTTTCATATGGCCAGCAGCAAACCATTTGCTTATGATTGAGAGACCTTGTGGACCCATAAAATGGTTTTTCCTTAGCCGGAAGCCTAGTGTTGTGGAGCACAAAGCCATTGCCAACGACGTCTGCCTCATGTTGTTGCATAAAACAAAGGTTCCCTAACCCCAGCAGAGCCTGCCAGACTCAGGATGGTGAGGAAGGAGGGATGATCCCCGGAAATTCAGCATCTTCTTTTTTCAGTCTTCCTCCTGGTGAGAATGTCTGCTAAGCCAGGGCTCCAGCAGCAGGGCAAGGCCTCTCCCTGCCAGACTGAAGTGGTTGCATCTGTGTGAATCGTGTTGTAAATGAATATTTAAGAAGCCATTGGTGGGAGGCACAGAGGTCCACGCACGCTCAGTTGAGCGGCAGTTCAGCAAGTGCTCACCTGGTAGGTCAGGAGTCAGACCAGAGAAGAATGAGTGTGAGGCAAGGGTGAGTCAGTGGGTGGCCTGAGGAGCACAGGTAGGGACTGCTCTGGGACAGGTGGACCAGAAAGCAGCGGCAGGATCCGTAAGCCTTGCTCCAAACAAGGAAAACTGAGTGGCGATCATAGAGGGACCAGCCCATGGTGAGAGACCTTTACCACGACTTCTTCCAGGGAGGCCAGTTGGGGCTACAGTGGCCAGGGCTCCCCCGAGGTCCCTGGGAACCCTGGCTGGGGGAAGGAGATCCTTCTCTCATTTTAATGGAGCACAGCTATGTTAGGACTCTCTTGTGAGAATGCAGGGGTTCTTGTTCCGCTGAGGAAAGAGCATCATGCCATTTGGTCTGAGATTCCTCTTGGTAAGACTTGGGAAAACCGTGTAGCAGGGCCTTGAAGAGAGGGAGTGACCTTTCCCCGCAGATGGCACATGTGTCCCTGGAGGTGCCTGGAATGGCTTTAGGTGACCCAGAAGGAGTTGTCACTGGTGGGGCTTCAGGGGCTGGGGAAGGGCAGGAGGGAGGGAGGAAGGAAGAGACAGAGCCAGGTGAGGTGAGCAGCACCATGATTCATGGCCAGGCCCCATGACTTAGAAGAGGCTCCTCCCTCAGAACCCACCACATCTATCCTCCTGACCCAGACTCAAGCCAGCCAGTGGCCAAGCCAAGGCTTTCTGGAACAGAGTCATGAGCAAAGATGGGGACCCAGGGCTAGTGTGTGAGGGAACTCAGCCTTCCCTCCCCATACCCTCACTCCCCAGATCCCTGCAGGGTGCCTGGGGCCCAGCTCTGGGGAGATGAAGGAGGGGACATGGCTACAGATTCCTGCTCAGCTCTCAGGGAGGCAGTGGAGCTCTGAGATTAGAGAGTAACTGTAAGGCACAGGAAGTGAGGTGTGTTCTGGAATAAACAGATAGCAGATAACTGTATTCTTCAAAAATGTCAGTGTTACAAAAGACAAAGCAATGTTCTACCTTGAAGGAAGCCAAAGAGGCAGGACAAATGAATCCAGAGCCTGACTCGAGACTAGATCCTACACAGGCAGGGGGTGGGGTGTGGTGGGCTGTGGTAGGGTGGGGAGGACAGGGAGGCCAGACAAAAAGTTGTTAGGTCAACTGACAACATCATAATTTGGACAGTCGATCAGATAAAAGTATTGCTTCAGGGGAAAGGCATGAAATTAATCACTGCTCTGTGGCTACGTAAGAGCGCATTCCTACTGTCAGGAAATACAGAGAAAGAGCACAAATGACAAGGGCGGTGGGGTAAAAAGTTAACCAGGGGTGAATCTTAACCATTGGTTAAGTGTATTGTATTAACTATCACTGGTTGGAGGGTGACCGTATAATTTGTCATTCAAACCAGGACACTTGGAAAGTGAAAAGGAACGCGATGAATAATTACGCCGGGACAACGATGGGTAAAAACAGGGTGGTCCAGGGTACACCAGAACCCGTGGCATTGGTGACCTTCACTAGGACAGCTGTGGCGGCCTGTCGGGCTCAAAAGCCTGATTGACGGGGTTCAGGGGGGAAAGGAGATCAGTGCACGTGAACAAGTGTATCGAAATGGGTCTTATTAAAAATAAAAAAAGAGAGGATGCCCTGGCAGCATGGCACACTTGGTTGGAGCATCATCCCATGCACCGAAAGGTTGTAGGTTCGATCCCTGGTCAGGGCGTGTGTGGGAGGTAACCGATCCCTGTTCGACCCTTTCTCTATCCCTTCTTCTCTGTCTAAAAATCTATAAACATGTCTTTGAGTGAGGATTAAAAATAAAAAAAAATTTAAGAAAGGAGAAGAGTTAGCAGGAGCATGAGAGTGAGGTGGGGCTACATCTATCATATCCTGGAGAAACGAGACAAAATACCTTTTAAACTCTTCCCATCTCTGTCTACCAACACGGATGGATAACAAAAAATATACTGTCCCTCAAAGGCACAAAGGGACTTAGGATAAAGTAGCATTTTTAATCACTGGGAGAAAAGTACATTATCGAATGAATCAAATTGAGACAATTTACATCAAAAAAATACAGTGAGAAGACTATTTCACAAATTCCAGATGGATTATCTTTTTTAATTTAAAAGACTAGCTATACAAATACCATAAGAAAACCTACAATAATTTTCTTTTATAATCTCAGGAAAGGGAATGTCTTTCTAAGTATAGCCCAAAAACCCAAACAGTAAAAAAAGGTTACATGGTTGAAACCACCATAAGCAAAGTCAAGACAAAGGATACACTGGAAAAAAACATTGGCAACTCATAGCGCGGATAAAGAGCTAGTTAACCTAATAGATAAAGAGCTCCTTCAAATCAATTTTTAAAAGACTACCGTATTTTGCCATGTATAATACGGCAAAATTTCTCTGTGTGTTATACATGGGATTATTATACCTCATGGTATGTGCTCCTTATGCCCATGTTTTTTCCCTGAAGAATTTGGGCAAAAAAGTATGCACTGTACATGGCAAAATAGGGTACTAACTCCATAGAAAAACTGGCAAAGTATTAGAAAAAAATTTAGAGGAAAAAATCAGATGAAAAATCTCATCTACAATAAGAGATGTGTAAAATAAAACCATCATGAGCTTCGTTTCATTTTGCTTGTTTTACCTGTCAGATCAGCAGGAACAAAAGCCTTAGTGTGGAAGTAAGGAAAAATGCACTCTTGAACATAAGTTGTTCACACTTAGAACAATGGTTAAAATATTCCTTTATCTTTCCTTTTATGTAATTTTTTAATATTGTGGCATTTGGTATATTTGTACTTTAAAATGCAGTAAGTAGGGAAATTTGCTAATTTCCTCCTCAGCTGAGCGCACCTAATGAGTAAAGTCTTTAATTCTGAATCACTACCCCCACTTGGTGACAGCATACACTAATTTCATGTTTATACCCTCTGGATAATAAATTCAACCTCTTGAAAAAATACCTTTATAGCAGCTTAAGCTGTCTCACACACCAAAGTCTCTCTTATTTTTCTCCTATTAGGCCTGTCCTCTATATTCCCTCCCAAACACACATAAAAAAGGGAAACCTAAATCTTCAGATACCATTAACCTATTACCAGCCGCTTCCCATGTCAACAGGACTCTCAATGAATTCTCCAGATTTCAGCATGGAATTGATCCAGGAATCAGGGTGGTGTTTTTGTGGAGGTTTTGCCCCTTACAATTAAATGGAGAGCCTTTAGCTCCAGGAGTGTTATCGTTGGCCACTAGATGTCACTCTCACCTAAATTAATAGTGCCCTAAATCCTGCACAAACTCCATTTGCAGGACTAGACGCTGACTAGACACCAGGTTGGTGCCAGAGAGCAAAGTATTCACCAGCATTACAGACCTGTAGACTCTGGGGGTAGGAGACAGGGTTCCAGGATCTTTGCAACGGGAGGGCTGCAAACAATGAGAGGATGCTCTGGGTCTGGAATCTGAGATGATTGCTCAGTCTGCAGCTACATGTACCTGAATGAAGTGATGAAACCAGAGAAAAAGGAGGGGAGGAACATACCAGGAAGTGAGCATAGCAGGTACAAAGGGCCTGGGGCAGAAAGTGAGAGTCAGGAGCCAGTAGGGAGGAAGCAGGGCCTGTTGGGCCCGGTAAAGTGTGTGAATTTCATGCCCCATGCTGTGGGAAGCTGTTGGAAGAGCCCAGAATCTTCAGCTTTCCATGGAAAAGCCCTCAAAGTGAACACAATGATAAGGAATCACCAGACTTCCGCAAACGGAGAAAGTTTCTGTAAAATAAGTGGCCTGTATTCTTGAAAACGTCAATATCATAAAGGACAAAGAGAGGTCGGGAAACTGTTCCGAGTAAAGGAGACTAAATAACTAAACACAAACTAATCCTGGGCTGCAACCTGGACCGATTGTTCTAAAGGACATTATTTGGAAAATGGACAATGCTGGAATATGAATTACAGAGTAGATACAATTATGGTATTAATATTAAATTTCCTAAAATTGATAACTGTGCCACAGTTATGTAAGGGAATATCTTGTTTTTAGAGTAAACCCAATAAGGCATCAAGGGGTACAGAGGTATGGCTTCGGGGTTCTGGCCCCTGTGAGACAGTGGAGACGCAGTCTGCTACCCTCAGGAATGAGTGCACATGTAAGCACGTGGTGATCTACTAAACCACACCCCGAAGGGGGTAAAAACTCTAGTAAGGAAGCTGCGATCTGAAATCATGAGCCTCACCACCCTTAATTTATACAATATTGTTATATTTCTGTTCATTTTCCCACTCCATCCCCAAAGCGGTTTCTGTGGTTTCTGTATCCCTAAGAAACTTCAAAAGAATATAAACTACCCACTTGGGCAGACTTCAGATACCCACTTCTCGTCTGAGTAGATGGCAGGCACTCTTTGATGATGTGATGAAAACTTTGCTCAGGTAGGTAACAGCCTCAAATTTTTCCAGAACTGACATTCCTAAGAGCTCTGGCTTTAAAAGTCAACTCAAGCCCTGGCCGGTGTGGCTCAGCGGACTGAGGGCCGGCCTATGAACTGAGGGGTTGCTGGTTCCATTTCTAGCCAGGGCACACGCCTGGGTTGCGGGCCAGATCCCCAGTAGGGGTTGTATGAGAGGCAAGTGATCCATGGATCTCTCTTTCCTCCTCCCTTCCCCTCTCTCTAAAAATCAATAAACAAAAATCTTTAAAAAAATTTTAAAAGCCAGCTCAAAAACATGTCAAAATATTAAGCCCTCAGTCAATAGTGGGCATCAGTGGCACTGGTTGAGTCCACGTTTGATCTGTTGGCTAAATGTGAATGTTGGAAGAGCTGGGGATGCACCGAGTGAAGAGACAGCTTGGGCTGAAGTGGCCATTGTCCAGCACCGAGCATTTTAGGGGCACCTTGCGTTCAGACAGCAGGCTAAGGGCTGTGGACAATATACAGGTAACTTAAACATGACATCGGACCCTGACTTTGTTATCTTTATACTAGAGGACTTCAGCAAGATTTGGGGGAACTCAAGAGAGATACTGTGATTCAGTTATTTTATTTAAAAGTTTAAGGTGTGGGGAGGTGCTCCTGCTGACCGGCAGGGTCTCCCTATGGGAAAAGGGCGGCTCTGTTGACTGGGAAGTTGGCTGCACCGGCTGCTGTCTTTCCAAATGAAACAGCAACAACCAGGCACAACTTTGCATTTTAGAGATTGTGTGAAAAAATGGGGCAAGTCCAGGAAAAGGTTATGGCAGTGCCAGAGCGGTGCCAGTGGGTTTACTTATTAAGAGAAATCTAGAGAAATCGAGGCGATGTTGCCCAGAGAGGATGACGCCTAATTACTGCCCTCATGTGTATAAAAACGATGCTCGGTGAGACGAGGGACAGCCCGTTGCTGTCCACTTCCACGGAGAGAGAAACAAGAAAGTGAGTTCAAATTTTAAAAGAAGACTTTCCAATTCAACATTTGGACGTACTGATCTTAGAAAACCAAACCCAGAAAGGAGCCACCTGGGTTCCTAGAGGACCTTCCACTGACTGTGCAACCACCGACGAAGATGCTGGCTCGTCTCCGGAGGGGCTCACGGCCACCCTTTGAAGGCGTGGGAAAACGGCAATGGAAGCTCATTACCCACACCCCACTCAGCTTTCCCACGGGCCCTCCTATGGAGCCTGAGGTTCTCACGGAGCCACTTCTTTTCCTCTCTGATTAAGGCATTCAAGACCTCAATTAACATGGAAATGGGACCTGCTGGGGATGAACCGGGCTGCTATTATCAGCCATTAACACCTCCTCTCAGTCAGTTCTCAGGTTAGTGAGTCACACTTATCTGGGACCCTGAGTAAACAAGGGACAAAACAAGTAAGTTTGGATGATGGAGGAGGCAGTGGGAAAAGTTTAGAATTTTTCTGGGGAGGCCAGTCCAAGCGGGTCGTCACTGTTAGCGAGCTCAGAATCTACAGGACCAAGCTCTGAGTGTCTGGGGTGTCTTCTTACATCTTCGACTTCACACTCTGCTCTCCCTCCCCACCCCTCCTTACCCGCTCTCCGCAGCCCTCCCCAGTCTGTCCCTTCCTGCCTTTTGCACTCACTTCCGGAATTATCTCCAGACCCACCCTGGATATCAGAGGCGCGGTCCTCTGGTCTCAGCGCCCTTTGAACACAGGTTGTACCATTTGTTTCCCGAAGGGGAATGCTCTTCTCACACACGGAGCCCAGCTCAACTGATGCCCCGCCCCCTCTGGTTCACAGTAACTCTCCCTAGGGAGGGGGGAAGCCTTCACCCTGAGACTTACACACCAGCAGCAGCACTGACTTGTGACACCCTCAGGCCCTGTGCCTCAGAAACACAGCCCCCGTGACTCGTCACATAGGTACTCACACCCTATGAGTGTCAGAACTACATGGAATGACTATTTGTCATTGTTGACTAACTTTTTTTTTAAGTCTGGACAGTTTACTGTTTGTTCTGTTCATCTGAAGATGGGATTTGAGACTCTTTCTATTGTTTCTAGGTTCTTGGTGTGCAGTTAATGAGGGAGGCCAGGTGTGACTGTTGCAGCCTCTTATGAAGGCTTTTATTCAAAACAAAACAAAACAAAAAAGTTCTCCATAGGTGTGTTTAACTTAGAAAGCTCAACTGAGCCATTAAATTTTGTACTCATTATTTCCAAAATAAAAAGTTTAATGCAATAGCATTGTGCTGAAAACATTAAAACCACTTTAGTATTAGAAACAATTATTCTGAACAAGATATAGCAAAATATAAAGGATTAGACACAAATACTCAGTATTTGAAAATTTTCCTCTCCTAATCACTACAATTAGTTCATTCCACACATTTTTACCGAGTGCCTCCTGTTCAGGCTTCGTGCCAGGCACTGAGCACACAGTGTAAAGAAAATCAAGGCCAAGGTTAGCAAGCCTCTCCACCCATGGTCTCTCCCCAGATGAATAAAACCAGGCCCTGGAGGAAATGGCTTGTATTCTCAAGGTCCGGTTGTAAAGTTGCCCACTGGCCCCTCGCCACCTCATTTCTGCTGGAAGAGTGGTGTGAGGGGCAGTTAGCTTCCAGCACAGATTACAGACCTGACCTATACATCTGCTCGGGTCCGTTCCGGGGGACCTGCCTCCCGGCCCTCTAACCTCGATCCCCACATCAGTTTGAGAAAACACTGCAACTCAGGAGAGGAGGGACACATCGGTCCCCCGGATCTTCCAAACTAAGACAGAAAACCCAGAGCACAGCAAACAGCTTCAGGGCCTCCACTGGCATCAGCGAAGGCATCTCTCAAAGCAAACAGTCCTCATCTGGACCCACTTGTGGATCAAAAGGCCGCCGATCCCAGGGAGGGGGCGGAGTGAGATCATCCCCAAGTGCGTGTTTACTGCTCTGGGGCTGGAAGTCACTAAGCCTCTCGCACAAGTACCCGGCACTCGGTCCAGGCCACCTCAGCAGGAACGTGCTGCGCGGATCTGGGCCACGCTGGCTGGCCGTGTGCGGTTAGTGACTCACCGCAGGGATAGCGCCCACGGGTCACTCTCCACGATCGCGTGCTCTCTGTCCTCCGTGCACTTGCGCCTCTCTGCATGGATGGAAAGATGCAGAAATTGCCCCGAGTCTCCACTGGTGCTCTCCCCGGAGCCGCAGGCGGCTTAACCCTTTCTACACCCTTCTCCTCCACCGGTCAAGCAGGGAGTAGGCAGTAGCTGGGACGTTTTCTCAGGTCCACTTCCTGACCCCAAATAGAGGAACGATCACAGCAGCACCAGTTTCATCTGGGGGTTGCTCCCCTGCCCAGACCTCGGCACATGGCGGCAATCTGTGTGATTCGACATGGATTTACATTGTTTCCTCTCTACGTCCAAAAGCATCAAGGCCCATAAAACACTGTTCTCTGATACAGAACATCTCAAAAAAATTGAAATTACTGTAGTAGGCTTAAAATTAAATTCGAAAAACAGAATTAAAAAAATTTGGAAGGACCTAAAGGAGATACAAATTGATTTCTCACAAACTGTAGAGCGCCATTCTAAATAATATTAGGCAAAAAACCAATCTTAAATTCAGATTCCAAAGCCAATGTCAGGAAACATTCTGTTCTTCATTTTACTTTTCTGGCTAATGAGGGTCTTACTCATACTGAACCTGTGTTGTTACTTTCTATTATATCTCATATGACAGTATTCAGTATCAATTATATTAATTATTAATCAGGTAAACCATATAAGATTTTGCATTACTTTAATGCATTTATACTATTGACTTGGAATACTAGTTTCTCTGCAAGGGACCATTCTTCTTGTGCTAAAGAGACAGGGTGGGATCTAGAAATTCAAAGTGTGTAACAGTAGGAAAACTGTATCAGATATGTTCATCGTGCATGACCACACACGTGTCACGACTGGACTAATTTTATGGTAAAATCTGCGAATGAAATAGCTTCTGTCACTATTGTTTACAAACGTCTCTAACGTGTCTCTAGCCCTTTTCGTTTCGGCGACCTTGGATTCGGTCAGAGACTCCCCCGTGCCTTCGTCCTCACCACGGCACGTTCATACACGGACCGCACAGAACGGTGGGTACAAGCCATTCAATCGTCTCAGGAGAGAGATGCGGAAAAAGCATTCGGCAAAATGCAGCAGCCTTTCATGGCAGAGACTCAACAAATTAGATAAAGAAGGAATGAACCGTAACACACGAAAGGCCATCTACGCAGCACGTGCGAATACCCGATTCTCTGCATCGTTTGCAGATCCTGGCTGTTAGAATATTTTAATAATACTCTATTATAAGTATAATTTTATTATAATGCAATAATTAGTATAATCATATGTAATAGCTGTTTTATAATATCTACCAATTTTATATAAAGACATTATGTAAAAATAGGAATTTTTGAATCCTAGTTGTCATTGCTGTAACATTTCTGTAAGATTATTGTATCGGTTTTTTCATTTATTCTTCTGTTATTTCTTGACTGGTTTTTCAAAAATTCATCTGAGAAAGGTTAAGAGCAAACGGTATCCCCACATGGCTGTAGTGGCCACCATTTCTGGCATCTGATCCGCCCATGAAGCCCCTTTTCCCCTGTTGATGCCCTGCAGTCACCCTTAGCTGTGTTTGTTCCATGTGACCATGGGCCCCTGGCCACGTGGGCTAGGAGTTTACAACTGGAAAAACTGGGCCAGTAATGTTTTCTGTTCTGGGGACAAGGAACTGCAATGAACAGCCAGCTTCTGTGTGTTGGTGGAAGTGAGGACCTGCAAGACCAGGAGCCCCTAGGTGTGTGGAGGTGGGGGAAGGAGTCTGAAGGAGCAAAGGAGGGAGCTATGGTGCAGGCCACCGAGAAATGAGTGACGGGAGACACTGTCACCCAGGGCAACGCTGAGAGTGGCCACTTCGCTCCTTCATCTCCACAGCCTCTCGTGCCCTGGTCCTCACCTTCTCCTGGGGTCCAGCTATGTGTGTCGCTGAGTGTGTGAGAGACCCCGATACACTCCCCTCTGTTCTTTTTTTCTGTAAGGAGCTAGCTTCAGTGGATTGTGTGTAACCCAAAGGCAGCTTGAAGAGAAATTTGTACTCACTCGTTCCGAGTTGGTTTGTCTTTGTTATAGTGTTTTCATCCTGAATAGTACATTACTGAACTTGAATAAGGTCAAATCTAGCTGTCATTTCCTTTATAATTTTTGCTGTTGTTTTTATTCTTCAAATGGCCATTTGCACCACAAAATTATATATTCACCTGTATTCTTGCGTGTTTTGTTTTGTTCTTCTTTACTATTTCCCCTGCATTTTCCTGCTGTTCTTATGTGGTTTTATTTTTTTACATTAAAAATCTCAAATTGCTCTGAGATTTACTTTAGTATACAAGCGCGGTATCAATCTTTACCTTTTTTCCATGGTTAAAGAAGAAACGGCACAAGTTTGAGAAAAAGCTGGGAATGTTGTTTCGTAGCTAGACTAGTTCCAATCGTTTGTAACTGAGTTTTTGTTTTCAAAAAACCTTGAATCTATCATACTTCTCCTGAAGTTGATCCTTAGTTCTTGGCTTGCTCTGTCTTCATGAATTCCTGGACATTTCCTCCTTAAAGTTTGTTTCATGAATACTGGTAGCCTGGGAATGGAGCCTGTAGCTTTTCCATTTCTAACGTATCCATCTGTCTACATAAAACCTCCCCGTCTCCCATGCCTGAAATGAATTCATTGCAATCTGCCTCCCCACACCCCTTCACTATATTTCTGGCATCAAGAGCAATAAAGCCTGCTTCTCTAGAGAATAACCAAACCAAGGACACTGTGTTAAGACCAGATGCGTATTTCCCAATGAGAGACAAATCTTTCGTGTTAAAGGATGGAAGGGGTGGTATTTATGGAACATTCCAGCTGGTTAAATGGAAGGCACTGACCGAAGTCACCGCAAACTATCTGTTGGCTCCGAACCCACGGCGTGCTCATTTGATGGCGAACTGGATATGCTTTTGCTCATCTGAAGCTCATCTCTCATTGTTTTGAGGGAAGAGGAAAATGGTCCAGCAGCCACGTTGGCT